>VZTI01003809.1:2008839-2037981 GCA_013397865.1 Struthidea cinerea
AAAAAAAAAAAAAAAAAAAAAAAAAAAACAGCCCCATGGTCTCAGGGACAAAGTTCATTTGAGGAGCCCAACTTCACTGACACCCAGACTACAACTTGCTTGATCCTACAGCAGCACTCTGGCAGCAAACTATCTTGAGTTACACTAAATGCTTAATTTTCCTCCTCAGGAAACTCTGCTNACTGATCTGAGAGAAGTTAGTAAGTTAGTAGGCTCAAGGATTACTTTGTACATCTTTACCCAGCATGTAAAGTACTGTACATACTACCACCTGTGACAGAGCAAACAGCGAACAACTAAAGGCAATTAAAGTAACAAGATGGATCTTGTGGAAAGCTGGAGAATCTCAGCAGTTTCTAATACATTCAGAAAGCTTCATTCAGGAGAAAAAGGAACCAGTGACCTGAAACTCATCTAAACTTGTCTCTTCTCTTGCTGTGACTTCAGCTTGATAATACCATGGAATTCTATTTTACCGATCTTCCCTTGAAGGGATCATTTGACTCAAAAGATCAAGCCTGCTTCCCCACCAAAAAATAGCCTCTGTGTGGGGACAGATGTCTTTTCCCTGTTGATAAGAGAGCCATCAGCTGGATCAGAGTGGAGGTAACTTATTTTAATACTTTTGAAGAAGAGGAAAGAATTTGATATCTCACATATGTAAACTGCTAATTAAAAGAACGCTGCTAATTAAAGCCAATTAGGACCCGACTGACCCATAATCATACTAAAATACTTACAGCAGAACTAAATTGTCCCTGCAAAAAGGGGATTTTGCATTTCTGCATACCATTCATGGGGAGAACAGAGGAAAGTTGAGGGAAGCTCCCCACTGTGCAGATGTTTTCCTGAAATGATCCAAACAGGTACATCTGGATGGCATAAAATCTGACAAGGGAATTCAGCTGTGTAGGGACTTCACCCATCTGCATATTCCACTGGATGGGGGCTTTTACATGGTGACCATCCCCCTCGCCCACCACATCACAAAATGACTGTCAAATGACTATGGGCAACTAACGGAGATTTGTCTCCTAAACACCCATCTATTGTTTATAGAATTATCTGCTTTTCAGTTATTGAGCTACCCTCCACAGCTTCGTACTACCCATCCTCCTAGACAAAAGTCCCTTCACAGCAGCTCTGGACATGCACTGATCCCGGTCTTTCAGAAGCAGTAGGGCCACAAAAAGCCATGCCCTGCTCTAGTGCCATCTGTACTCTTAGACAGGAGACACCAGGCTATAGCTTCTGATTCAGTACTAGCCAGAATGGCACACATGCTTTTACCTACATGTCAAAATATGCTTAAATTGAGGCTCTGAAGAGAAAGGGCAGGGTGCCCCTTCTTTTTCAAGGCAGCTAAACACCAGTTTACAGGAGAAGCAGGGCATGAAATGGGCTCTCCTAAGCCCTAAGCTGATGTACTAAATTCCGGGCTGCTTTTTTCCTCTGCTGCTTACTTCAGTTTCTCCTTGTGTTGCTGCTATTCTAGTTACAGGGAAGGAAAAACAGTACAAAACAGTACCTGAAAATTTGCATCTGCATTAAGATCAACCCAGCCTCCTTCTAGGGATCTGTGTGCCCATATTCTTCATTTATCTTCATTTCACACTGTCGTTCCTGCCAGCTACGTTGTCTCTGCCAAAAAGCTTTTGGAAAGAGGAAGTGTCATGAGAACCGCTGCAATTATAGATCCAAACCTACACCAGCTGGGTCAGTGCAGCCACTTCAGAAACTTTTTCTGTGGCTAGGACCACGTGTTCATACACATACATCTCTATTTTCACGTGTGTCTGGTTTTTTACTTTTCCTCATCAAGAAAAAGCCACCATGCTCTGCAAATTCACAACAGTTTGTGCTGCCAAGCTCTAGATCTTTGCAGCAATATGATGTTTGCAGCAGACTGAAAACAAGCTTGCGGTGTAAATGCTGACTTCGTGGTGGGGGTGCATTTTGGAGCAGTGAACTGTGTGCAGGGAGATCATACAAAGCAGTCCTCAGTAAGCCTGTGAAGTTGCACTGATGGGTAACACATACAAATGTACAAATGTGGTGGATAAGGTAAAGGGGATCCTGGTGAGCTGTAGGAAGAGCCGAGCTTTGACAGAGCATTATCATGGGGGTGGCCATAAGCAGCCACTCAAACACAGGGTGTCAGCTGTTCCTCTCTAGGAGACCCAGCTTAAAAGATAAACCATCCCCAAACTGTATGTGTTTGCCTCCACTCCCTACAGAGGATGAACTTTACAGTCTGATTTTCAGTCTACCACCCTGTTCCTCTCCACGTGATCCCACTAACTGCTGCTCCAGGGTGACGGAAATGCTTAAAACCCTGACACCTTGTCCATACAAAGGGACACCCAAACAGCCCTGGGAAGACACAACTCTGTTTTCTCTTTTGCCTATGCCTACACGTGCCTCACTGCGAGGACAAGGGAACAGGAACCTGAGCAGAGACCAAATGGAGCCAGCGAGGCAGAAGCAAAGGGTGGAAGAAACAGACCATGGCTACTCCAGGGTCAGCCTGTTCCCCAAACCACTCCACATCACCTAAGCAGTGAACAAACCTTGAGCTGGTTCTGGTCTGCTGACCTGGAACATTTCAGGGGCATTCTTCTGGAGCTTGCTCTTGAGTGTATCCGGACTTTCTACAGCATTATGCAGGCTTGCCTTGCAAAACCCTCCTGTATTCTATCAGAAAATAGAAATTCAGGGATGAAAAAAACTCCAACTCTTTCAAAAGGAGCCAGAGCCTGATTTATGGCTTTGTGTCTTGTGAATTTCCCAACTGAGTGCTAGCTTGTTGGGAAATTCAAGATTTCTGCAAGGAGAAGGTTGTTTTGAAACCTCCTGAACTTTTCTGAGCCAGAAGGTGGTCTGAAAGTAAGGCTTATTTTACTTTCTCTTTTTTCTCTCTCTTTTATTCGGTGCTCTCTGCGACGATCCCCCAGTGAGACATTTGCTAGCCAGCACAAGCAGAGATTTCAGTCTCTCAGCATCAGCGCAGGGTACAAACAGCAGTATGTACCTGCTTGGGGGGCCAGGTCAGGGCAGGCTGGGTGGACCTGTCACAGCAAAAGCAATTTGTCAGGCATGCAATGGCTTAAGGGTGCAGCAGCCTCACCTTTGCGACAACCTGTCCCCCCCTAAGCGCGCCCTGAGAGATGAGCTGTGCAGACTGCACAGCTGCACCCAAACCTGGCCTGTACAGACAGGACAGACACTTGAAGGCAGGTAAAGCAGGACTAGAGCTCTGGCAGAGCACAAGCACTTCTTGGAGGCTGGTTTGCCCGCCCATGCCAACCACTGCACTCTGCTGCTACGTGAAAGGCTATATTGAGTGTCCAGAGCACCCGAAAACATCCATGTCCTTCCTCCGACACGTTAAACACTACAGGTTATTTTCGCAGCTGCTTCTTTTTTCCTATTACTCCTCTGCCTGTCGCATCTGCCTTCTTTGTTCCACTTCTCCAAGATCTCATGCTGTACACTTGAAGGAGAAAGGCTGCTGTGCTCAGTGTTGCCTTCCCTTCCAACACAGCTCCTTCCCTCATATGCTGCTAACCATGAGGAACCCTCCCACACAAGAAGCTTTCCTCAGGATACCCAGTATCCTCCTATTGCAGTAGGAGGTACGTACTGAGTACGTACTGAGGCAGCAGTGGCTGTCCTTGTGAGCATGCTGTCCTTACACTCACACTTCCAACCCACCTCGGCCCCTGTGCAACAGCCACACAGGTGGTCCGGTCATTCCCACCGTTCTTCCAGAAATTTTGACTTACGGGACAACAGGCAGAATGTGCCTGTGATTTTCACCTAATTCCCACAACCCTCCCTCTCTCTGTCCCTGCCAGGCATAGGTGATGTGCGGTGGTGTCAGATGACTACTTTATTTCCTCATGAGTCAAACCTTAGCATCCCTTAATATTTGCTCCCAGCATGTAAGTGGTGCCTCATGTTGTTTTCTCCTGCGACCTCAACATTCAATTCCTGTTCCCCTTGGTTGCTTTACTTGCAGGAATAATACCATCTGTGGCAAAGATAATATCCTCTAGCAGCTCCTCAGTACGTGTGGTCATTCTGATTCCTTCCACCTAACACCCCAGAATGCAGAGCAAGGTGCAGTGAGCAACCCACATGTTCAGCTAACACAAAAGCCTTTAACAGCAGCTCTTTTGAAACCTCAGACTAATCCTTTTAACTCCTAACTGCAGGTGCAAAAGGGTTGATAACTCCAGTCCTGTGCCTCCCACAGGTGCAGAGATGCTCCTGGGGCGCTCATGCCCTCACAGGCAAGCACACGGACCTGTTCACACACTCACCCCATGCAGCACTCACCTGCAGTTCTGCTCAGTGTTTTGCTGGGAGAGATAAGCTGCACATTCGTTGTTGTGCCGCAAAGAGAAAGCAGAGTTCCGGGTCTCCATCAGAGGCAGACACAGGCTTTTCAGAGGAAGGCTTCAGTGTGTGACTCTGATGTTATCTCCCGTGTCCGTTTGTCGTTAGCATCAATTGCCGGTTTGGTGGCATACCAATAGCACGATGTGATCTCTGTTGTCTCTCTCCTTTCCTCTCGGGTTAGGCACAGCTTTTTCTCATTACCTTTCTGCTGAAATGTGTTTATCGTGGCAGATAATCTGAGAGAAAGCTGCTTCTTGAAATCATTTGTCTTTTAGCCATAGGAGTAGGAAGTGTCTCACAGTTTCAGTCTCCCCTGTCATTTAAGAGAGTCATTCTTCTTTCTTATGCAACTGCACTTCAGCACTGGCTGTCCAGCCCTAAATTGTGGTCTGTATTTTTCCATGGGTGGCCAAAAAAACCCAATCAGACTTGGCATAAAAATTTTGTGTGTAAGAGAATCAATAGAGGGGGTCAGATTCCTTAGTTCAGGCTCTCTAACTGCCCGTGGTGCTAAATCTGCCTTCACGTGAAAGGTTTGATGCTGGCAGCTGCAGGTGCCCTCAATCCCAACAGTGGGTGTCTGCTCCATCAGCAGCGTGGTTAAGGGAGCAGGCAGAGCTTTACAGAAGACAGCACTGCTTTCACTCAGATTTCAGTTTTGAACCTCTGGTGCTTCAAGAGCACAAAGACGACTGGTTCAAATCAAGTGCCATGAAGTACTGCAGCTTTTTCTGTGTGTTGGTGAGAAGTGGAGAAAGAAAACAAGCCTGTTCTATAGGTAATTTTATGGGTGTCTGTTGGGGAGCACTATGTGCTGGAAGAGAAATAGGCCCTGAAGATAAGAGAGAGAGCCTCTTTCCTGGGCCTGGAGGTGACCCTGGGAGTGCATCCAGGTCACCAGGGATGCACTGAGAGAGGATTGTGTGTTTATGGACAGACTGGGCCTATGAGAAGTGTTAATTGTTGTTTGTGGCCTTATAGGGTATTGTTTGCCTATTACCATACTAGGTAAAATCTGTGCAATACCCCAGGTGATCGGGGGACACTGTGGTGAACATCTTTGCTGTTTATACGATGTTATATCCTGTTGGGTGCTGGTATTTAGGGAATTCTGACTGCGCAATAAACGGCTTTGCCTTTCTCCATCTTATGAGCAAAGTCCTTGCCCATGCGTCATTACTGCAGGTGTCACCTTGTGATGAAGAGAAAAACAGTGAGGTTAAGATTTTTTTTTTAATCTGTTGTGAAACCAGAAGATTTTTTTTCAGTGTAAGCTGGTGATGAAAAATTGAAACTTTTGTTCTTCCCCGTGGAATAGAAATTGCAATTCAGAATGTTGACATTTTTGATCAAAACAAAGCTTTTTGATGATCTCAAAACCAAAGTATTTAGTTTTACAGAAGTAGCATGAAATACTCTATTTGAAATTGTTACCAAAACCAAATGTCCCCCTAACATAGCTACTTACAGGAATTGCTTCCTGGCCTGATTATGTCTCCAGGAACACAGTGGGACGCAGGACTCACACAGGGCCTGCTTCAAGCTGACCAGACAAAACTCATTGCATTGCCATTGCCTTTTGGGTTTACAGGTCTTCTTTGGACCCAGTGCAGAGTGGAAATGGGGGTGTTGGAAAGGCAATCTGTGAAAGCAACGTGCCCTGTGGAAACACAGTCGGAAATCTGTTCAGAACAAATCTGCATTTTATCCTAGGGGGAAAAAAGCCATTTGTGAGGAACGTTTTCACACAGGTCTAGTATGCATGGCACTGTGAGGAGAAGAGGAACAGGAGGGGTATCTCATGCAGATGCACGGCTATACCATCTTGTTGTTGCTGTAAGGACACACGTACTTCGTCACCTTTTAAAACCAGCCCCATTCTGTGCCCATGTGTGGCAGAGGGGACCCACACGACACCTCTCGTGCAGGGATCCACAGGCAGCCCCCTGCTTCTACGTGCTCACGTCAGTCAGAGCTCACACTGCGATAGCACAAACCCACACACAGGAGCCTCAAGGATTCTGATGTAGAAGTCAAGAGCAGGAGTAACATACCCTGTTAGCCTAATATTCACCCACATAGTCTTACACACACCCATGCTAAGGTGCATGCAGGACTTGCAACACATTTTCCTGTATTTTCTCAGATTTCCCTAGGACCAGACATGCTTACTCATTGGTTTAATCCCAAACACACACAGTATTCACTCCTGCCACTCACAAATCTTCCCGTCTCCCTTGGGAGAGTGGATCTGGCAGCCCTGTCTCCACTGAGACAGAGGCTACAGTTTGTGCCAACAAGAAGAGAAATCCCGCCAAAACCTTGAGAACAGCCCTGGGCTCATTCACATTTTCTTCTGTTCCTGAGGGAAAAGAATAATAATAATAAAAAAAAAACAAAGCAGCTGTGAATTTATTGACTCTCCCTTAAGAATCTCGGGTGCAGTAAATTCCACCTTCATGGTGCTGGCTAATTATGCATTTATTTAACTCTGTTGCTGTGGTTTTTTTAATGATTCTCTGCTGTTGTTTGAAGTTCACTGTCTATTATTTGCAATAAAAACCTCTGTCATATTTTTGCCTCATTATTCCTAACAAATAGCGCATTTTCTGCCCCCCTCCCCTCTCTCTCTCCCCTGCTCTGCCTTGCTCCCTGCCACCCTCACCTCTCCGACTAGCACTCCCTGAGTTTCAAAGACCAGCTGTTAGCATTTTGTCAACGGAGTGCTTTTGAGAAACTTCTGTCACGGGCTCCAGCACAGCAGGGGCTGCTGAATAAAATATCAGCCCTTCAAAAGGGAATTAAGGCAGGGAACAAAAGCAGCAGGGAGAACAAGGAGGGGAGAGGCCGGCTCTGCGGTCCCCTCTCGCCCGGCAGTTTGAAAGAGGGAGCCCTTCGGTGTCACGCCGAGACAGATGCCCAGGACAGATGTGGTGTCCAGCTACTCAATGAGAATCGCCTTTGGCATGAGAAAGAGAAGTAGTGAAATACTCTTTCTAGGGAAGAGGCAGTGCAACACTTAGTTCAGTGACATTGAACTCGAGCTCAAGTTTTATACACTCCCAACTACAACTTGCAGTATCTGACTCCACTCCCTGACTTCCTGACACTTGCCCAAGCTTCGCTGTTGAACTGTTTCTTCCAGCCCAAAAAATGGTTTTAAGACTAGTTAATATTTTTTTCCAGGTAAAACACAAATTTTCCCAAACCAAATAAAAGAGGGGAGTGGATTAATGCACTTGGTTTCCACTGATAATTTCCAAATCAACAAACACCACTCATTTCAATTTCAAAAAGAAGACTTGGGCAATTACAAGCCCATCAGCTTTATCTTGATTCCTAGGAAAGTGATAGAACAAATGCTTCTGGAAACCATTTCCAAATATATTAAGGATAAAAAAGAGAGTAATTTGGAATAGTCAGCATGGATTTATGAAATAGAAATCATCCCTGGCCAACCTGTCATCCTTCAGAATAAAATGATCAGTTTAGAAAGGGAGGGAAGGGACTTGATGACTTTGTGATTCAGGAATGACCCGGGCGATGGTGAAGAGAGCCCTCAGCAAATTTGAAGAAGGTACAGTACTGGAGGAACTGGAAGCTGGTGCACCAAAAGGTTGTGCTGCCACTCAGAGGGACTTTGCCAGGCTGAAGAATTGAGATGACAGGTATCTCAAGAAGTTCAAAGGGAAACACAAAGTCCTGTACCCAGGGAAGAAAACCTCATGCACCAGTATGTGCTGGGGTTCAACCGGTTGGAAAGCCACTCTGCAAAAGAGGCTTTTGGAGTTCTATTGCATAAGTGACTGAGAAGGAGACATCACTATGCGTATGGCAGTCAGCAGCCTCTTGTGAAGAAAAGCATTGACAGCAGGTCAAGGCAGGTGATCTTTCTCGTCTACCCAGCACTGAAGATACAGAGTTTGGGGTGCTGTGGCTTGATCTGGGCTCCCCGATGCAATAGTGACATGGACACACTGGAGGGAGTCCAGCAGTGAGTGACTAAGGTTATCGTGGACTTGGAGCACACGAGACATGAGAGGCTGACAGAGTTGGGATTGTCGGCCTCAATTTCAAAAGGCCTAGGGTGAATCTCACCAGTATAAATACCTGATGGCAAGTAGCAAAGACAGAGTCAGACTCTAGTTAGTGGTGTCAGTAAAAGAGCAAGAGGCACAGGGTGAAAAATGAAATACAGGAAATTCTCCCTTAATACATAAGGAAAGCAAAGCTTTATTTTTTACAGTGAAGGTGGTCAAACACTAGAACAAGTTTCCCAGAGAGGCCGTGGGGTCTCAAGCCTGGCGGCTATTCAAGTCCCATCCAGACACAGTCATAAGCAACGTGCTATACTTGACCTTACATGCTGCAGAGGACTTAGTCTAGACAAGCTCATTCCAGCCTGAATAGTTCTGTGACTGGAAGTTCTCTGGTCACTGAACACACTTCAGATAGATTTCAGAACAGTTTGACAGGAACCAGGAATCCAGAGATGTTAATTAAACCTAAAAATGGGGTGTCTCAACACATTCAGGATGATTCCATGTAGAAGAAATCATCAAAACTCATGTCTTCAATCACAGTTTGCCTTTGAACATTTTGTAACAGATAAATGACGCAGCTTGCTCTGCTTATGTTCTGCCATTATGCAGCACGTTTATCTGGAAGAAGAAATGTTGGCTCACTTGGAACCCTGGGCCAGTGCAGGAGAGTTTCCACAGGGACCGATGTCTCCATTTGCTGCTTCTCTTTATCAGGCATATTGCAAAAGCCCCACACCACAGGATGCCCTCTACCTAATGAAGGAAACCAGCTGGCAAATGAAGACATCTCATCACCGTGCTGTTTTCTGCCATCCATTGTGAAATTTTAGGTGGTTATTAAGATGACTTAACCAGGCCTGTGCTCTCCAGCTCTCCAAATATCTAGACTATTAGTGCAAATATCCTTTCTTCATAACTTAACTTGGCTATACATATTTAAATCTGTCCTTGTAAATAAAGTCACTCCAAACCTTGATTACATTCTTGCTCTGCACTCCATGCAACCTGCCAAATATTTTGAAAGTCAGGTGTCCAAATTGCAATGTTGCATTTTAAAAGTGGTTGCACTGGAGCTGTGTGAAGAGGATGTTCCTCCCACCTCCATGCCATGACACTTGCACACTTGAAGTTCCAAACTGGAGCACTCTTGGATTTTTCCTTTGTTCAGCAGCTGCCATAGATGCTTACAGCATCACCAGCTGCTGGTTTATTTTTACCTTGGCCAAAACAATGCTTGTTTTGGATGAGATAAGTAAACTTATAAATATAAGCCTGTTCCACACACCTATGCATGTGTACGTACATACATTCCTCCTATCTTTGAAAGCCAGTCACTCAGAGCAGGACATTTCCTGAACCTATGTCCAGCTCACCCAAGTGTACTAGTTAAAAAGCACTTTCAAATTTCACCACATGTCACTTTGATGTATTAAAAGCAGAATAACAAACTTTGAAACTACAATTTACTTAGAATTCTACCAAATTTTCTCAGAACTTTAAATGCAAAACAAGTAATTTCACAAAGAACCAAAGAAGGTGATTCCCCCCTAAAACCGCTGAAATTTTTGTCCATTTCTTTCAAAAGACCATTTTTTTTTAATTTTAAAGAGAAAAAACATGGACCTTTTTGCAGACCTGTTTCTGTATTCAGCCTTAATCAATTACAATGACTTTACTCAATAAATGTCATCTCTCTAGTTTTAGTTTTCTCTAATGATCTGGCTCCTCATTAGTGAGTTTATACTAACTTTTCCACCATATTCAGTGCTTTCAAATTATTATTTGAGGTACAACTCCTAGTTTGGTGACATCCTGTCTTAAGACAGACACACCCTGATTACAACTATTCCAGCGGAGAACAGGCGTGACTGGTGTACAAAATTTATCAATGAATAAAGATCAAGGGTGGGGCTCATTCAACAGAAGAGAAGAGACGGGGCAAGACATCATGTAAAACTTCATGAAACAACTGAATTATTGAATGTTCAGTATGTCTGTGGTAAACCAAGCAAGAACCTCCAGGCTATAATTGCACCTTCTCCTGGTCCTTCTGGTCCTTCCCATTACTTCTTAATTTATACCAGTTTTGGCACACCTATTAGTTCTCTTTAATCCTTTCTCAGTTATGCTACCTTTAATGCACCTTTATTTATTTGTCCCATTCTAATGTAAGAAATGCACATTGTTAATCTTCCTCTTTCCAATATCCCCTAGTTCCCTCCAAGCAGCCAGGGAAGTGCACAGTGAGGACATAAAAGGCAAGTGTCATGTTAAGGGATAGACCGAGCATTTCCCAGAAAGCAGTGAGGAACCAGTTCCTTGGGCAGCAAAGAAACCAAAGCACCAATCTAAGGGTCTCTCTCCTGCTATTAATAATCTGCAACATATCAGGGCCCAAAGGCATTTTCACACCATTGCTTCTGATTTACTAACAAACACCAGAGCTGAAGTGCTACACACGGTATTTTCCTTCAAAGAGGGCTAGCTAAAGCAAGCCTGTGAATGCCAAACTGTGAGATGTGCCATTGCCACACGAGTAGCTGGATGGGCATGCAGTGAATTCAAGCATGAAGTTCTGCTCCTGGACCAAGCAGACAGTGTGGACACAGAGCATTAGCACACATGGCTCTGTAGCTAGATTTACTGACCTGCTCTCTATGAAGAGATGTGCTAAAAAACTGGGAGGTGAAACTGGATTTGGGACAGGTAAATAAACAAGAAGCTGCATTTCTGCCTTAAAGAGACAAGCCTGGCACTAGGGGATGTATAAACATCAAGGCAATCCACACCTCTGTGAATGGATCTTTTTGTTGCAGAGCTTTAACACCCTGATGGGAAACACAAGAGTGGAAAGACCATATATTATCTCTGCCTATGGTCTAGCAGTACTTTTCAGCTCCATCCTTGGAGCTCTGGTATAAACTTTTTCAGAGGGAAATCTGGAATAGGTGACTTTGAGAATGAGGTTTATTACCAGTGGCACTCAATTCACCCCATAAGAATCTATGCCACTTCTGGAATGAACATATCCACAGTGCCCACAAAGGGAAAGAGCCTCAAAATTGCCATTCTAATGACTACACTTAAATTGCTGATCAGGTTGGGATTCAGAAAGCTAAAATTTCAATTCCAAAACATAGCCTGAGGCCACAGTATGTCTGAAGCACAGGTTTGACAGAAGGGGTTCTCATAGTGCTTCACTGACTAATGAGATTAAAGGGTTTTCATTAAATCAGTTGTAGTTATAAGGCTCTCCCCTTATTGCACTTGCATCTTAAAAAGGTAAGTGGTACTGTACAATTTGATACATTTGACTTGGAAAAGATTAGCAGCCAGTTTGAAGTTTTCCATTCAAAGTAATCCAGTATCAAAAGCCTCACTTGAGCCCCAAGAGTTCGGGAGCGATACTGTTTTGAATTTCAGTATTTGGACAGGGACAGAGATCTTTCTTTCTGGTTTCTGATCAAAGTATTTTTCAAATGAAAATAGCCCATATTTAAAGTTCTTATACATCTGTCTACGAAGATGTTTCATTTAGATGTCTAACTATCCCAAATTACACAAGCAGTGACAATTAAGACTTCCAAGGCATATCAGGTCACAGTCAGAGATCTGGTAACAAAAGTAGGTAGAAGGCAGCTGACGTAAACCCCTCACTGATCAGTCAAATGCTGGTTTTACCCCATTTCTGCAATACTACACTTTTCATTTTGTCAGAGAGTTCATCTACTGCCTGTTGGCAGTCTACCACTGGCAAAACTAATTCTGAAATTTCACAATGGACTTGATGATCGAATTCTAAGCAAAACACTGAGTGCAAAGAAAAAAGTACTTTGACTAGTGGCCAACACAGGTGAAATCAGAGGATGCAAACCCAGACCTCAAAGCTCAGTCATTCAAATCCAACCCTTCTCAAATCTGTATCTTCATTTCTCCATTGTACCAGAAGGGGGTAAATTCACTGTGCACATTAATAAAAAAGCTTCCACATGTTGAAAAACCGGGGGGAAGACCATGAAGCAGAGGAAGCATTTTATTAACATCCAAGTGCACATTTTCCCAGCTGTATTTCCTCAGGTGGGAGGAGGGCTCTGTGGCATCCACATCACATGAAGTTAAGGCCCTGCAATGGGAAAGAAAGCATGGCAGCTGCGGCCTGACTACGCATCTCACACAGGAGCTACTCGCATTAGCAGCATGATACCTTTTCCACTGTAGTCTCTGCCTACTGGAGCGTTTGTGAGACATTAGAATGCAGCAAGATGTACATGGAGAAAGCTTAATGTTACATTAGAAAGTGCCAAGATCTCCTCAGGCAGTCATATCAGCAACCGTATATTACCACTATACATTCAGGGAACAACAGTACATACCTTTTGCCACAGTCCCCCACGGTCACAGTATCAGCTGCAGCTGCCAGTCAGAAACCACTCAGACTGTAAACTACCAGCAACTGGAACCCTACCACCATTCTGCTTTACCCCACCCGCCCTTGGGCAGCTACAGTCCAGATTTTCTGATCACCTAGGTAGTAGGGCAATAGTCTTAAAGCACTCTGGAAGAGCACAAGTTTGAAAGAGTCAGCAGATGTTTTACTGAGCACCTTGAGAAAATTTCACAGCACATGGCTGTTAAAATTAGCACAGTATTAAAACAGAACATGGAAGTATTTGGAAAAAACTTATTCTGTACTACAAGAGTACTTCACTCTAGGATTCTGAGTTACTGGCCCCATAAAGCAGCTCTGCTCCCTGCTCAGCATGGCAAGAAGTTCCCTGTAACCTATGTAGCTCCTGGTGATTGCTGTGTGAAGAATAGCCAAAGCATGGGTCCGTGACACTTCGTTTGCCACAGCAGGAGTTGGAGAACACCTCAAGAAAAGCCAGAGCCAGTATTCAATGCTGCAGATGAAAGTTAGCCAGGATATTCCCAGAGATCATTTTACAAAAGAGAAGACTGCAACCTCTGTGTCCTGCAGATTTTTTTGTTGTCTTAGGAAAACCCTCTCCCTCTGTTCACAGGGAAAAGATTGCCCACATTACCTCCATGTCCACTGGAGCAAGAGTGTATCTGTGACATGTACCATGCTCCCAGACCTCACATAACCACAGAAGAAAGCAAGTTTAGCAGCCTCTACTGCCTGGGTTATGCCTTCCCTTCTAACCAGGACATTTCTGAAGCATTACTCCAAACACCTCTGTGCAGCCACTCAATATTTCCATTGAACTACTGTGACCTTTTGGCTACAGCCCAGTTTCTCTGGGAAAACACACTTTGTTGCACCTCAGAGTGAAAGACTGACCAAGTCAAAGGAGAGAGGAAAAGCAGGAAAATAATCTTCAGATTCTTCTACAGGTACAACCACTCCTTTTGGAAAGATGACTGAAAGCAAGCCATTGACAGCAGAGGTTAGAGGGAAGGAAAGCATATTTCAGTGAAGAGATTTATTAAGACCTGTCCTTTCTTTAACTGCAGCTGTACACAAGATTGACATATCCTGTAAGCTACCTTTGATAAAGTCCCTAGACTTGCTGCAGGAACGCAAGGAAGGCCACTTCATCTGCAGTGCATTTACAACTGTTGTTTACAGGATTTTCTACTTTCATACCCCAGCCTCAGTTGCTAGATGTCTCTCAGGTCAGTGTTTTACTAGCTTAGAATTTGTCAGCTGGTACCTGCAGCGCACTACTAGTGCCACTTCCTAACAACTCTTCCAGAATAAAAAACAAAATAACAGAGGGCAGAGTTCAGAAAGTAGATGACTCTTGATCCCTGACCCTGAATGGGAGACTTACAAGTAAGTTTGATGTACACTGATCCTGGAGACAAGCAGAAAGATGGGCAGAGACTGTAAATTCTGGTCATGTCTCCAGCAGTGGCACCCCAGAGGACAGTCTTGGCACCGCAGCAACTCTGCGGTCCCTACCCAGCGAACACAACTTGCACACAGAGAGGAATAAATGAGGAGCTGGTGCAGGAAGGTCCCAAAGCCACTACTCATTTTTCTTGAATGGCAGTTTTGATTTAGAAATTAAGCATATCTTCTCTTGAGGTCAAATGAAGTAGTCATAATCTGATTAATCATTGATAGATCATTTAGAAGTAGGGCCAGAAAACCCCTCCTATCCCTTCCTTAAGGAAATGGAGAGAGCCCAACCTTGGCTATTTCTGAAGATCCTTATCCAATTACTTAAAAAGTAAGAATTATTCTAATGCCTTCTTGAGGCATCTATTAGAGTAAATGGTCTGCCCTTGCTTCATACTCTCCTCACCCCCACAGAGGGTAAGTTACTTAACATTCCCCCCTCCACCAAGTCTCCAGTAAAGGAGCACTCTCCTATTTCCATTTCTCTGTTTTTTAGTGAGAGTAGCCTCTCAGAGGAAGCACAAAGCCCCTTTTTCCTAAAGGCCTTTTCTTCAAAGCTGTTTCCAATGTCGAACAAGATGGTCCCACTAAAGCTTCCTTAGAAGTACTCCCCTCTTCCCCTGCATACCAAGACTGTTTCTCCCCTCCCCCATTTTTTTTCCTTTGGAGATGGAGTAAGACTCTTGCCTTTTGCAGATCATTTAATCCAGCAGGTCTTCCTTAGTACTTCTGCTGAGATCACCATCCCCCATTTGTATTCACACATTTGATCTCTCCTTCCTAAGGGCACATCTCTATGCTTGTCTCGAATTCCATCTGGTTCATTTTGGACAGTATCTCCTCTTGATCAAAATCCTTTTGAATTCCAAATCAATCTTTCCTAGCCTTTGCCGTCAGTCTCAGCTACCTAAAGCAGTGCTAGAGCCCAAAACCAGCATGGAAGGAATAGAGAAGAGTTGTGCTGCAGTGGAAGTAGGGTCACTTGGCTGCAGGATGATCACACACAGCCACTATAACTAGTCACAGGTGGCTTGACTTCTGACAAGAAAGAGTCATGCTCAGCTGCTAGCACATAAATAGTTACACATTTTATTGCTATTGTAGCCAGAGTTTCTGAATATTGGTGTTAGTTTGTTTTCAAATTGAGGTTGGCGTTGTGTGAGAAACAGGACTTGGACTTCCCAAGTTGAAGTAAACACACGGCAAAGAGGCTGCAAACAATTGTAGGGGCTGTGCACACACTTTCACGCAGACACACATCACCTGCTCATACAAAAGTGCTGCTCAGCTGCCATCAAGGAACAGATAGCCAAAAAAAAAAAAGCATTGCTCTAATTGCTCTTTTTTTCTGCCCACCTGCGTCCTACTCAGGAGCTGTGAGATCTCATATTTTCCAACTCCCCTTCAGCAGTGCTGGGACATGCCTTTTCTCCATCACATTTCTTTAAGTGTCTGTAGTATATTCCGTACCTTTACGATAACACAGGGAACAGTTAAAACTCAACTGCACCTAGGAAGTACCTTCACTTATACATTAGGAAATAACACTGGCTACAAGCATAACACTGTCCTACCACTCTGACTTCAAGTTCCAGGTTAGTACCTGCAGCTTTTCCACATTTCAGTGCTTGTTTCAAAGCTACATTTTGAGCTAATCTCCCAAGAGCTAGGCTTGGACAGGTAAGGAAAGGTGAGATGAAAGAAAAGGCTTAATTATCTCAAAAAAAAAAATCCCGCTTCAAATAAATTGTGTCCTATCTTATAAGCAAGGGTCAATATTCAAAGTGTGCAAATAGGCTTCATGCTGAGCCTTAAATTCTTCAGACATGAGTAAATGGTATCGTGCCCTGAAGACAGTTGACTTATTATGGACTTAACCGGGCCTTAGAAGAAATACTTAATGATCACAGCAGGCAAGACTTTTCTCCTTGTCCTGACCAAAGAACAGGTTGGTGGTAAGAGACTGGAGCCCTTTCTGCTTATATTCATGAATATTAAATTAATAGACCAGCAAGGATCTTAGGCTGTCAGAGCAGATGAGGGTTAGAGTCTCCATAGAATGAAAATGCACTTAAAATATGTATGAAAGAAGGAGTTTTGAAATATGGGGGAAGAGAGGAGGGAGGCTACAGAATTAGGGCCAAAAAATCTGGGTACAGGAGAGGCAGGAAGAGAAAAACACCAGATTTTCTTTTTTATATTCATACAGATCAGATGAACATACTTTGTTTACAGAATCATCATGACCTCTAAAAATGTTCTAAGCACTTTAAAAAACTTCACATTCAATGTAGCAAGAGCAATTTGAAGATTTTGAGAGCTTTGCTAATTCAGAGATGGGGATCCAGGTGCCACAAGTATCAGAACTAACCCCATTGCTTCAGATAATCCAGAAGGAAAGCTCTGCTTAAGCAATACTGACCTATAAAGCAACATAAGCCACTACAAGAGCAGGTAAGAGAAGCCTTCTGGTGAAGTCCAGAACTGCAACAGGAGACAGAGGATCATTCTTCTGCTCCTCAGGATGGCACTGCTGTTACAAACATTGGTTGCGCTCTCTCAAGGTCAACCCTTTGCAAATATTCACCCTGAAGTCAGTATTAAGGCAGACACTACCATGGGAGGTGTCCTAGTTTTGGCCAGGACCCAGATGTTATTCTCTATCACCTCAGATCATTGCTGGGTAAGGGATTCTCTGGTTTCCAAGAAGGGCATGGCTTCTGCTGGAAAAGCATGGCAGTCCACGTTGTTCATTGTCTTGGGGTCCCTGGTGTGCATTTTTGCATGTGAATCCCCTTCTCTCTCTTTCATATACTTTTGTTATTAATATTGCTGCTGTTACTCTTCATCTTCTTATCTCACTGCTGTTTTCAGTAAATTGTTCTCATCTCAATCCGTGATCTTCAATTTTTGTGCCTCCAATTCTCAACTCTATCCCTCTAGAATGGAAAGGAAGAGGGGAAGGGGGAAACAAGCAACCAGTGTGTGGTTTGGGAAGGTCTCAGTGGGGGCACTGAATTGCGGAATATGATTCCTAAACCACAAGAGAGGACTTCTGGTTACTTTACTCACTTGACTCTACAGAAGGAGAGTTCGTGTAATAACACTGTTGGAGTGCACTAGGTGGTGGTAGAGAGATTGGCCCTGAGGATCAGAGAGAGGGCCTCTGTCCTGGGCCCAGAGGTGACCCTGGGAATGCATCCAGGTCGCTGGGGATGGACTGAGAGAGGATTGTGGGTTTATGGACAGACTGGGCCTAGGAGAAATGTTAATTGTAGTTTGTAGCCTTATAGGGTATTTTTTACCTATTACCATACTAGGTAAAATCTGTGTAATACCCCAGGTGATTGGGGGACACTGTGGTGAACATCTTTCCTGTTTATACGATGTTATGTCCTGTTGGGTGCTGGTATTTAAGGAATTCTAACTTTGCAATAAACAGCTTTGCATTTTCCATTGGATGAGCAAGGTCCTTGCCCAAGCGTCATTACTGCAAAAAACAGCCCATGTGGACTTACCCAGAGGGACTTACAAGTTAATCCCAGCTGTAATGCTTTCCAGACTTCATAGCCTCCTGCAGCTCCAGGGGGAAAACAAGAATTTGAAGACAGCATTAAGTGATCCCATGTTGAGGGTTAGGATAGGCCAGAGTATCTCCAAGACGGACCTGGATGCTGATGCGAAATTGGAGGTAGAACACAGATGGGCTCAGCCTTTCCGTCTCTTTCCAGTCAGTTGGGAGCAGCAACTATCCTCAAAAAGAACCAACTAAATCCACAGATTAGTTAAGCTCTCCTGTTTACATATGGACCTTTGCAAATGCTCATGGCTTTCCATGCCATCTCTCATTTTAGGCTGAATAGTCTTTAATGCCATTTCATTCTCAAAGGATATAGTGTTTGCTTAAATATCGGTGCAACTTGTGTTCAACCATAAAGGCTCCAGAAAGCTTAGAGGAGCTTCCTGGATGGAACAAGCACACAGATGCATAGATAACCTTCACCTTTTGACACTCTTTGACTTCAGAAATCCCTGCACAGTCTGAGCTGGTAGTCTAAACTTCAAGGCACAAGGCATTTGAAATCACACCTTCATGAGAGAAAACAACCTTGGTGCCTGCTATCTTTGTAATGACTCAAAAAAAACCCGCAAGAAAGCGCAAGCTTCTACTCTCAGAAGGTCAGTGAGGTATGCAGGATTTCATAGCATCTGCGACACAGGCTGATGCACTACAATGAAAGTAAACCTAGGAGGAAAGAAGCAGAAGGAACTGAAGTGAATCCACATGGGCTATTAGCCCTACATTAACACTTAAATAGTGCATTATTTCATCATTTGCCAAAGCTCGGATGAGCCCTAACCTTTAGCAGATAACTCAGAAGGAACTAAAATGTGGGGGTAGCTGAGGTGGTTTTAGCCCTTTAAAACACTGACATGAAAACAGCAAAGTCTGGATCAATAGAAAGAAATTAAATGATAGCCTTAAAGAACCAGTTTAAAAATCAGGATCCACCTGAGGCTGTTTTCAACTCAGAGCTCCACAGAATTTCTGCAGAGGAGTTTGTGGTATCTCAATGGTATCATAAAAGTGACACAAAAGCAGAGCTTAAGCCTACAGCACTGCTACTACCCCCTCCCTCCTCAAAAAAACCAGAAGTGTTACTACAGAAATATCAGAGGGATTCTACCAAACACTATCACTTTCTGTTTTATAACCAGAGCAGCTGGCCTGATGCAGGTGGTGGAGGAGCTTCAAACTAGATGAAGCTTACCAATCCATTGAGAACCTGCTGCAAGGTAGAATCCACCAAAGCAGAAGTGCTAGCAATTACACACCTTTCAGAAGAAACTTGCAGAGAAAAGGGTTTGTCAAATCACATGTATTCTTTACATCCCCAGAAGGACAGGATCATCTATCCTTAATGCCTCTCCTCTACAAGTTTTCCAATAAGTTATCTGAAAATACTACACTGTGCAATAGTCCCAATATTTTGGCTTCTCATATCACTATCTGCCACCAGCTGATCCTCATATCCTGTGCTCTACAGCCTCCTGCACAGGAGAAAAGAGAAAAAAAGCATTGCAGAAGTGTCAAAAAGGCATGACTTCAAAAGGAAATTCAAACCTCCTCATGAGCATCCATCCCTGCATGTCTAGTGACCTGGGAAGGCTGTGGGAAGAAAGATGAAAGGGGACATTTTCATGACAATCTCACTAGAGGAAACCAAGGCACATAAGGAAAATATTTCATTCCCATTTAAGTTAAGAAGTAGAGCTGCAAAAGATACAGCTACAGTTGATTCTATTGCATTCTTTTCACTCATTTGATTTCTTTTATCTTAAATATCCAAAAAAGGCATGAATCTATCTTAGTGCCTTTCTCAAGGGACACTGATCATATTTTATATGATTTACCCCAATCCTAGATTACCTTGAATATAAGAAATAAGATTTTGTAGAAAAACCCTCACCAATCCCTTCTTATCTGAATATGGTTCTGCCAGGAGAGAGTGGGAATTGTTACTGAACAAAGGCATTCTTTTGGTTGGTTCATTGGTCAGCAGCTCTCACAATGCCTCCCAGTCAGATGAAACAAGTCCAGGTTAGTGGTGGTAATTTCATCCCTGCAGAGGCCGCAGAGAAGTGAGCATCAGGTGTACCGTGGGTTGTTATAGAAGGATAGCAGGCAGTCCTTGTAAGTTGCAATTTGGGAGTTGCCATCTGTCCCCTCCTCATACTTCCCTTTGGTCAGGAAGAAAGAGAGCAGAGCCAGCTCTGGCTCCCCTCTTTCTCAAGGACTTGTTTTACACAAATGCCCCTTCCCTGCAGACAGCTAGGTGTTTCCTACTACTGCTGGTCAACAAGTAATCAGGCTACATTCCTACAGTAGCCTTCAAGAGAAGGAGTGTTAATGTCTGCAGCTCTTCAGGGCAAGCATTGCATTCTATCAGGGTAAGTTATACAGCACAGGACTAGGAGTTAAACCAGCAGCTGTAGCCAACAACACGCCGAGTCTGCCAAGTCTGATAAAGCAACCTCTTGCTCATCATCCCTGAAGTCTGCAGGTGCTGCCAATGCCCCGTAGTAAATCAGGACATTTGATATCCTGATATCAGGAAGTTGTCTCACTTAATGACATCCAGCATTACCTTATGGCAAAGGCAAGCCCCGAGGTCTCCTGCCTGGACTGCTTCATTACGGGGTCAACACAAAGGGGACAACTCAGCTGCTTATCTGATCTTTCTGGAAATGGCCATAGCCTGCAGGTGACTTGAGTACAGGTTTGGTTTGTTTGGGATTTTCTGAAAACCAACAGTTTATTCTATTACTTTCCCATTTTAGAGACTTGAAAGTACTCCACTCAATGTAGTGGGAATAGCAGAGTGCTTCCTTGCACAGTGCAAATCACTAGATGTTATGTTTAATACTGCCTCTCTCCCAGGAGAATATTGAACCAGGTACTTCCTGAATCAACATGAAATTCACAGGAAAGGAGGGCTCTATTTCATAATCCTAGTTGCAAGCCTGCTTAGGGCAGAAGGGGAAAGAACATATGAATAGCTGTAGTTTATTTTCAATAGAAGACATGCCTTTTAGGAATTAATTCTGAAAGCTTTGTTTGTTTGCTTATTTAAATTAGTCCCCCTCAGCATTTGCAATTTGTTCTCTGTTACAGATTGTTCTAGGTGACATGGCACAGGGTAGGCTCAGAAAGCCTAGGTGTCCCCACCCACCTCCATCTAAACACTAAAAAGGTACCTTTCTCCATCAGAACTTTCCCCTTGCAGGAACCATCAAAGACATCTCTTCAATTTAGGAGTTGGCAGCTTTCCTCTGAGGCAGTACCTTGTCTTCACACACCAAGAATCACACTGAAGATAGTCAGTCACGCTGCTACCACGCTGATCTCCACTTCTCAGAGGAGGAGGCAGCAATTCTGTTCTTCCAGAACAGGGAGCACAGGAAAAGCTAGAATTACTCACTACAAGTATTTGTGCTGATCAGGGAGCTGCCAAACACTTTTTATTGCTGCTATCAATTCCATTCCTCCAGGACAGGAGTACACATAGCTCTTTTGGCTCCCAGTGATCACAGCTGGTTTCTATGTCCCCATTCTGGGCTATTGAGTTCTTATCTTCAGAGAAACAGTGAGGTACTTAACAGCAGCTGAGACCATCTTTAATTTTATTTTATTTTTTGGATCCTCAGGAGTCCCAATGTCCAGGAAACATTATATAATAACATTCATCATGTTTCTAAGGGGAAAAAAAAAAAGACACAGCCAAAGCCATCATTCCATGTTTTATAGGCTTTCATTTTCAATGTAAATGAGCCTGGAGCTAAACTGTGACCAAGCAACACAGTCAGCCAAAAGGTTAAGAGCCAGACCCATAAAAGAGACCCTTACCACCTGTCTTCTCCATACCTTAAGGGGTCAGGTTTGATTTGCATCTCTTTTGATCCAAGTGCTCTGGGAAGATGCAATGGGCACCTACAAAACTAGCCTAAGCACCTCCTGTGCCACCTCGCCTTGATCACCTACCCTCTCCATCCCAATGCTCAGAGGATGGCAAAGCAACACAAACCGTTCCAGACAGCATTGCCAAACACTGCCATCCAGCCATCCACAGTGGATTCATAGCGTTTGAGATAGCTAACAAGAGAGGAAGAGGTTGTAATTTTCTGTAGCTTAAAAAGCAGGAAAGATGAAAAACACTTTGATAGAGGCTTGAAGCTCTGCTTCAGTTCCAGAAGCTGCCACCTCTCCTTTCGATCTCACAGTCTAATACCTAACAAGTCGTGTGCTGTGTCACACCAGGCAGTGACAGAAGGTCTTTCAGCTCAAGGAAACATCTACCTTCCAGGTCAATTAATATGTAGGAAGGGGAGCAGCAACTACTGCAGTCCTGTGGCCGCTGAGATCAGACCACCAGCAGCAAAGGATGGGGCTTCTCTAGAACATCGAGGCAGGGAAGTTGCAGTTAAAGTGTCTCAGGCTCCCAGTGATGACTACAGGCCAACAGCCAAGTTATCCACTCTCCTATCCTCTACCAAGGGAAATGCATTTTGTTGGTTTTGTATGGCCTGTTTTTTGGTAGTGGGGAGGGCCACAGAGGTGGCTTCTGTGAGAAGCTGCTGGAAGCTTCCACCATGTCCAGCAGAGCCAATCCCTGCTGGCTCTGAAGATGGACACACCGCACTCCAAGCCTGGGCCAATAAGAGATGTTGGTAACGCCTCTGTGATAACATATTTAAGAATAAAATTAAAAAAAAGTGAGGTGTGCAGTTTTCATTCCAGCCAGAGAAGAGGAGGAGGTGAGAACACATGAAACAATGCGGAGACACCAAGGTCAGTGGAGAAGAAGGGGGAGGAGGTGCTCCAGGTGCCGGAGCTGAGATTCCTCTGCAGGCCGTGGTGCAGACCATGGTGAAGCAGCTGTCCCCCTGCAGCCCACGGGGATTCATGGGGGATGCAGAGATCCATCTGCAGCCCATGGGGGCGGTGGCCAGGGCAAAGCGGGTGGATGCCTGGAGGAGGCTTTGATCCAGTGGGAGATCCAGTGGAGAGAGAGGGCCCTGCTTCCAGGCTGGAGCAGCCTGTCCTTGGAGGACCGCACCCCACAGAAGAACAACCCACACCACAGCAGTTTTGGGAAGACTGTGTGCCCATGGGAGGGGCTCACGTTGCAGCAGTTTTGGGAGAACTGCTGCTCATGAGATTGGAACCGCACTGGAGAAGTTCACGGAGAACTGTCTCCCATGGGAGGGACCCCACGGTCTCACAGGGGAAGGACTCCTCTCCCTGAGCAGTGGAAGAAAACCTTGGGTGATGAACTGACCAAACCCCCCACGCCCCTGTTTCTCTGTGCTGTCAGTGGGAAGGAGGGAGGGGTTGGGGGAAGAAAACATGTTTTGAGGGCTTATTTTTACTTCTCATTATCCCCCTCTGATTTTTGTAAGTAATAAACTCACTTTGCATCTCTAAGTCGAGCCTGTTTTGCCCTTGGAGTGTTTTCTCCAGTCCTTATCTCAACTCATTAACCCTTTGTTAATTTTTTTCCTTCCTCTGCCCATCTGTGGCATGAGAGGATGAGTGAGTGGCTTTCATGGGTGCCTGGTGTTTGGCCAGCATCAAACCACAACACAGATATAAAGCCACTTCTAATAATCTTTTTAGAAAGCAATTACTGTTTCTCACTGAGGTTTTTGCAATCAGCTAACTCTATGCAGAGAGCAGGTTCTTTGCCATCGACTTCAGCTTTCAGTTTTAGCATTTCTGCCACGTGAGCTCAGAAGAGACAGCTGCAGGAGAATCCCAAAGTCTGCACATACAAATGCTGTGCAGACGGACAGGAAGGATGGTTCTGGAAGCTTGTGCTTGTCCCAAACAATTCTTTCTTTCATCTGGAAAGGTCACAAGCTGCTGCCCCCTGTCATGACAGCTTTAACGGGTCTCACAACTTGCTCGAAAACTGAATTCTTGGGTGAGAGTGAGAGTTTTCAGGAGAGCTTTCACAGGCAAACTAAAGATCCTATTGCAGTCCTGGATTGGACAGAGGTCATTTTTCTGACCCCCATGGTTAGGCTGGTTTTACTGCTGAAGCCTCTGTAACATAGAAACTTGTTACAAACCTTCACTTACCCACAAAGGAAGCAGAGGCTTAGTTTAGTGAGCTAGCACACTACACTAAGAGCCCAAAGCTCCTTGTATTTACTCCTCCCTCCAGCCACACAGCAATCACAGGCACTTTCCTTATAAGCTTTGGCTCATCCATTTCTAATGCCGGTTCAATGACCTCTAGAGTAACTGGGTGAGAGATAACCAGCTTTTATTCTTAGCTGCTAATGTGATGTGCAACCCAACAATTGTCCTTCTCTTAGGAGAAGGATCAGGCCTTAGGAGCAGGTAGGATCAGGTCTTAGAGAAGCTTACAGCAATCAGAAGATTAGCTGCTTTAACCAGAGAGGGGCTGTTTACTGACATGAAGCCTGAACACAGCTGTGCAGTGGGTACAGAGAGCTCATGGACCTTGCAGGAGCCAGACACTTCACAGATTTCCCCACGTGCATCACAGGCTCAGCCTTCCTCTTACAGAAAGCATTATGAGCCTTGTTGCACCAGTGAAACAGAAAGAACAACAAGGGAAGGAAAAACCTGCGACCCCTTGGGCCACAGCTTTAGCAAAGTACAGCCATCTCACTGGGACAGACAATTCACACACAGAAGCCAGCAG
This sequence comes from Struthidea cinerea, assembly GCA_013397865.1. Classification (NCBI taxonomy): domain Eukaryota; kingdom Metazoa; phylum Chordata; class Aves; order Passeriformes; family Corcoracidae; genus Struthidea; species Struthidea cinerea. The sequence goes on from VZTI01003809.1 coordinate 2,033,388, forward strand.
CCTCCCTGTTACACTGACTTCACACCATTGCAAACTCCAGTGAATCAGGCCCCACAGGTAAGCAACACAGAGGACTAAGGCAGGGCAGTGATGGAGTGGGAAAGCAAAATTCTCTCAATTTTACACTCGGTCACCCAGCGTTATCTAGAGACAAGGGGAAATCTCATTCCATGTAATTCACTTACCCACAGCACTCAGAAGGGAAATCATTGCAATGCTGTTTGTGAGAAGGGTGAGAGGCGTGCTTTTCTAGCAGCAGCAAAGGACACCATGGTGCCCCAGCATAATCACATCTCTAAAGCTATTAAGAGCCCCGAGGAGCAAAGAAAAGAAGCACCAGAGCATCCAAAATGTACTTCCCAAAGGAGTCCCTTTCCACTTTACCAGCTACATCCTGATCTTACTGCCTAACAGTTCTTAAAAACATCCCACCTGCTTGCAGGATAATGCTTTTGTACTCTTACTTGAACAGCAATTGGACAGAACTAAGGACACAAGCCTTAAGGTAAGGCTACTACCTCCTCCATGGGGTAGACAACGTCTATTTGCACCGTGCAGACACTCCTCCCTGATTAAATTGTCAGCACCTGCTCCCCATTGATCCATTTTTATTTGTTCCAAAATTAGTTCCCTAAATCCATCATGATTTCCTAAATAAAAGTAAATGTTTTTCAGAATGGAAATAGAGGAGGCAGCATCTGAAAAATACTCTCCAGTACCATTACCAGATGAGAATAATGTAAAATGTTATGTCCCCTTCCAAAAAAATAAATAGATGAATGAGTACAGAGGGAAGTGAAAGGCCTGAATTACACAAAAGGCAAACTTTTTTATTGCTTGCTCACACAATGCTGAACAATAAACCATACTACTTGTCAAATAATGCAAATGCTTCCTATAATCTTATATGCATGTATGTGCAGCATTTTTAGGTTTCTGTGTAAACAGAACAATTTGTGATCACATTTCAAAAAGAAAGAACTTACTGCAGCGTGCACGTGAATGCATAGACACACACGAAGCAAAATGCGTAAGGAAATCATTCACGGAACACATTCATCATAAGAATTTGGGAAGTAACTCCACTATCACAGCCCTACAGGCAGTCCTGCAGTCCCTCTGAGCCTCTGCAGCTCCAGGGTCAAAGGCGTGCGCAGAAAGGGAGGCAGTTACTGCACTGGGACTCTGGATCCTTCCACTTTGAGACTCAGGTTTACCAAAACAGTGGAGTGGAGGATTAAAACTTTAGAAGCTCCTCTGAACAGAAGAACAGTCCCATGCAAAAAAAAGACCCAAGTGAAATAGCAAAAGCCTGAGATAACACAAAAGCTTGAGGAAGGCAAACAAAGTAGAAGCAGAAAAAGATCTCAGCCTATAAATATTGCCTTCTTGCCTAAAAAATTGGCTTTGCTTCTCCACCCCTCCCCACCCAGTGGGTAGCTGGTCTATCTACCCGGAGTGGATTAATTCTGCAGTAGCTAATCTGTGGTGGCCGCCCAAATGCACACTCTCACCTCAGTTTCAGGACCTACGACGAGGTAAGTGCAAGCACAAAAAAGAGCTGCCACAAAGCATTTAGAGCATAGTAAATCCATGGTGTAGCTTACCACACTGTCATCATTTCTGTTGGTGGATTTCATAGCCAGCTCAACTAGACGCAAGAATTAAAAATATAAAAAGATGCTTGCTTAGACAGACAACTTAGGAAGTTTTCTTGTTCGTGGTATGTTTTGGGTTTCCAAGGCATCTCTCTGCCTACAGAGCCACAGCCATTCTGTGAGGCAGAGCCATGTAGATGTTGCAGACGACACGTTTTGATCTCTTCAACCAAGATCTTTTTAGGGTTTTTTTTTCTCTATTTTAACATAAAATAGAAACATTTTCGATTGAAAGGGCATGGAAAAGTCAAAAAATCGCTAGTTTAGTTATATTGTTTGAAGGAGGGAAATGCAGCAAAAAAACAAATGACAGATAGGGAACAGTGGGAATTAGGTTTAAAAACCCCACAACTTTCTAGATTTGATTATCTGAGATACCTTTTGTTTATTTCAATAGTTCATTTTGTGTCTGAATTGCTTGTCTTGTGCGAATAAAATCTTCACCTTGGGGATCTACTACTACAGATTTTTCGCAGAGTGAGTGGTATTTTCAAAACACCTTAACATTAACTCACTTCTGTTTCCCCCTGAAGTCAAGAAGTGGCATTTTATCACCAATGGCAATGAAAAGAAAATAAAGCTGATCTAGAGTGCTTCACCTTCCCACACATAATTTTCCCCTTCTGATGATTTGTACCTGTGTGCATGCATGTACCAAACACACTGAGGTACTTAGGAATTTGGGACATAAAACTAACATTGGTGGTTCAGGTCCCTATGGAAAATACACTTCAAGAAGAAAAAAATGTGAGAATTTTACATAAACCAAAAAGAAATTAAGAATTTTTGTTCAGAACTACAGAAAGCATCTCCATATAAAAAGCTAAAGTAACAATAGTCTGATCCAAAACAGACTAGTTGAGGATAACAGGACAAAATGAAACCAGAAGAATTTAGTCTGAATCAAGGCAGACCTGCCATCACAGAAATTTCTAAGCTAGCATTTTTTCATATGAGGGAATAAAACAAATACAGATCTGTCCAGTTTGACAGTTGCAGCCAAAGGAGTGACACAACATTTATTATCTGTAGGTACAATTCTGAACCACAAAACAAGCCATTCTAGTGTGCAGGAACCTCAGAGTTGCTTTAAACTGTGCTGACTGCTTGCAGAGGAGATACAATGCTCAGCAGCACAAAATAAAGGAATATTATGAATGATGGTAAATTCCTTATTGTATGTCTGAGCAAGCCAGTACAGAAAAGGGAAATGATGTGTCTAACAGTGTAAATTAGATCCCAGGTCCACCGTTTTTTTCTGCTTCCAGTAATGAGCGGGACATTTGGTCCTGTCAGACTTGAGTGGACGGACTGGTACTGGGGTACAAAGATTTTTAATTGCTGCGTTTCTGTGCCTGGCACGGTGGAGGAGAGGTGAGGATAGGACAGGATAAAGCAGTTTACGTGCTTGAGCCTGAGAAGAAGGAACACAGTTTGGTTGCAGTGCATTCCTGCTCCAATCCCCCATGGCTCTGCTTGTACAGGCAGCATTCCTGAGGGGATGGCTACCTCTCACTGTAAGCTCTCATTAAACTGCCTGAGCAGCGCTGGGGGCTGTGCTGTGACTGAGAGTTGCACTTGTCATCAACATGGATGCAGGACAAGGAAAAGCCCCTGACGCTATGTCCACAGCGGGCTGAGGCAGCGGACACCCAGCCCTACCAACCTGAGAGGAGGTTCTGTGTTAGCAGTGGCTCTGTGTCTGCAGCAGTGACCAAGCCAAGCCACAGCCCCGGCTCTTGTTTGACATGTCCTTCTGGTACAAGCTCTGCATTGGAATAGGGCACCTTTGAGGCAAAGGGGACGAGCTGCACACACATCTCATCTTGCCCACTGGAGATCTAAGCCAGGAATGAGAGTGGGGAAAAGCAGGGAGCATGTCCTGAATTTCCAAAAGGAAAACCCAAGCACCTTGGTGACTGGTGAGCCATAGTCAGCAGTGCAGAGCGTTGGGATGTGCTGTTAGGTGGTACGATAAAGGAAGGGGGAAAGGGCCAAAGAGACATTTGTTGATGGGCATGAGTATGCTGTGAGGCCACTGCCTGTGTCTCTCCCTCCCTCTGATCATGCAATATTCAGTCAGCTTCCTTTCCCCTTCTCTCTGTGGGGATGTTGGGCTATGCTGGCAGCAGCACGACCACCACTGCAGACTGTCTTACAAGGAAGTGAGACAAAAACTGGGATGACTGGGAAAAGCCCAAACTTGGAAAGCATCCTTTATTTGAAGGACAAAGTATCATCTTCTGCTTTGGGACTCCTGGAGCATCTTTCCTCCCTGGCCTTGTGCCAGGGTCATCCCAAGGGCTTCTTCTCTGGTGTGTCACTCTGACTGGGTGCAGACCACAGGTGTGCAATGTTGCACTGGTCATCTCTGCCAGCACTGCTGGAATTGTTCAGAGTTTTCCTTCAGCTCCATGAGGCTGCAGGCAGCAGTTGTATGAAAGGGCATAGCTCTCACCTCGTTGGTTCCATATCCTTAGGGAGAAAGGCGGATAGAGCTTTTCCCTGGGACTGCCAACGCATATGCTTTATCCTCAGCACAGCAAAGGCAGAGGCCTCTTGTTTTGCCATGGACCAAAACTATTGGAGCTAGACTGATGCTTTTGCCTGGGGTCACCGAGGCACAGTGAAAGTGCTGTATTTTCATTGCTTTCCTTTTTGGCATGCTCACGGGCATTATTACAATGAGGTTTTAAAAATCCTTTTACAAAGCTATTTTTGACTCCGTGTGTGTGTGCGTGCATGAGTGTGTAGGCACACAAACTTAAACTTAGGGCTGCTCATCCTCTCCCATTTCCTCCTCCCCATGGCATCTGTTTTCCCTCTTACCAAGGCAGGAAGATATTAATTTTTTGCTCTGCTAGTCAGAAGATTAGAAATATTAAGATGTATGCAGCATAACAGTGTTTATTTAGTTTGGTTTGTTGTGGTTTTTT
>VZTI01003809.1:2038015-2105975 GCA_013397865.1 Struthidea cinerea
TTTTTTATCTGAAGGCCAGAGAGAACTTAATTTAATTGGTGGGAAGATAAAATAGGACTGCATTTACAAACAGGTTATCTTTCTACTGTCAACTCATCTCCCCTGCTCTGTCAATTGGTTGAATTTAATTGTTCCAGGCCTCCTAGTTTTATTAAGCTCTTCCTCTACCCTCATTTCTGATTACCCTGCGCCTGCATAATATATTCTCTTTGCAGGTGACTGCAGGACTGTAGGAAAGCCTTGAAGGAGTGCATGATTTTAAAAAAAGACATCCTAAGCAAATCTAGAAAAGCCCAAAGCCAAACACTTGCATGTACTATACTAATATATTACTTAGAAGGTACAGCAGACTCTCCATCTGCAGCTATCATGTCTTGACACTGGTTATTTTTCCAAGAGCTGCATACAATTTTAAATGTTTGAGGGGAGAGGTGACAGGACTTAAAGCTGCCTGTTACTGAAAATGCCTCACGGCTAGATGAGATGGACCATGATGGTCCATTCTGGCTCTGATTAAGTGATACTGTGGATAGAAAAGTGTGGGCAAGACATAAACAGTTGGTTTTTCCAGCAAAAAAACCAAACCACTGTGGCATGACTAGATGACAGCAATGCTAAAAACTCTTGTTAGTCTAAATTCCCTTGTGTATTTAATACTGCACTGTTTTTGCATGGCCTGGTTTTGGTAGCTGGGGGGGCTACAGGGGTGGCTTCTGTGAGAAGCTGCTGGAAGTTTCTTCCACATCCAACAGAGCAAATTCCTGGCAGCTCCAACGATGGATGTGCCACTGGCCAAGGCTGAGCCAATTAGAAAGGGTGGTAATGCCTCTGTGACAACAGATTTAAGAAGAAAGAAAAACAAAAGTTGTGCCGCAGTTGTAATTCCAGCCGGAGAAGAGCAGAGTGAGAACATGTGAGAAGAACAACTCTGTAGACAACAAGGTCAGTGGAGAAGGAGGGGCAGGAGGTGCTTCAGGCTCCAGAGCTGAGATTCTCCTACATCCCATGGTGCAGACCATGGTCAAGCAGCTGTGCCCCTACAGTCCATGGGGAAAGAAGAGATCCGCTTGCAGACCATGGAGGTGCCCACGCCAGAGCAGGTGGATGCCTGGAGAAGGCTGTTGACCTGGTGGGAGACCCATGGAGAGAGAAGCCCACGCTGGAGCAGCCTATCCTTGAAGGACTGAACCCCCTGGAAGAGTGACCCACACCGCAGCAGTTTTGGGAGGACTGTGTGCCCGTGGGAGAGACTCACATTGCAGTAGTTCTCAGGGAGCTATTGCTCATGAGATGGAGTCACATCGGAGAAGTTCATGGAGAACTGTTTCCTGCAGGAGAGACCCCACAGTGCAGCAGGGGAGCGACGCCTCTCCCTGAGCAGCGGGAGAAGCCACAGTTGATGAACTGACCACAACCCCCATTCCCCGTCTCCTTGCACTGCTGGGTATGAGGTAGAGCAGGGAGGGAGGGAGGAGCAGGGCCAAGGTGCTTTTAAGGGCTTATTTTACTTCTCATTATCCTGCTCTGATTTTGTTACTAATAAATTCACTTCATATCTCTAAGCAGAGCCTGTTTAGCCTGAGATAGTATTTAATGAGTGATCTTTCCTGGTCCTTATCTCAACCCATGAACCCTTTGATAAATTTTCTCTCCCCCATCCAGCTGCAGAGTGGAGTAAGCGAGCAGCTTCTGTGGGTGCCTGGCATCCGGCCATCATCAACCCAGGACAGACAAAACCTGCCAAGTGGATGGAGTTCTGTCCACTCCCTGCAGCAGAGCCATGGCAGAGCAGAGCTGAGCACGTGCAGTTTCACGGGGAGGTTTTGCAGCCTGGCCCGACCTCTGTGTTGCAGCAGCTACAGGACAGCAGTATGTGAGCTGGCAAATGCATGTCTAATTCAGGTACAGCTGTAGGAGCTGCAGCCATATCTCGATTAAAATTAGATTAGCCTACCCTACATTGGGTAGGCTTCAGCCAACTCACATATGCTTCAGATAGCTATTTCCCCAGGCCCTCTTTAAGCCAGCACCACCACTATTATCAGGTCTGTCAGCACTTTTCAAAGATTTTTCTACATTATTAATGACTGTAGCCACACTGTCCAAGGAAAGATGCAGCCTGGGCTGGCAAGTGTTTACTTCAGTCTTCAGATGAAATATAATAACTCATCAAAGGACTTTCTAAGGCCTGGATGGGCTCATACGTACTAGTAAGGCAAACTGATACTTGGAGTTGTGTTCTAAATGTACTACAGTCACAGCATAAGACAGAATAGCAGCACATTGGGACTTTTTATCTGTTCTCTTTTCTGTATTTGCACTTAAAAATAATCATATTAGTCTGCTTCTCAAATCTTGTTTGGGCACTGGAATATATCCATGATCATACAAGCAATTACAGCTGAGGCTGAGTCTAAACATTAGGGGCTGATTTCAGCACTCTGTGCTCCTGATCAGTACAATCCTCATACTCAAAGCTTGAAGCTCGAGCAGTTTTCCTGCTCCTTCCCTTCTTCTATTGTTCCTTTGCTACCACAAAGACAACAGATGTTCACAAACAGGGTCCTACCTCACAGCGAATAGTGGAGGCAATGCTGGGACTAGTGACTGAGAAACATGAAAGCTGGAAAAATCCCATGTGTTAGTGAATGTCAAATGTGATAGATAGAGCTTGAACCAGTCAAAGCAATTCTTAAGAGTTCAGCAATACTCTGCTTATGAGCATGCAACATCTTGATCTCTGTCTCTCACACTGAAATGAAGATGTATGTTCTATGCCTCTCTGATCCACTTGACTCACCTTACCTGGGACTATTTACCACAACAAACGCACCTGGAACCTGCCATGAGAGTTAAATTCCTCTTTGTCTTCCTTTCATCTTTTTCCTTCTCTTCCTAATTCAAATTAGCCTGAATGGGATTAGAGGAGTCTTGCCTAGATTCCCCTGGTGATTCAGCCATGTTGTAAGCATAATGCAGAGACCAGTGAGTCAGCAGGAAATGAGAAGGAGCAATTCACTCACCATCCCTGTCCCCTAAGCCTTCTTTGCCCATGAAGAAGCTACAACTCTCTCAAGAAATCTATTCATTGGCACAGTTGTTCTTTCCATTGTCAAAAAAAAAAAAGAGATTAAATCCAGCTCAGAGGTTAAACGGGGGGTAGAGGAGGGATCACAGAAGTAAATACATCCCTCCAAAACATAGCTACTTTCATCAAGTATCTTCACCTTTGTTGTAATAAAGTGGTAATGTAGAACTAAGAGAGAAAAACTGATTATTTATTCCTATCCTAGAGAAGTAAAAGTCTTTGGAACATCATACCACAGAGGTACAGAAGCCAATCCCTTCCCACTGCGTGCACCATGTTAGATAAACACCCTTTTCTCCAAAATGGTCAAACAACACCCTAAACACAGATACAGCATTTGCCTCTACAGTAGCAAGAGGAGTCAGTCATAATGGGGTAGGGGCGGAGAAAAACAGGGAGAAGTCTCATACCCTCGAGAGAGAGAGAAGTCTAAAGCACAGTCTCAAGCTGTGGGAGTGCTCACCCATCACTAATGGGGGACGTAGACACTGTTCATGCCTCCCTCCACCTCCATTATTGTATGCTTTATCTATACCAGTTATCTAGGCTGCTCTAGAGCCTGGTTCCTCTGGTGGTTAGCCACTCTCCTCCAGTTTTCTGCCTATTTTTATTCATGGCCAGTTTGTACCCATTTGCTCTTGTGCCAACATTGTCTTTTAGCTTAAACAGGTCTTCTTCCTCCTTGACGTTTATCCCCTTAAGGAGTTTATAGAGAATATTCATATCACTTCTCAGCCTTTGTTTCGTTAGGTAAGTAGAGCGTTTTGTAGTCTCCTCACATATGACAGGTTCTCCATTCTCCTGGATGGCCCCACAGCCTTCTTTAACAGCTTTCTTGGTCTGCTCCTGCTGCAGCTCAGCCAGACATGTGACCGACTGCTGCTCAAGATGATGTTCCAGATAATGCCTCAGCAAAGCCTCAAACAATGACATTAAAAATTCCCTGTCTATTTCAGAAATCCTCATCCTAGGATTGCATTTGCTTGTTTCTCACCTGCATCCCAGAGGTGGCTCACACTTGTACTAGCTGATCGCAGGATGAATAACATCTTGGTCCTTTCTCCCTGCTGTCGTTTCCAATTTATGGAATTTATGAATTTATTTATTCTGGCACAGAGAAGAAATTCTCATGTTAATCCCAAGAATGTAACCTTTTACTCTGCACTATACAATTTCATTCTGTTTCTATTACCTTCAAGGTCACCCAATGCTTCCTTCACGATCTCACTTTTGTCTTGAGAGCCTCTCAGTTTTGTTTCATCAGCTAATTACATCAGCACATTCCTTCTTTGCAAGTTTATTCCTAATCTCTGTCTTCTCCAGATTTAGGCAGTAATTTCCCATGTAGGGTATCACCTTTCCATTTAGGCATCACCTTCCTAAAGTCCAAAATAAATTAGATTTGACACGGTGTTTTTTTATCTCTTGAAAGCTAGTTCTCATCCTCAAGGACAGTACCTGGTTAGTTTGGGATGGTTCCACTTTGACAAACCTGGACTGTATTTATCCTGCTTACCTCTCTGTCTGTAATTATTTTTACTTTCAAAGCTTTATGTCATTGTTTTTAGAATGGGTCTACACAGATATAGAAATCTGCACATTCTTAAAAGGGAGAACAATTCAAAAAACACCAAATAACTGAAAACAGATGAAAAATTAGTTTCAAGATGGATCAGGGTGTTCTTCTTTTTTTTTTTTTTTTAATCTTTTCCCCTTTTTTGGCTTTTGTTTCACCCCTCCTCCCCAACCTCTCAAATCTGAGAAATTTTTATTGTCATTCAATTCAGATGAGTAACTTCACATTCATCTCTAAATTATACTACACATTGTTAGCCTGACACTGCTGCAAAACCTCCGGAGTTTCACAAAGGGGCCCTTAAGCAGATACACACTGCTCATCAAGAGGGCTGCTGGAGAGGGCCAGGTTTGAGTGGTGGGCGTTGATGGTTCGGAACAGGCGGAGGGGGCTGGGTTATCTGCATATAGCAGGTATTTCCACCTCCTTTGAAACAGTGGGAATCCACATGCTTCATATGAGCCAGGAGCGTTTTCGCACGAATAATGACTTGCATTAATAATGTTGTCAGCCCCCAAGTGCTGGTGGCCTCTTTCCAGGTGCTAGTGGCTGAATTCAAAAGGGCTGATTCACATAAGGCTTGGAAAACAAAAATAAAAATCAAGAGGCTTATCAGAAGCTTAACCAACCCTTTTAAGCAGCCTCATTAAGTTGGCCAAAGGAAAACATTTAAAACCCTAGCCACCAGTGGAGATGTGTAAAATCAGCTGGACTACACAAGGGTGAACAGGCTCCAAACTCCAAATGTATGTAGCCTGGTAGGAGCAATAGGAGGAAACAGCTTAGCCCTAAAACTACTGCTCCCATACATGAAATAATTAAGCAAATCCTACATACCAGTTCTGCATCACCCACTGGTGAACACTCACCATTGTCAGGCCATGTTCTCCTGGGCAATGAGGACTTCAAGGTAAACCCTCAGTATACACTCTACACTCTCGTGTGTCCTACCAGCACAACCTCTGCCCTCACCGCCATCCCAAAGATCCCAAGGGATCCCACACCAGAAGAGGTGACTGATGAAAAATGATCCTGCTCACCTGCAAACACCACCTACTTCTGTTTAATTTTATCCTGATTTCTTTGGTTTATGTGATCATCCTGTCTGTCTAAGTCTCTTCTAATAGCCATGGCGTCAGTTGGCCACTTTCAACCCAGTTCAACAGAGGAGCATAAGTCTCAAAGATATTATTAAGCTCTGAACTGTTTTGTGCAAAAAGCCAGACAAGTAAAAGTTTACTTTCACAGACCCTTAAAGTCTCATCTGTCCTGGAAAGCTGAAGAAGTAGATGATTAACATTTTTAGATGAGAAAATAAAACAAAATTCACGTGATGGCAATATGAATTTCTGGGCAAGTGGGAGCCTCTGAATGAACCCCAAGTCATTACTTCTGCTCTTTAATACCTGTCTATAGGTAAAGTTCTATGTTGGATGCTAGAGGACCGGAAAGATAGAAACTACCTGACAGCCATTAAATATTCTTTCACAAGCCCTCATACAAAAGGTGCATTGGTGTGCCTCAGATTTTGCTGTAGAGACAATGGGTGAGAAAGTGCCAAAGAAATTGCCGTAAGTTTAGTCTCCAGACTACAACCTTCATGACACAAACTTCTATCTTGACCAGAACTAAAGCCTGATCTTACCTTCCAGCTTCAGTTTCTGTACTCTACACAGGCAGGAGATGCTTGAGAGACCTTACTGTTGAAGTAATCCTACCCTAACCCTAATGGCAAATTAATTTACCCTAACTAACCTTAACCCGAAACCTAATTAACCCTAACCCTAACCTACCGCTGAAAAAAAGAAACATCCCTGTGCCCATGCTGTGAGTTATCTGGCTAAATCCTGGAGTCAAATTAAAACAAATGGGCCTTGATTTACCTAAATAGCACCCTGTGTTCTGCTACTTCTTCTCCGCTTAATACAAACATCTTACTATTCCTACCTGCCCTTTTTTCTACCCAAATATTGACAAAATCACATTCAAGTTCCAGAGCTAGTTAACAGCTTGGTGAAAGGAAAAGCTTTCTTAAAGAATTCACTTTCTTAAGAATTTTTAAGGAAATCTATACTCTGCAATGCTTACAGTAAATATCCTTGAGGTTTTTCTCTACTGAAATAGCGCAATACTTTCCAGAACAGCTCTGACATTTCTAAATATTTGCTCATACGAGAATATACATTGCTTTAATGCTGGAAAAAAACCAGAACAGTCCCTTAAGGCACACTCATTTCTATTTGCATGCAAGTAATAGTCCAGTTTGACTAAGCGACACTTTTGCGTTAGTGTGACCACATCCACACTAAGGGTGGCTGATAAAACAACATAAAATCACTTTTCTAAATGAACAATTAAAAATGGACACAAAATTTGCATAGAGATAGCAAGCTAGGGAGAGATGAAACCCTCGTCCCCTTTGGCTTATCTTTGTACAGCAAGAAAATGAATATTGGTGCTAATGCTTCTACAATTCTATGGGCATGTGAAATGGTGTTACCAAAAAGACAGATATTAGTGTTAATATTATGGCAAAAAAAGTTAAAATGTAACATTGTAGTTTCAGGTGTAGTGAATAGCAAAAGGGTCAACATGAGAGCCAAGGTAGAGAGGCACTCATTAGAATGAAGTTGGATTCTGTCTCTACCCTGACAATTTCCTTCTTTATTCAAAGCGATTGTTTCTGCCTCTCATTTGCATAAGCACTTTGCCCATTAACAGGCTGTAAAAGGAAAAATGAGATGGGGGTGGGGAGAAGGAATGGGCCACCGATAGAATAAAAAATGTTTTAAACCAGGGAAGCAAGAAGGTCACATCAACACCAGGATGATAAGAGCTGAGGTCAGTGAAGGCCATGGCACCTTGTTGTCAAAATCAGTCAGAAAAAGGAGATTGAGCTGATGCTCATTCCTCACTCTTCTATATACACAACTATCTCCCCTCTCCAGTTCTTCTGCCCTATTCTGCTCCCTCCCACCACTTTCTCTCCATGTTGCTGGCTCATTCAAGACAGAGTTGTTTGGGCCAATTCTGCTCTCATCCCAGATGGTTTCCATGCACTGAGTCCGTTTTCATCTCCCCCCGGCAGGAAAAGAACCAGACTTCCACATTTATTGGTATCTGTCCTTGAGGGACAAGCCCACAGCTGGTGTAGAGTGGAGCTGAGGATATACACCCCCAAATCAGCCCCTGGGGGAGACACAGAAGAGGCAGTTTGGTCTGGAACAGCCGCTCTGCCATGGTGTGTGTTAAGATTTGCGCTGGATTTGTGACAGCCGTGGCAAGCACGCCCAAGGGGGTGGAAGACAACAGAAGCTTCTGCCTGATGCTGCAGGCAGGACACATGGACGGCTCACACTCTCAGCCAGTGGATATTGGCTCATGTCACTGGCTTGAGACAACATCTGTCTTCCTCACTCTTGCTCCTTCCCACTGGCTCTCTCCTATTACAAGGACAGTTTGCTGCTAATATGGCTTCAGCCCAGGAATTAACTCCATTTTCAGAGCTGGCTAGGCTCAGAGTGAACAGCAAGCAAGCAGTAGAAGGAAAGGAAAACAAAAGAATAGGAATAAAGAGAAATACAGTGAAGCACTGCATAGTGCTATGCATAATGAGGCCAAAGGGCACGTCATGGGATCATAGTCCTTTATGATGTCATAACCATTCTCACCATATTTGTCTGACCATGCTCTTATGAAAACACTGTGGTGGGAGACTGCTCCCCCCCTACATGATCAGTTCCAGGGAGTCTCTGCCCTCACCAGTGGAGAACCTATCCCAGTAAATCTCTCTCGTAATTAAAATCTGATAATTTTTGTCCTTATAAACAGGACAACCAGAAGATGGTTGCCTTTGGTTTTGCAACATCTATTACCATTTTGGAGCCTGTTTTCCCTGGTGTTCATTGGCAGGAAGGAAAGGAATTAAAGGAAAAGATTGTTAACTGTAGCACAGACAGGACTCAGTCATAATTTGCCACGTAAGAGCAACTGACAGCAAATGTTTGCAACAGGAACACACAATAATGTATTATTTATATTAGACTAAGGAAAAAAAGTGAGTACCTAAAATTTCTGTGCTCTCTTTCCTCTGCTTCCTACACATTTGGGGTCCATTATTCTGCTGCTGGTACCACAGCTCAGGTGAAGGCTCTTGGTCTGATACATCAGCAGTCTTTTAGTCAGTATAGGAATGAAAAAGAAACCCTCTCCAACCAAGATTAGTGTCCACAGAAGCAATATCTTCTAGAGACCAGCAAAAGTGTCCAGTACAGAATGACTTCCAAACTGCATGAATGGAGGCTTCCTGCCAAGCTCAGAAACATACCATTTCAACGGATGAGTTTGGAAAGAATCAGGGGAACATGACCCCCATCTTCATGACTGACTCTCCCTCTCTTAGGCTAAACGCAGCAGTTCTCACCTCTATGAATTTTACATGCTTGACCAAAACATAGTTGGTTTAGTGATCAGTACGACCACAGAATCATTCAGTTTGCAAAAGACCCCTGATATCAAAAAGTCCAACCAGTAACCCAGCACTGCCTAGTCTACCACAAAAACTGTGTCCCTACGTGTCACATCTACATGACTTTCAAATACCTCTAAAGATGGTGATTCCTCCACTTCCCTGGACACCCTGTTCCAATAATGGATGATCTTTTCTGTGAAGAAATTTTTCCTAATATCCAATCCAATCTGAAGCTTATGCTGTACCATGGCTTTTGGTAAAAGGGCAGTTTGGTAATGTGCAGAGTTAAGCATGCATTTGTCAGATCTCTTTTGGAGACACAGTGACTCTCTAACTTTCAGTTCTCATGGTCTTGGAACTGATGTCCACATTGCTTAATTCAGCAAAGCTCCACTGTATTCAATCAAGTTATGGTACTCACAGAACAAACCCACAAACCTCCACTCTGTGCTGGAGAACCAAAGTCGGATATTTATTGAAAAATAGGATGGAAGAGTATCATCCTACAGTTGTCGGAGAATTACTCCATTTCTATAGGTCACATTATTATGAAAATAATCATCTTTGCTGTCTAAAACTTGATATATCAGGACATCAGGTTTAGGGGGTGATGAGCTCAGCATGCTATTCTCAGCAGGTGCAGGTGTAGCCAGCGTGCCTGTGGTTTGCCTAGGCCATAGGAACTGTGCTCCTCATGCCTGCACAAGAGATTTGCAGCAGTGCCCTGCAGCTTTCCTTTCCAGGTAGTCTCTTTGTTTTGTTTTGCACGGGGTCAGCAGCACACCATGCTCACAACAGCAGCCTTTAGACAGCCCATCACCACAGTGCTGCTGACGTTTCAGAGCTGTGTGCTTTAAAGCTCAGAAAGTATCTTTATGGGGTGTTGATAGTCCCACACAGTTAACTTCCCCAGTGACCCAGGCAAGGTGTAGCAAATGAACTGAGTTGTTTTACTAGACACCACCAATTGTGATAGAGACAGTGCCTAAATCTTCAGAAGTGTTCGATTGGAGAGAAATCTTATTTGGCAGGTAGTCAATAGCCCAGTGAAAGAATAGAACCTTGTTCAGCAACATCCCCAGAGGTATCTGGTACATGTAACAGAGGCTGGGGATAAAAAAAAAAAAAAAAAAAAAACCAACAAAACCCCAACCTGGCTTCTCAGAATGCTAATCAGGCTTACATTTCACCAAAGGAAAACAATCCTTTCTGGTTTTGTCTATTCTCCAAGGCTGCTGAGACACCCAGAATCTGTCAGCTAGCCACAGCAAATGAATTGAGAAGTGTGATGTTACAGAGGGAGGATCTTATTCTGTGTTGGGCAGAAAAGCCACCATAAAAGCAATTAGGCAAACTCTTCAAGTGGAGCTAAACAATATGGAGTATCTGCTCAGTGGGCTGAGCAATGTCTGACACAGGTAGTCCACAAATTGTCAATCTCTGGAGACTAGAAGCACATCCCAAAAAAAGTAATTTCTTTATACTTGCCTGTGTTTCATACACTTCCTGAAAAGTCTTGGTACTGGTCAGAGACTTATTTATATGTGGGTTTTCCTATTTTAAGATATTTTATTTTAAGAGGACATGTTTCAGGTTGCTCCATTTCAGGCCCTTAGTTGTGCCTAAAAGAATGATAGTTGTTCTTCCTTGCAGTTTCCTCACCAATCCCTGTTTTATTGATAGATTAGTTGTGGCTCAAAAATAATAGTATTACTCTCTTTCATAGCTTTCTCAAATACCTGGATCAACTCACAACAACATTCCCAGTGATGCTCCCCAGTGATAACAGCTTTAAAGTTTGTAGACTAGGTACCAACTTCCAAAGAGCATTGTACACATAGACATAAACTCTTGCCTAGGCCATATCTCTCTTTTCCCCTTGTGTCCTCTTCACTCTCGGGTTGGAGGCTGGCTGTAGCCAAAGCGCAGTGAAGATATGCTCCAGATCTCCAATGCATCCCAATTGTAGCCACGAGGAAAAGGCAGTCAGGTGCCGATGACAGCAGGGAGCAGACTTGCAATAAGTAAAACATTACTAAAAGAGCTTACAGACAGAGCCATGGGAGCATTTTACTAATTAATGGACTGGCAGTGCTACAGTGCTTCAACCACTAAAAATTTCACCATGAAAACTGGGGGGGAAAGAGGGAGGCCATGAACTAGCCACAAAAGAGATGTGTGCATAGGAGCTGTAAAGAAAGGGGTGAAGAAGCTAGGGAGCACACCCAGAGGGAGAGCAGGCAGCAAAATAACATGTAAAGGGAAAGACTACTTCACCCTATATCTAAATATGGTGTGCCATCCTCTTAGTCTGAGGGTTAAAAATACAGGCATGGGTGCAATTTCGTATGTGTACTTCCTGAGCAGTGTACAATACAAAAATGGAAGCAAGAGTGAAGGAATTTGAGGCAATTTCCTGGAATCCCTCAGGAGAAATTGAATTTAGCCTGGCTGACTTGCCCCCTGCTGAGAAAAAATTATTCTTCACTCAGAATAAAAATACTAATTATTATTATTATGACTGCTTATAATAGCATTACCTTTCATTCACCGCCGAAATCCAAAACTTGTCATGCTGCACATTTTAAGTGCAATGAAAATTCTTTTCCCATCTCCATGAGACAAGTTGGGATAGGGGAAAATTTACAGTGACTCGTGATTCAAGAGAGGTAGTAGAGCCTGTTATGGAAATCTCTTCCTTTGGTATCTCCCAGTGCAATTATCTATCCTGTTGGGTCTTCTGTCTGTTTGGCTGGGCAAACTCTGAACTGCATTGAATTATTTGCCAACTCTTTATTCACTGAGCCATGAAGCTGAAGGAAATGCATAAGGCCATGGCAAGCCTTCAGTTTATCCCTCCATTAATTCCAGTCTTCTGTTACCCTGCACCGTGAAGTTGACAGTGATGGATTTAGTTTTGACCAAATGTGAAGAGGACATAAGGTGGTAGAGAAGGTGCAAATATACACTATGAAATCCAGTAGAGTGATTAAAGTTACCAGGTTTAGCACTGTTGTTGTTTTTTTTTAAGCAGAGGATACATTCCCCAGCCGGGACATGGGAACTGCTCATTGGTGTTCCCGCTATCCAAATCCTACACAGCAAAGGCTTTGTTTAAGCTGCCTGACTTTGCACCAGAACAGATAAGGAGTGCACAGGAGCTCTGCTGCACAAACTCTGAATTGCAGCTGGGAGCTCTTATATCTCCTACCTTCCATGGCAGGCACAGTAGAGATCTTCCTCTCATCTATGAAACACCTGGACTTTCAGCTGAGCAGCCCTGAGTCTTGATGCTAAGGGTTTAGCAGAAAAAGTCTGTGGGAGCTCCCTGTAATAACTGAAGCTGTTGGCTTACCAACAGTGTATGATGTGCATTGCACATGACAGACAGCAGGGCCTGCAGACATAGAGCTATGAGAATCACTAACAGTCCAGACATCGAAAAAGCATGAAGACCCCAAAGCAGTTAAAAAAATATCCCACTGGTTCAATTTCTTTGCTCCCTGGGGGGGTCCTCTCCATTTTTAATTTGTTGTATGCTTTGTTGCTGGCCAGCGGGTGCCACAAGGCATCCAAGACACTAATCTTCCTAATAAAATATTTCCTTCAGGATACTGAAAGTGCCAGAAGTTTAAAAAAAATGAAAAAGAGAGAAAGAAGGCAATCTCAGAATCAACTCGCAACTGATAAGAATAAAAAGGTCAAGTTTTTCTCAGCATAGCCAATATTTACTTTCACATTCACATCTCATTGCCTCACATCAAGAATAAGAAGTGAAAAACTAGTCTCACGGATCAACAAGCATCACCTGCCATGAAAGAAGGTTCTGGAATGAGAGTCCAAGTCTGTGAGCCAAGACAATTGGATTGCCCAACTGCATCTGTCACTTACTTGTAAATCACCTTCCCTAGCAATGTCGTGAGTTTTCAAACTCTGAGACAGAGCCAGCAGTGCTTAGCAAGTTCAAATACAAGTTGTCAGAAGTAGAACAAAAAACTTCAGCTGGCTACAGCATCCAATGCCATCAGGCAATGCACAGTCAAAACCTAAGTGGCCTTTTCCAGCCTTCTGGAAAGGTGTGGTTAAATGAAACAAAAGAGATGGGAGGAGCAGCAAACTGGTTAAAGCATGAGTCCCTGAAGGTCCTAAGGAAGTAGCTCTGTGAGTTATCTTCTTAATTTTGCCCAAGGCTTCCAATTTAAAATGGAAACTACAGAGAGAAACTTTTCTGGAAGTCAGATCTAGAGTGGCTCAAATTAGAGATGCACTGCCTCCACCCATCTGTCACCTCTAAATGAAAATGTCAGCCTTAATTCATGGACGTTTTTTAAATCCTTTGATGGAAAGGACTTGAAAAGCAGTGGTTATTATCACAAGCGCTCAGCGCTGCTATCAGGCACACGGCTATTTTATGAGCAGGCAGTGCTCTCCCCCATCCTCCCACCCTAGAAAGTTATAACGTATCTCTGGGGCAGGTTGATATTTGCACTGTGTGGACACCCAATAAATAATAATCCAAATATTTGCACACATGGAATATTTTGTGACATTATAGACCCGACAGACTGTGATTATTCAGGAATTGCTTTGTGTACAGAGCTCCCATTGGTTTCAAAGTGAGTGTGGAGCTCAGAAGCGCTGCAGAGTAAGACCTGTGACATTTATGTTTATGAAATAGGAGAGACCTTATCATTTACTGTTTCTGTAGTCACAAAGCCAGAATAGCTGATGAGGGGCCTTTGCTGGTATCTTCAGTATAATCACAAAGTACACAACAGAGGTGTCTTGGCAAGTAGTAAGTGAGCCAAGGAAAACAAAGGGAGATTAGCAAGGGGTGCTGCAGGGCAGGAGGGGGCACTGGCAGAGCATGGGGGGAAGCCCTGGACCAGGAGAGGTGTGGTGGCTGGGGGACCACTGGGAGCACTGGCAGCATTGGCATGAAGATCCCTGGGCTGGGAGATACTGGGGGACTGCACAGAGGAGTGGGCACTGGAAGAGCTCGGTGCCGAGCGCTGGATGGGAACAGCAGGGCTGCTTTGTGGGGGGCACCGGCGCAGCCAGCGAAGAAGCGAACAGAGCTCGTATGCCATCTGCTGCTACACTATTAACTGCTATTAGTCACTGAGCTTCATGAGCATGAAATTCCCTTAGTTGCTGAAAAGCAAGGAGAAAAGCCTAGAATGTGGCTTAACTTTGATTAAGCACCAACAAATTTGGGACAATTTAAACAAGAGGGATTTCAGACATCTCATTGAGGCTTGTTGCAAAATTCCTTCTTTGCCTGAGGGAGGTACACACACAGAGTATGCCCCATTGTACTTCTCCTTCCACAGCACTTTTGTCAGCAAGATAAGAAGAGAGAATTTGCAAGTGGTTAGGAAAGGAGCTATGGATTTGCTAAATGGATTTGTATCCTGTTCAGTTAGAGTGATATGGTTCAGCATGTTCCAAAAAAAGATGGAAGTAGACAGTAGTATGAATAGAAACAGCTTTCTCAATTATGCTAGTTAAGATAAATGTTGGTAGTCTTATTAATCCTTATGCTTCAGGGCTTTTGCCGATCAGCAGTTTGGGTCAGGAATAAACATCCCACACCTTGTCACGGCATAATGCAATTAGAATTGATGTCTCCTTCTGTTCTGGTTCTGGCTGGGATAGAGTTAATTTTCTTCATAGTAGCTATTGGACTGTATTTTGGATTTGTGCTGAAAATGATAGCAATAATACAGAGACAATTTTACTTCCAACCATGTCATGCTGACATCATGTCATCGACTTTTCTGCTTCTCACACCTGGGGGTGCACAAGAAGTTGGGAAGGGACACAGCTGGGACGGTTGACCCCAGAGCTATTCCATACCATATGACATCATGCTTGGCATATAAAGCTGAGGGATGAAGGAGAAAGGAGGGACGTTCAGAGTGATGGTGTTTGTCTTTCCAAGGAGCCATTACACATGATGGAGCCTTGCTCTCCTGGGGATGGCTGAACACCTGCCTGCCCATGGGAAGTGGTGAATGGATTCCTTGTTTAGCTGTGCTTGTGCATGCAACTTTTGCTTCAGCTATTAAACTGTCTTTATTTCAAACCACAATTTTTCTCACTTTTACCTTTTCAGTTCTCATCCCACCAGGGCAGAATGAACAAGCAGCTGTGCGGGGCTTAGTTGCCAGCTGGGATTAAACCACGGCACATTACCCGCCGGCTTTGGCTATTTGATTGGGTAGGACATGGGGCATCTTGTGACCACCCAGGGTTCTGCTCCCAGAACTGCCCTTAATACAAAGGCTACCTTAATGGATGGAAAGACTCTTGATTTTCCTCCCGCGAACACTCGCCCTGGAAGCCAGACTTGCACTCACAGAGTTGAATGGGAAGGGAGATGGAAGGTGAGAGCAGAGGCAACCTAATGCGACTGTCACCCAGCCACAACATGTTGACACGGCTTGATTTAAACAGCAGGCTGGAGAACTAATGCATTTGCAGATAAAGGCTGAAGGCACTGCTTTGAGAAAATTATAATTTCCTTCCTCAGACAGAGGGAAAAGTGAAATGCATCTGCCAGATTATGAGCTGTGAACGATTTGCTCAATCTTACTGAGAACACAGTACATATAGCAAGATTTGGTCACAACATGGGAACAGCCAGCATCCAGCAGTCGTATGCATCTAGCAGGGTGGGATTTGGTGACAGCCACACCAACCCAGCCGGGTGCTAGGCAGAGAAAACAGGTTATTTTGTGCTCATGGGAGTCATAGGGAATGGCTGGCCTATGCAGCAAATCTGATCCTGGGGCTATTACGGCAGGATCAAAAGCTCTGCAGCAATGTCAGGCCACTGCTGAGCTGTATAAGCTCACTCTGTTAGAACAAATTAGTCCGAAGCATTTTGCCAAGGTAAGTTTGCGCTCAGCCTGCACTCACCAGGCCTGTACCACAAGACACCCTGTGCTTCCCAGCCTGCTTGCATGTCTCTCACCCACACCATTCAGGATTGGGTTCCCCTTGACTGGCAGTCAGGCACCCGTAAGTTTTGGCACTGGGTGAGGAGAGTGAGCATTCAGACTTTCCCAACAAGCCACATCCTAGCTGAGGCACTAAAGGAAGCTGTTGTCTCTTCAAGACCATACATTACAGCCATTGTTAGTCACTCGTTGTAAAGTGCTCTTAGAGCAGTGGCAGATGTCCTATTACACTGAGAGAAGTAAGACACCTGGGTTCGTTACCACCTAATTAGGTTCTCCATGTGATTAACTACTTGTGTTGCAGACAAAGAAGAAAACTACCCAAATGAATGCCAGCAGAAGACAAGCTGGCATGGCAGCAGGCACCTGACAGGCACACGCAGATCTGTAACTCATCTGGCTTCCTGACGGAGAGTGAATGATATTTAGTAAAAGTTATAAAACTATAATCAGAAACTCTGATAGCATATGTTTTGCCTGAGTCATAGTTAGGTCCTTTGAGACTCCCAGAAACCCTTATCATCTCACAAAGGGAATCCATCTTGATCCCTGGTGGATCTGACCTACCTAAACATTTATGCTTCCTCTGCAGAGCCCTCAGCATCTTCCAGTCACCTCAGAATCTCCTCCTTAGAGATACCTCCACCTTGCCAGGAGTGAATAATTCTCTGTGTCTTTCTGTACTCCTCTCCTCAAAGCCTATATTGTCCATCCTATATTGACCGTTTTTGTACCTTTGTCCTGTAAGGAAAACTTCTGTTGGGGAAGTCCTTTTGAATAGTCCAGAGATTTGTCTGTCTTTCTCTTCCCCCCTCCATTGCCTAAACCCAACAAGGTAACAAAGCATGTCTCTGCAAAACTCTCTCTCTCTTTACGGAGAGCTTCCCAGCCTGCTACAGCCGAGGCTGCACTGTCCCTGCATGAGCCTGAAGGCTGCAGGCTGGGTTTCCTCATGAGCCCCTGATCCAGCCCAAACACAGATCCACATTCAAACCGTCTGAAGCCTCTAATCAATCAGTGAATTGCACTGAACGCCCTTAGGAAAAAAAGGTCTTTGATGAGGCTTTGCTGCTAGCAACCAATCCAAATCCATTAGCTTTCACATCTGGAGTTCCAACGAACAATAAAAATGAGCTTGATGGCCTCAATCTTGTCCTCATTTTTCAGCATCACAATAACCTGGCTCCACTAAACACAATTCAGCATGATTGCCTGACTGCTCAGACTTCGGGGATACCCAGAACCACTACAGCTGCCAGAGAAGAGGGTCAGGACAGAGGGTGCTTTGGCAAAACTCTGTGTGTCTGTGTGTGCACATATGCGTATAAGGGCAAGATAAAAAGAACTGGAATTGGGCAGGATGCTGCAGGGTAGGATCAGGAGTATTGACAGAGCTTTACGATATAAATCCACTTGGCATTTTCCCAGTCATATGCAAGTATCTGGGCAGGACTATTGCTTTTACAATATGGCCACCTTTCACCTTATTCCCACCACTTTTTGAAATTTAATTGTTAGTTCGCCCTTGCAGACTCTTCTGGTGTCCCCTCTCAAGCCCATCCAAGCCTGCATCTCCACCCTGTAAGAAATGGAGGGCCTTCCTTTGCAACTGGGCTGTAGGGAACGAGAGTTTGCTCTGCTTCCCAGGGCACCCGCAGGCAGGACTCAGCTGATTCCAGGAGAGCTGAAATGCAAAGAGGTAGCAGCATAGCAGACAGAGGCTGGGATAATTGCATGATTTGTGCTCATGATGAAAGCTGTGCTGATGCCAGCCTGGGACACACGTGCTTGGACTCATCCCAGAGCTGCAAAGAGTCCAGCACGGCCCTGCAGCTGCCAAGCCAGTTGCCTGGCAGGTGGGCAGAGCCTGTGTAGTAGGATCTGGAGTACTAGATTTTAGATGCTTCTCTTGGTTTGTCCAGGAGCTTCCTATACTGCAAACAGTTATTCTGGTTTACTTCTTTCTGCATTTCTGAAGTGGTCTTGGTGTCAAAGCAAGATGGTGAACCCGATGGCAGTGATTGCATGAGGCACACTGGTCCTTCCACTGTTGTGTGAGCTACTAGCCCTGGCCTAGGATTTACTGGCTTAGTTCTGCCCTATTTCCAACTACCTTGCCCCACACACATACCCTCCAAGAGCCCTCTCTCTCTTGTGTGAAGAGCAGTTGGCAGTGGCAGTGGCTTTTCTCCTTCCCCCTTTTCCTTCACACTGTAGCCCAGGTCCCACTTCCTGACCTCACCCTGTCTCTCTCCTTGCCTCTTCCAAACAAGGAGCCCATGCTGAGACCTCTGTGTGAAGCCATCAAGAGCATCTGCTAACAGGCAGCCTAATAGCTATTTAATGGGCCTGGTAAAGATAATAGATTTCTAAAGAAAATATGAACAACAATAGCCAAAGAGGAGCACTCAAAAGCATTCAACACTGGCAGAGTCTTTCCCACTTGGACTTAAGTAGCTGAAGCACTGCCTGAAGCCAGGCAGAAGCTTTGCTGGCTTTCCAAAACTGCCACTTTCCCTGGAAGGAAGATTTGATCTGAGCAAAACGCCGTCTGACCCACCCACAAGGTCATATGAAGGATTCTCAGGCAGCTTCTAAATGGCTTTGCCAAATGCTGCCGACTCTGGGGTGGAGCAGAGCTGGTGGACAGGAGGTCAGCCTTCTCCAGGATGAGAGCAAGTCACTGCTGGAATCACTGCTGTTAAAATCCTCACTGTGGAGAGAAAGGTCTGGTAAGGCCGCATCCCACAGATTTCTCTTCCCCAAACACAGCAGAGTCTATCTGCCAGAAGCAGATGGATTTATTTGATCTTGACAGAATTTATACCTAAATCTCTTAATACTTATTTTCCTTATGTGTAGCCAAAAGTTTTATGAGACACACTAACCCCTTCTCAAGAAACAGGCAATATATTTTGAAGGATATTGTATCTAGCTGACACATCATATAAATTCCCTTTGTCACCCTGATGCCCACCTCTAGTTATACAGCCGCTGTGGAGTGAACACCAGTCCATATCTCTCTGGGGCTCCTCTAAAGGCCCTTATCACTCTGCACATATGATGCCGGAGCAGGACGCCCAAGCCTGGAAATAAAAGCTGAGCTGAAACGAGTCAGGTTGTTGTCGGATGATCTTGCTGTTCAGGTGTCAGTGTTAATGGTACCAACCAGGATAGGATTTACACACTCTTGACAGATTTATCCACACCTCTGGAAGACGTGTGGCGTCAGCGAGGGAGACGTGGTCAGCTTCGTGCACTGAGATGGGATGTCTTGGCACTGCAGCCTGCCTGGACTGTTCAAGCTGTATACGCAGTGGCAGGAAACACGCCCCCACCCCACCAGCACACCTACTCGAAGCATACACCAGTATTTTCCAAAACTGTCAAGTACTCTCTCTGTACAGCATCACGATATCAGTATCATGCACAACCCAGACTCCCCACCTGCTCCCTCATCCCAGCCCAGCCCAGGGCCATCTCTGTTTCAAAATGGGACAGCAGAAACGCAGGCTGTGTTTCTGCCACATTTCCCCATCCAGCAGCTCTCTGTCCTCTCTCCAGACAAGTGCAGCAGCACAGCAGAGCTGCGTGTCTGGCATTGGAGCAGGTATGGGTGATGAGTATGGGATAAGGATAACCCTCACAGTGTAAGAGCCAAAAAGCTTTTTTTCACTCCTATTCATCATAACTTAAAATCTCTGAAAGATAGGCCCTGGCCCTCAGCAAGATCAAATTGATTGCCACATGGGGAATTATTGACAGGAGAGGAAAAAGAATATCATTTTCCTATGGCTCCATGCTAAAAGTTCACCAAGTCCTTATCCAAGAAGTGCAAAAGCACAGCAGTGGTGTGATACGTGACAGTTTGGCCCATTACTTACAAAGAAGCACATGGAGGAGGATTGCATTTCCTTTTGGAGCTGAATTTAGCAAAGTGTAACTGCCCTCTGGTTAAAACAATGCTTCACTGCTGTAAGGGGTAAAAAGCATATGTTTAGGTCCTGTTAAACCTGGGATTTGAAGTTTGCTTGTGACTTCAGCAGCCTACTTGGGCCTGACTGCAGCTTGGTAGTCCCAGAGGAGGCGTTTTGAGTTGCCATTACAAATATTAAGCACATTGACCAAAGCAGATCCCGCAGAGAGACGCCCAGAAGAATGCTTGCACATGGATGCTTGAGGGATACATACCCCATACACCTGTACTGCCCAGCCCTGAGAAGTAGCACAGCTGGCTCTTGGCCTCAGGGAGCCTCTGCTGCTGTTGGCCGGGGTGGTATTGAGACCTGGGGGACAAGGAGTCGGCACACAGGGAGCTGGCCTTCAGCATCAAGGGGCAACACAGCACCGAGGGTGTCCTTTTCCCGTGGAGAACCAGAGGCTACCTTTGCCTTGGCAACACCACAAAGACAAACGGGATTCATAACTGTAGGGGCTCCCTGCAGCCAGGAGTTTGAATAATTCACTTCCCAGCAAGAGACATCAATCCTTTCTCCACAACCCCTTCTAGCACCTCATAAGATGTATGAGGGAAAAGCAGGAGGCATTTTTATTATTTTTATTTAGTTTGTGGATGTTTAGTGTTCCTCACTATGGCTATATTCAGTCCTCACGTGTATGATATTCTCAAGACCTTTATCAGTTAACTATCCTTGCTTTAATTTTCCCTCTGTTCTTACCCTTACTTTTCCCTCTTTATAAATTACAACATTCAGGCCTTTGCTGGCAGTAGAGAGCACTACATTGTTCTGGAATAAAATGGACTTTATTCCATTATAATGACTCTGCTTCCAAAGGGGAGTAGTTATACTGGAATAAAAGTATTTTTTATGCTCCAGTCTGGAGCATAATTCAATCATAAATTACATCAGAAAAAAATAAACCATAATAATAAAATGGCAGTTTGTGCATTGATTAAAGTGAAAACACTCTTCATTCTGGAATATTCCGCGAATAAAGTGAAGTTAGTGTGCAATAAGCAAGGGTGTGATTTTTTATAGCACACTAACTACCCTTCATTCATTCCCTAATGGATACCCTGCCAGAAAACACAAGTGCCTTTAGGTGAGGCAGGTTTGAAAGTGGAATAAACTATTGTGCATTAATGTGCACTAGGAGCATTCATAAAGGAGTGTAGGGAAGTAAGTAGTGAGGTGAAAATCCACCACTAACTACTCCCACAGTGGCACCCCCAGGGAGGTTCAGGCAGGCCCAGGCTGGGACAACTCTAGTGGAAGAATCCTTCACATTTTCCTGTGGTAGGAAAATTTTCCAGGCCCATTGGTCCTCGTGGTCTGGGTCTTGAAACAAGTTGTGGGACCTTGGGGAAAGAGGAAGCTGTCCTGTTTTGGGAATGGGTATATGCCACCAGGAAATGTGCACTACCGAAACCATCCCTTCTAATCTTGCATCAGAATATATCTCAGATCCCTCCAAGCAGCTGACCAGCCACCTCAGTGAAGATAGGGCTTCGTACCTGTGCAGGTGCCCCAGAAGGATCGAGCAGCCAACATCACACACATACAGCCAGGGGCTATACTTAGGGCAGTTTCTGTTCACTTCTCTTGTCAGACATTAATACAGCATTTGTACCCAACATCAGTTTGTATCAGTCAAGAGCTCTTGATCAGACTTCAATGTACCCCATAAAGCAGTCGTTTGCAGGGAGCAAGGGAAGTGATCTCCTGGCTAGGAGACTTCCCAGGGAATCTGTCATTCTCTTTGATGCTGCTTTATATTTTTCTTTGTGTGAATTTATAGGCTAAGAGAGTTAAACAGTATTCACATTTGCTAGTTTTACCTAAAGAACAGAAATATGCCATAAATGCTCCTCAGCTGTTTTCTACCACAAGACGTGCTAGACAATTATATCAAGGTATACGCAGCAACTAGTTATGTGCCAAGCTCAGCTCTGCCAGGGACCCATGCCTGTTATCCCCACTGATGAGAAAGGATGGGTCCAAGTACAATAAGAAATCTGGGGCCCTCCCAAGAAAGGCACTCAGGCCCTTGACAACATCCAAGTAAAATTTACGCATGGTTCAAGACAGATATGGCCTGCCATTTGGGAAACCAAAACCTTCAAGACATCCATGTTTCATTACCCAAGACCTGGTTTGCCCAAAACCACCCCTGCCACTGGCCCTGTCTTGCAGTCCCCCTGCTCTCCCAGCCCAGGGCTCCACATACCAGCTCTGAGTTTCTTGCTAAAAAGCCACATCACTGCCACACTGAAAGCTGGGCTCAGGTATGTCTTCACCAGTAAAAAATACCCTCAAAGCCTCATTACCTAACACAGTTCCACTAATGTAATGTTCAAGTATCACTCAATGCCTCATATGAAAAATGATATTTTGACACTTCAGCTACTCATGGCTAACGCTAAGGTGCCTTGACAAAAAAGGCATATTCAGAAATATCACTGCCCGTATGCGTGTGAAAAGGAACATTGTCTTGGACATCGTGTTAGTTACAACCAAAGTTCAATTTCCATGGACTTCATGGTATACACCCGCAGGCCTCTGAGCAATCTGAACTTCAGAGCATGGCTAAGTCTTGTGAGTCCACTCATTTCTGCACTATTGTCCTCTATGCTGAAAAGTAATTTAAGCTTAGCTAATTTCTTTTGCCTGAATAGGGTCAGGAGAGCTCACACAATCTCCTGCCAAAGTTCAGCTGTCAGAATGGTGACATTTAATGAGGGGAACAAAATTAAGGCAGGAGGGAGAAGATGGTTAACATGTTCAGCTACCAAATTGGATTCTTGAAAGCTCATGATCTTAAAAGTCCTTTCCAGCTTAAATGATTCTATGATCTTCTCCCTTGCCGGCATGTGATTTCTAGTGCAGGGCATGGAGAAACAAGCCTGTGGAAATGACACAGGGCTCCATAGGCAGATCAGCCTGAGGCAGTCAAATGAGTTTCTTTGTGCTCAGATCAAGAGTTGATTCCAGCCCTGTGCATCGACTCTCTCATTGCACTCCTTGGGCCCCTCGCTGAAAGGTTCGGGTGAAGCACAAAGCGAACATGGAATTAGAGATGTGGATTATATCAACAATTACAATCTAGAGCATAATTAAATTATAAATTAAATTGGAGTTAAAAAACCCCGGCCATAATAATAAAAGGGCGATTTGTGCGTTGATTAAAGTGAAAACATGCAGTCATTAGCCTGTGTATAAATCTTGTTAGCTGCGAGCAGAGCTGTATGTTGCCATTAACCTGGTGAGTGCCTGTGGGGAACTGGCACTTCTCTGGGTGTTTGAAACACGGACGTGCATCAAGGCAGCTGCTCCGCTCGGGGACCTCAATGCTGGAGGTCAGGCAGGGGAGTGGTACATATTTGCTGGTAATAAAAATCACTCATAGTGTACACTTTGCAATGCCTCGTACACATCTATTTCCATGGGACAAGAGCCACCAGAAGGTGGCCATTTTTAAGTGTGAGACAAGGGCAGATGATGGGAGATGCTTTCTCCAAAGACCATAGGCCAGCCTCTCTGTGACTATGGGGCTACACACACAGGAAGGGGAGGGAAGCGCAGTCATTGTGTGGGGGAAAAACATGAGCCTTCACCAATCCTTGGTAAATCTCAAGGGAATAATGGTGACCCTAAATGAAAGGGGTATCCTCTGACAGTGTTTCTGCATCCCAGAGAAATGCTTAGAAGATCAAAGCTAGAAAATTCTGCTCCTTTGCATTTGTACCTGAAAGGCTTCCAGGGAGCTTTGAGGGTTGCCAAAAGCCAGGTGCTCTTGGCCCTTGCCTCACATACCTGCAAATTTCTTCCCCCTTCTGGTCTCTATTGTGAACAGGACAGAGACCTCAAGCAGATCTGATGCATCCTAGACCTTCTTCGTGTTCCCTATTGAAATGTCAACACACCTTCCTCCCACGCAGTTCTGTGTATCCTTCCTCTCACATCTGTTTTGCCCTGCTGTGCTCAGGAGTTTGTGTCTTCCCAACACATTCTGAATAACCTTCCCGAGTAACCCTGCTGGGATGCATAAAGGCTCCTCCTCGCAGCCCCTTCTTTCTCCTGTATTTCATACCTCTCCTGAGCCAAGCACACTGTGTTCCCATATTATGAGAGAATAATTGCTTTTCCACAGCTCACATCCATGCTATTTTTTTTCTCTTTTGCTTTACAAACTCCCTCCCAGAGAAATATGTCCCTGCACGAGAGCTTTAGATTGAATTTTTAGATCAAATTATCCTTCTGTTCTATAATACCATCCATAATTACTCCCTGTAACTTTGCTTTTGCTAGTGATCGCAACCATCAGGCAATTTTCACACATCTCTCCAATAGAACTCAAGAACAAGCAAATATTAGAGTGAGTGTGAATTTATTTTTATTTATAAATTACTTAACATAGGAAAAAAAAGCGACAAGTTCCGGGCACTTAGCAAATTACTGACTTGAAATAGCTTTTGCAAAATTTGCCTGTGTTGTTTTCTCCCGTGCCTTGCAAAAAGGGGAGGGAAGGGGCGCAGGGCTAGAGGCATACGTGCTCAGATACTGGAAAGACTGGAGAGGAGCTGAACAAACCGTGGCATATTTCACAGTGTAAAGATGCACACAGAAGTCTTGAGTTTTCAATAGAGTGAGATTTCTCAGTCACTCATAAGTTTAGGCACTGACTCAAGATATCAACACGAGGAAGGCAAGCTTAGTATTTCACCTGTTCGTGTATGTCTGAACTGAGTCTCCTTTAGCCTCTCAGTAGCTTCACCCAGCAGCTACTCAGTTACATCCAACTTTGATTTGGTTTGGAAATGATTCTTCCCCAGATTTGTGTCGCTTGCTGCAAAATTTCAGCCAGAGATCTGGCCAACAGGGAGCTCAGCTCTGAATTAGTCCAACTTCAGTTGCAAGTGTAGCAGAAGAGAAAAAGAAAGATCCAATAAAAAAGCCCTGCTTTTGACTCCATCTCAAACTGTTCAGTTCCAGAACTGAATCCAAAACCAAACTTTGCATTCAGACCCATCTGCCACAAGCCCTTGGCTCACGGGTGGAAACCTGTAACCTGCTGCCAATGAGGGCATGTTTCATGAGACTGCAGTGGGAAGACTTGGCTGGCAGAAAATATCAGTGGCTGCGTTGACCAGAGGCAACAAACACCAGCTTGCTCATATGGAAAGTGGACATTGGAACAAGCACGAAAAAATCAAGACCATCGCAAAAGAATGCAGCACATGGGTTTTGTCATTTTGGCCAGGCTTTTCCAAGCCTGAGGGGAAAAAGAGCCTGTCTGTCTTAAATGGGCTTCTCTTGATATCACCAGCATGGGTTATCAAGGCTAATCTTAGATTTGAACTGGGAAGTCACGGGGAAGTTGCAGGAAGGAGGGCTTTGCCTAAGAGCAGGGTCCCAGTAGTGGACTTTGTTCATGTTACGTGTCAAAAAGAGAGCATGCCTCGTGACTTTTGACAGGCTTTCTTTCAGCTACCAAGTTGCAGAGCAGATCCAACAGTGAGATCTCTCTTCCTGGACATTTTCAAGACTCAGCTCAACAAAACTGTGGCTGATCTGATCTCATGCTGGTGATGGTCCCAGGGTAGCTGGGTTATGTGATCTCCAGAGAGCCCTTCCAATCAGATTTTCTGTGATTTTTGTAGTGCAGGTGTGCCCTCCTCGGTTTGGTTCTCTGTATAAATATAAGGGGTAGGGCTGAATCTGCATCATCCCTCAGAATTCCCAGCAGCAAAGTGAATCAAAGGTTCATAGGATAACTTGGGATGACAAGACCATCACAGGTCATTTGATCCAACAGGTTCCTCAGAGTAGGGTGATCTTAGATTAGGTACCAGTACAGCAGTGAGGAGAGATCACAGGCTATTTCTGAAGGGCCAGCAAAGGCCACCTTTGTACAGAGGTTCACTTACGCTGCAGAGAAGGTTGCCAAACACGTGGTTCCTAAAGTATCTCACACCTCCCCCTAAAATACTTCAGCATTCCACAAATCAAAAGAGAGATTGTGTGGTGGCTGGTGAACACACATTACAAGGGACAGAGAGTTCTCAGTAAGACAAGTCCCTAGTACCACAAGAACCACTTCATGTTAAGGTGACCAAAATGTCTTCTCCCAGGATGCATTATTCTGTTATGTTAATCTATCTCAGTTTGAATTCCCCGGTTGGTGCTAGCCTCTACTACTTGTCACTCCCCCAGAGTTCCCCCATTGGTCCCCGTTGCCTGGTCCCGCCTTTTCCCTGCCACCGAGTAAAACTGAGCTTTGGGATCATGTTCATATTTGCTTCTGTAACCTTTGACAGCGTAGAAGCAATAAATGCTCCTGCCCGAACGCACGCAAATACCCTTCTCGACTCCTTGCTACTGACTATGATACTGAACCCACCCGTGCTTCTGTGGGGGCACGCAGGACCCCACGGAGCCAGGCAGGGACGGTATTAAGATTGAAATACCATTTACTTCTTAGCTTTACTTCTAGAGGAAACCCCCATAGTAATCAGGATTTTTAAAAATCTGAAAGGCACTCGGATGATATTGAGTCTCTCCCCCTCTTCCAGGAGCAGAATCTCTTGCAACCATGGCAGTTCAGATAGAAATTACCCTTAAAGCCCTGTGGAGAGAGGCCCCATCACATCTCCAAGCAGCCTTTTAAAAGGCTTCATTCTCCTTCCTATCATGATGCTCCTCTGTGTTTTACCTTAGTCTCACCTCCCATGGTAGAAAGGAATGGCATCTTTCCCTCTTTTCACACATCTTTAGTGGGTTACCGTTGCATTCATCTGCAAAGCAGGGGCACAGCCTCATGGATGCCTGTACGCTATCGAACACAACTGGGCAGGAATCAGAGCCTTTCCCTTTGTATCATATTTGTAAGTCCCAACCTGCACCAGTGAATGCACTGACCCTGTAAAGCAGGAAGTGTCATTTCAGAGATGAGAAAATGAAGCAGAAAGACAGGCAGCATAGCAGCATGCCAAAGTTCACACATGAAGTCCGTGCCAGGCCTGGGAATCAGGCCTTAGTCAAGCATCTTAATGTTCTCTCCTCTCCTTTTGGCACTGCTGAGATATAAAATAATAGTAATCATGAAATGTGCCCAGATACTAAGAAGATCATCACCTTAATTCAAATAATAGAAATAGCCAGCATTGGTGTAATGCAGAATCAAAATGGTGTATAATGGGGAGAACAAGGTGTAGCTTAGAGTTTAAAAGTGATTAAAATTTCCTACCTAAGTTTCTTTTGCTTAATGTCCTTCCAAAAAAACGTTCATCTGCTTGCAAATGCCTGACCCTAGGAGTGCAGGTTTCAATGCGATGGAAAGGCATACATTGGCAGAATGACAGCAACTGAACAGCATCTCATCTGGATCCAAAAATGTAAAGAAAAGGAAATACTCATTATTCTAGAGGCTCAAAGACAGTTTCAATCCATTTTAACTCTAACAGGTCCCCCTGTGGCCTCTTAAAACCTACTGAATTGAAGCAAAGTAGTGTAAGCGGCAGAGTTTCATCTTCAAAGGTGCAGTGAAAATATCCCGGTTGACAAGAGGGCTCAGTTCAGGAGGTTTTGTGGGGTTTCACTGTGGACTTTTAACAATGCTCTTCCGCAGCACCTTTTATCTGTGGATCTCACCACACTTTAAAGATACTGACTGATCTCTCACCACGTTTCTCCTGGGAGAGGTGTATTATTATCTCCATTTAATTAACGGGGAAACTGAGGCATAGCAGAAGGAAGTTATTTGCTTGGGCCTGCACAGCGCACTGGTGGAGAAGAGGGAAGAGCTGGGATTAGATACAAGCTCTCTTGATGGTTTAGGTGTCCCTACTCATTTTTATCTTCTCTGCTCCTGCTTGCCTCTTCAGCTGCAGTCCCCCCCCAGCCCAGAGTTGTCAGGAGCCCTGGGGAATGTGAGGGGTGTGCTGAGCCAGACAGTGATCACAGCAAAACAAGCAGCAACCCTGCCTGTTCATTCAGAACAGTTCTAAGCACGTAAAGAGAAATCCCAGTGGCCCAGACAAGACCTCATAGCTCCAACAGCCCAGTTCGTAGGCTACTAGTCATAATTTGCAAAGGTATAAAGCAAAAATGAGAGAAAAACCTCCTCCTTCCTCCCCGTCACTCTAGCACTGCACAGTGCAACTGCTGTGCTAGAGAAGGATATGGATTTCTCTCAAATCAAGAAAAGAATTCGAGTCCCAGACTGGAAACTGTAGTGGTACTGGAAGCTCTTGGCATTCACTGTGCAGCTCTACAGAAGAACCTCTTTCTCATCCCAAAGTCACGCCCGGCTTTTTAATCTATATGTGCTGTTTTTCCACATACACATATAGACATGCATAACAATGCCTAAATGAATGTTTATGTGACTCTCCAGAAAACAGTAAGGAGAAGCCCTGAGAAGAGAGAATTACTACTGTCACCCTAGCAGGGGTCTTCCACTTGGCTCCCTTTCATGGTTATTCAAATACCAGCATTGTCAACTGTAGTAAGATCAGCAATATTGAAGTCCACATATTCCCCCTGCCTTCTGAGACAGCCCTAGCAGGAGGCAGCAGTACTCCAGGCATGTTAAAACATATTGCTTCATGCTTGGTGCCCCAGTTGTACAGAAGTGATGGTTGCTAGCTCAGATCCAAGCAGCTCAGAGAGTTTTCTCTGATTGCACTTGAACACAGGCATGCGTGTTCATGGGAAAAAGGGAGTGGAAGGAATGTCCCCTCAATTTACCTTTATTCCATTGTTCTCCTCATAGCTTTCAAGGGTTATAACTATATTTAGGCTGGCAAGGACAGACAGCGAGCCTACGCTGTGCTCTCAATGTGGGGGTTGATACAATTTGATGGTGTCCTTTTGAAGATAATCCCACTGTAGAGGCCGGCAGCTATAGCAGAAGAGCTCTGGAGAGACGGGATCTAAGCTCAGGGAAAGCAGGAGGCTGAGGTAGGGGGAGTTTCTGACTGAAGTGTGTTGTCAAGTAGAACATCAGGAAGATAGTCACACAGTCCTAATAGAGTTCCTAACACAGAACATAGATGTGATTCAGAGGACCAAAACAGGAGTCTACTTGCTCAGTTTTGTTATAGGGGAAAAGCAGGTACCCCCAAAAAGGAGTTCAGGATTCCTGAGGTAACTGCATAAATGTTTCGTAATTCACTAAGAGCAGCAACAACCCAAACGCACGTTTGAAAGACAGAGAGGTATCTTTGCTTTTCTTCCTTAGGAGCAGCCAAACTTAGTGAGGCCTTGACCCTATTCTGGGGACCAAGAAGTCTCTCCTCTCTCCCACACAGGGCTGCCTCCAAGTTTATGCAAGTCCAGTTCCCTCACAGAGCTGCAAGGGAGATGATGCCAGTGGCCACTGGAGGTTGCTAAGACACTCTGGCTTCAACTGGAAACTGTCATATCCTGCCTGTTGGTTGGGCTCACAGTTTGCTAAATGGAATGCTTAGTCCCCACGCTGATCATAATTAATGGAGATGCTCTGGGATTTTTAAGAGGCAAGTGCCTGTTCTTTTGGAACCAGAGGACCTGAGATTTATCACTGGTGCTGCAATGAAGAGGGAAGTCAACATGATGTACAGTGTAGAGACCATCAAAAATTATTCCTATGACCATGGATTCATTGAATTACTTAACATCCTCGCATGGAACTCTGGAGTTTAATAATGCTAATGGGGTACTTTGAGATCCATATACAGAAGAACTGAAGGAGGAAAATGATCATTATGTTCTCCCACTGTCATCTGCAGGTTTCAAAATATATTACAGTCCTTCAGTAATTGTCACAATGCCCCACTAAGCCAATATTATTGTAATAGTTTCATAAGTGCTGAGAGACTGATTCTGATCTCACTCACATGGATCCAGTCACGACATCCTATCCCAGCCAGAGTGTTGTCTCTTGCATTTCAGAGCTATGGGAGCATTGTGGGTTAGAAACGTCTCCTACAGAAAATAAACTAGCTTTGACCACAAAGGACCAGATTAGAGAACTGTAATGGTGCCTCACATAGATGGCAAGTCTGGTCCACCAGCTCCGTTGCATTCATGATGCTTTACAGCACAGGTCCTGTCCCACAGGAAAACTTTGGCAATTCTAGGCTTAATTCTGCAGTTCTCCGAGAAGTGGACTTGGAGCCTGACCCAGGGGCTCACACCTCAAAGCAGAACTTGCTATTTACATCCCTGTGAATGACAAGAAAACCCAAACACCTCGTTTAAGAGTGCACAGTGGTATCAGTAAAACTGCTTGGAGTGAAAGTTGAGCCCTCACCTTTGACCAGCAGATAACTCTTCCCTCTCTGTGGTTTTAGACTGATGACAGTGCATTAAGCAACAGGGTACATAGCTGCAGACAGGATAGGGGGCTAAGAATTTGATTTCTGAGAGTTACAGGAGGTCCCTTGTCAAAACTTTCACCTCGCTGGATGACCTCAGTATTCATCTCCATAAAATGGGGAGAAGAAAGCAATCTTGCTTTTTACATTGCTTTGAGATTAACAGATAAAGCACGTTTTCTAGAGCTCTGACTCCTTGTTAAAAAATTCATAGCATCATTTCCTTTCTGCCCTCCGTTCTGCTAACTAAAATTCAGGGGGTTGTGGATTGTTGCAGGGGAATCAGGAACTGGAAAGAAGTCTTTTATGATATCTTATTTATTTGCAAAGAATGCATGGACTTACATTTTCTTCCACACAGGAGAAATCAAACAAGCCAGAGTTTCTTTGCTTACAGCATCAAACTCTAGGCTTTTCCTTAGGGTCAGGCTACCAGCTGCTTGAACAGGCTGTGCTTCAGCTCCCTTCTTTCTCCATACTTGTGCTGAAGTTACATTCTCTCTCTCACATGCATACACACCATCCCAATTTTTTCAGAGCCCATTGAAGTTGTCTTTCCTGCGTGGCTAAAGTGTGCTTGTATGACCTCTGGCTTGGATAGAAGCCTGCTGTCGTTTCATAAGAGACTTTAACCATTACTCTAGAACGAAAAGTGAAATTTAGCTCAAGCTACACTGCCACTGGTGATTCTCAAGCCCTAAAGCAGTGGCCAAAGCCAGCCAGTACTCTGCTTCTGAGAGCATATACTCAACAACATGAATTTTGCACTTGAATTGCTGCAAGCCTTCTTGGGAGAATTTCTTCAGAGCAGTTCAAATGTTTCTCTCTGTGGCTCTGGCAGATACACAGGAAATTTTTCTGAGGTGGTCTGTACTGAGTCTTCTCTGTTAACTTGCAGGGCATGCTTTTGCTCCCAACAACACCACTAGTAAGTCAGCCATGGGAGGACAAAGGATGCAGAAAAGAGGATGAGTTTGGAGTTGTTTAGGTTTCTTTAATGCAAGGTGACAGAGTGCAGAAGAAGCAGAGAGAGGCAAGACCTGGGAATTTCAGAGGCAAGAAGAAAATTATATTGAGGTTCTCTTATGATTTCCTGGGACTTTACACCTAAGATTGTGAACTCTAGGGAGAGAACCACAGGAGAAAGGGGGAGGAAGAAAAAGCAGATAAAAGCTAATAGAAGCAGGGAAATACATTTGGGAGATGTGGGAAAGGATAGGTGAAAGCAACATGAAGGAAACAGAACTTGAGAGGTGAAACAAAAGCGAGGGGGAGAGGAAAGAATGTAGGAAATGGAAGAAAACAGCTTGACCAAATAGGGAGAAAACAAGCCAGTCAAGAAAACAGGGAATAGGAAAAGAGGCAAGCAGGCTATTACCCAAACAGGTAAAAATTTAGGTTGGTGCTTCCTGCATTAAAAGAAAAAAAGAAAAAGAAAAAAAAAAAAAACGCACCTTGTTTAGAGATGGGTTGGAACATAGCTGTGGATTAGAACTGAGCTCTGGAATAAGCACGCTCCTCAGAGCTAGTGGCCGATATTGAAGACCCTGGCTGCCCTGGCCCTTCTTGCAGCCCAATGAAGAATTGCTGTGTCCAAGAGCACCATCAAGCGGTGAAGGGAAAGCGATATTAAAGCAGCCGAGAGGCACTTCTTGGCGCATAAACAGAAAGCTGCACGGAGCAATTCATTTCTGAGCAGTATCCCTCGCACAGAGAGCCCTACGGCTCACCACGGAGCAGATTAAAGGAAGAGATAAGGCTCTGCACATGCAGCACATTCAAGAGGCTTCTGACTGCAGCCGGGGAGGTGGGGGAAAGAAGGTGGGAACGGCCCAAAGAGGAAACAAGGATCAGTGACAGAGCAGGGAAGCGGTGGCACTGCAGAATGGAGCGGGAAGGAACAGCCTGGAGAAGGTGCCTGGGATCGACTGTGACAGCAAGGGGGAAGGGTGGGGAGGAGCAGCAACTGAGGGTCACTGACTGACAGCAGGGTGATCACACACATCACAGGTGTTCGTTTGCAGAGGGCTCAGGAAAATCAGCAAAGCAGCTCAGATCTGGGCACCTTATTGGGGAATTACCTCTCCACAGTGCTAATCAGCCTTCCCTAAAGTTGCAGTATTCAGGACTGCTGGTGCTGTGCCCAGCATGGCTTTGGGAAGAATCACGTGAGGGATAATTGTGAATAGGTCAGAGTGTAACAAGTCAATGATGATGGATTTTAACGAAGGAGTGGCTGTGGCAAAAGCAGCTTCTGTGTGTGTCGGGGATGCTGGAGCATGAACCTGACACAGATATCAATGAGGAAATCGTGACTAATATAAATGTGAGAACTCAGTAAAAGCTGGTGCTAGAAGAAGCATAATGACCATTGCTACTCATCTGCCAGTTTCCACTCACAGATCTCAAAATACCAATAACAAAAAAACCCGGGGAGATCAGCGTCACCTACTTTATTTTACACCTTGAAAAACAGATACATGGAGAAACAAGTCGTTTGCCCAGAAAGCATAAACGAGCAAAATTTCAATGCCTTGTGTTCTGTAATGAGTATCCTGCAAAACAGTCCATGCTGCCTCCACACAAGGAGGAAACATTTCACCCAGGCCCAGACAGTTCCCTTCAGGAAGGCTTCAGAAGTAGGAAGGAGAGTGAGGGAGAGATGTGGTACAGTACAGGCAGACAAACAAGAGATGAAAGGGTAGGCTAAAGGAGATGGGAGAGTTGAGTGTGGTCCACACAGGAGGGACACCACCAGGCTTACAGTGAACACTGGCAGCAGAAAAGGGAGCAGTGATAATGACAGAACTTGTTTGAAAGGCAGAGAGAAGAGGAAAAAGGGCTCAAACAGCAGTGAAAGCAGTGAAAGAGCAGCAGCTGATTAGGCACAATTCACACCAGTAGGTGAAAGAGAGAGAGAACACCCAAGGAAAACTTCCTTGATCAGTAGTGCTGAGAACTATGGGGAGGGCACAGGAAATAAGGGTGAAAAAAGAATGGTTTCCTCTTACAAGAAAGAAAAAAAAAAAGGAAATGGACAGCTTGCTACTGAAGCACCAATATGATCACTACAAGATAGAGACTGATTTCGCCTGAGCAAGACCTATCTTGTATCGACACCAAGCACAACTATCTCAGACAAATGTGAACTTCAAGAAAGAACTTACACTTTGTCTAACTTTGTGAGCCCCTTAAGTTCACTGTCTGTTCTTTGTTGGGGTTTGTTGATTTGGGTTATTTTGTGTGTGGGTTTTGGGGTGGTTTTGGTTTGGGTTTTTTTGTTGTTGTTGTTTTGTTTGTTTGGGGTTTTTTTTGTTTGTTTGGGTTTTTTAATTGCTATTATTGTTTTTTTAACTCTTTTCTTCAAATCGTTCCCATTTGGAATGTCTCTTCCTAGACTCTGCCTTTGGGCCTATCTTTTACTTTGGCAAGGTAGAATCAAAGGCCCTGGGGAGCTCTGCCATCTCAGCCACAGAAGAATTCTGCTGTGGTGACCTGTGGGATGATCCAGGCTTCTCTGAAGCACTGGGGGACATATAGAGGTCTTTTTGCTTGTCTCATTAACCAGAATGCCTTTGTAGCTTCCAGCTGCTTCAGAGTAGTGCTGAGGTCAGAAAGGGGTGCAAACAGAGATTTCCAACATGTGGTTGGACATGGCAGGCAAAGGAAGGAAATATGTTCTCCAGTGGGCTTCACAGCCTATTAAAAATGCAATAATTAATGAGTCAAATATTTCCTCAAATCAGACTCCAGAGTCTCAACTTCCCATCATGTCTATTTAACACAGTACCAGTAATTTTCCTTTCCTCCCTCTTCTGTTGAGGTGATTAATAATTAATTATTATTAAAAGAAAAAGGCTGAGGCAACCCGCTTCCAGTTTTGCAACCAAAAGACTCAAACCGACACTAATTATAATCCTCGTCACTTTTCATCCAGCCAGGCAAAATCTGGGTTTATGGCAGAAAGCTGTGCATCTGCTCCTCACTGTATCTAAAGCTAATGGGTTGGGGAGGGATGAGGAAATGCAGCAGATTCTCATGAGCTTTGGAAGGAGCTCGTATGAGGCAAGGCAGAAATGAAGAGGTCTCAGCTCTTGGAAAGCCCTTTTGAAAGCTTGTTGGAGGAACCATAGCAGAACTGACTGCTTCTGACTTCTGCTAATACCCCATGCTGAATATTAATGATAAACATAATAAAATATGTATACGGTGTAATAGGAATAAAAACACACATGTAGCACCACAGATTTATAATACTGCTTTAAATACACATTCAGACAGCTGAGTAGCTGTGGTGAACACGGAGCCTGCTGCAAAGAATGAAAACAAGCTCCCTGCTCGAGGTACTTATTCATGCTTATGCCAGACTTTTTTCACGTCTGCTGCATGGCTTTCAGGTCCCTTTGCTTTCCAGATCCCAGTGTGATTACACTGTCTGGACAAACGTAATAGCTTAATCTGTATCATTGTCCTAGCACCTGGAAGTATTTAAAGCTGAGGAGAAGGGGGTGGATAAGGAGTAGGTTTGCTGGTGTTCCACAATCCTATCCCATAAGAGATTTCACTATCAATGAACCAATGAATTGGAATGGCTTAAGTCTCTGCAGAAAATGACCTACCTCCATTCCTGCCCTAAAGCTGGGTACATTTCACCTTTTTCACCACCCTAGATCTGCACAGAACAGTTCCTGACAGCTAGGGATTCTCAACAGCATCAGCTAGACATTCCCTATGCATGACGTGGCAAATGGGAATATATCCTGTTCTAAGCCCTTAACAGTCAACAACAGCCAATGTTACAGAAGCCTGAAAAATCTGAAAAGAGCCCAAAGTTCGTAGAGGTGAGATGACAGAAGGGAGCTGGTCAGCAGGTCAACACAGCCACCTTTTACAGTCTCCAGCAGGGACTACATGAGGTGTTCGACTGTTGTACCAAAAAATCTACACTATTTTTTTCCCATCTGTATCATTTGGTCTAACAAAAGAATTTGCATCTCCCTATAAACTGCCTTGCTTGCTTTACATATCGTCCTTTCTTCTCTTTAAACTCCAGTCCCTTTCTGCCATTCTTCATCTGCATCTTTCATGCTTCACCCACTCTGTTTCCTCCTTTCACTAATTTGCATTGCCAGGACTGAAGACCACTGCCTATTTGTGTGGCCTAGAAGTAGTGATATTTTCTAATTAAAATTTTCAAGACAACTTGGGTTTTGTTGGTATAGGACTGTTTACCCTGAGACACCGCAGTAACACCACAGAGCTCCTCCCTGGTGTGGGCAGGACTGCACTTGGCCTCTCTCTACGATGGCACTTCCTCTGTGAGGGAAAAACAGATTTTAAGTACTGCTGGGAGATTAACAGAAGAAGCAACAGAATGCCTCCCACAATACCCCTCTCTCTCACCCAGCTTCCTAAGTCTTCTTTCTTACTACACCAACCTCTTGGGTTTCTTGCAGCGAAAGCTCTTTGCACACTGCTTTTCTTATCTATACCATCGCCTTTCCCACTCAAGGCAAAGGGAACAAGCATTCTGGAGTTATATCAGACATGTACATAAAACAAGAAAACACACTTTAAATTGCTGTAAGGAAAAGAGACGTAGTTCAAAAGTGCTGTGAACTCAGCAATTTCCATCTCTTTAGAGGAAAGTCTCATTAGAAGAGGGGCACAGAGCCAGGGAGTGGGTTTGATGATTCTGGATGAGAGCAGGTGTGGGTGCTACCACAAGCCTGCTGGATGTACTCTCCACTCTCTATCTCTGTTTTAACCTTATCTCATGATTTCTTGAAGCAAAGTGGCCTTGGCATGTATAAATGACAACTGTTAGGCAAAACCCGCAGAGTGGTAGTAAAAGTAATGATTATGGTAATAACATAATGCAGGCAAAATACCTTAACATGTGTTTACAAATAACAACACTCTCCTTTAAGGCACTGGAGACATCCCCTGCTCTGTAGGATGAACCTGTTCATCAGATAGGCTGTCTCCAGGGGTCTGACCTGAACCACTGAGCAGCTTCAGCTGGGAATTAGACCCCCTTCTGGGACTGAAAGCTCTGGAATTATTTAAAGTGCTTGCAAGCAAATCCATGGTGCCTATCAAACAGTTCCCCAGAGACAGCAGAAACAGAGGCAAAATTCTTCCTGTGGAGACTCTGACAGTGATCTTGAGAAAGCACCACGGGAAGCAAACAAGCCCTCACCTAAACACATCTAGAGTTGTCTATTTCCTTTTCCTGCTCTGATATTCAGCACCTTTGCCTCCTGCCTCTCGAAAAAGCTGTCAGCAGAGGTAGCTCACAAGGGAGATGCTTTTTTTAACTGAGGCTGTTCACAGACTCAGCACTTTTACAGAGTCATTTCATTCTGAATGACTCCCAGGTTATTTATGCCAGAGGAATACGGTACCATCCTCCAAAGCATTTCAGTTACCAGAGCTCAAGGAGTAACCAAACATCTTGCCCAAATACAAGATTAAGACTGCAGGCAGGACCTTCTGCTACAGTAAGCAAGTCAAGGAAAGAGGAGCCTGCTGTGGGCTGTCCTCCACCAGAGGTTACTGCCTTGTCCACTCCACCGACTTTGAGACTTGCTACTTTTATTCTTATTAAAATGAATTTGCCCCCGTAGACTGAAACAGAGAGGAGCAATGAAAGAAGCAGCTCAGCTGGCAACTCTTTGAGGGATGGCATCACCAGCACCATGGGGGCAGCTGTCAGCAACTGCAGTATCTTCCACTGACTCAGCTGATTGCAGGACCATCCTTTGCTCTGTGCCTTCGTGTGGATGCTGAAAAGCTTTGGTAGAGAAATCTTTCAGCTTACTGCAGCGTTCTGTGAGAACTTTGCAGTTCTCACAGAAGCTATGAAAACACTGCTATAGGTTCTTGTAAACTAACTCCTTATCTTGCACCTGGGTTTGTTATGCAAGATTGTTATGGTTCTAGCTTTCTAATATTTTGGAATAAGTGTCTTAGAGCTTGATCAATCCCCTCAAGAGGTGGATGGCCGAGCACCCAACTGTCTTATGCCATTCAACACGGTCTTTGCAAACCCTGTTATAAAAGATGAATTAATTAATTAATAAAGATCAGAACTGCTTTCCTTCTGAACTTGTCGTGCCATTCCTTGTCATTAGTGCCGCTCACAGCAACACCCTCAGACCAGCCACGAAGTAAAACGTGTTTACTGAACCAAGTGTGACAGAAATAACTTGAACACTTCACACTGAGCACCTGTTAGTGGGACTCATTGAAATTAGCTTTTAAAATTGCTTTAGCTACCTCTGAGTTGACTCAGGAAAAGTCTCTCTTTGTCTTGTGTAGACTGTCTCGCTGAGCCCCTCTAATGGCAAGGTCACCCCCAGAGCACATGGAAAGAAGTTTCCACAAGAGAGGGAAAAGAAGCACTTTATACAACCAGCCTGTAAATCACTTGCACTCAACTGGTACAAGTTTCTTGTGTAAACCAGGTGTTAGAAAAACAACCCTTGCCCTTAATTAACAAAGATGAATTCAGACTGCAGGAGCAGGTGAGTTTGGCACCTAAGCTGGTAAGATCAGACAAGCTCAATAGAAAAATCTATGCACACAACATACGCCCAGCAGGGTACACACAGAGAGCCCTGAGAACACAAGATGGAAGAATTTCCATCATCAAAGCAGAACATCACAGGCAGCTGCAGGCAGCCTGAGGGCAGGACACAGTTGCTAAGCAACTCTTCCCTGGGTTGGATGTCACACACACCCCCAGCCCCAACCACACTGGGCACATAAGGGATATTTTGCACTGGGGTTTCAATAAGAAGGCAGCTAATAAGTTTCCAATGCTCTCCTCAAGCAATGCCAAGTGCCTTGATTCTGTGATTCTAACCAGTAGTCCCCTTTCAAAAACATACCAGCCTTCTGTAGTTGGAAGTGATATTTGACTGGACCAGTTAGTTGCTCATGGCATAAATACAGACATCAGGGTGAAAGAGGTGTGCAAGACAGACACTGGTGCAGACAATTAGATGTTTTAGTCTGGTAGGGTTTGACATGTGTGCCCAACCACAAGAAGTTCAGAAATAAATAGATAGGCAAATAACAGAGACCATGGTTAAAGAAAGCCAGAAAAAGCAGTTTTCCTCCCTACTCACTCCCCCAAGAAATTGTAAGCTTTATTTTTTCTCTTTTTATAAGAAATCTTTCTTAAGATGAAACAGTAAAACCATGAGAAGATCAATGTTTTGAAGAAAGCAGAAATATTTTAGGACATCCCACTTTATCTCTCAAGTATTTGGATCCTGGGGGCTATCCATCTGCCCGAGAAACTAAGAGTAGATGGGTACCATGCAGAGAACAGTTCTTGAAGAGCTGAGAACATTGAAAGGCTGGTGACCTCACAAAGCAGAAATCTGAAAGAAAAATCTACCTACAAAAACTTGAGAGTCTCAGTTCAACTAGGCCTGGAAAGCCAGAACCACCCAGCTCAGCAGAAGAACTCGAGTGAAAAAGAGAAAAGAGAAGTTGTTAGGGACACTGACAGCAGGTCCTGGCTTGAGCCACGCTGACCAGGCAGCAGATCCGTGCCTTATTTCTGCTGTGAGCTTCAGCAAAGCTCATGCCCCACTGCAGAACATTTCTGTTCCAGTGATACAATGTTGCCTGAACAGATGAGAAGTTCTTTAAGAAACTTTTCAAAACCCGTCTTGCCATAGGTGTACAGTTTTAGTGCTGCCCCAGCCTAAGTCATGGAAGGTTTCCCGTGGCTACAGCAGCTTTGGGTTAAACCAACCCATCACGAGGCACTTAAAAATGCCTTCTCACTTTGAAGGCATTTGTAACTAAGACACAAGTGACCAGATTTCTGACAGCACTGACAGCAAGTTGGCTCTTTCAGGGATAAGGCAAAGATATTTGCATGCAAGCTGCAAATATCAGCATTCATTCTCCCCATCCTGGCAGAACTGAGATGTCTTGTCTGAAAGGTATTTATACTTGTATAGAGCAAGTTTTTCTAGTGCTCTGTAGCCATCATAAATTCTTCCATTCCACCCTAACCTACTTTTCCTAGAATGTTTCTCTGTAATTATTCACCTGTGCTCACAGGTCCATTGTGCCAGGCATGGGACAAGAGCACACTGAGAGACACCCCTGGGCCCTCAAAAACAGAGATCCAAGTACTTGGTATTATTAACTTAATCCTACAGATGAGCAGCTGAGGTTCTGGGACCCTTAATTAAATGCTTATGTCCTTTTGGGATGCTCATGGAAGAACTGG
The DNA here is from genome assembly GCA_013397865.1 of Struthidea cinerea. Classification (NCBI taxonomy): domain Eukaryota; kingdom Metazoa; phylum Chordata; class Aves; order Passeriformes; family Corcoracidae; genus Struthidea; species Struthidea cinerea. The sequence goes on from VZTI01003809.1 coordinate 2,077,695, forward strand.
GCACATTCCCCACACTGCCTGAATGGCAGAGAAGCATTTTTCCCCCATGCAGGTTAGATTATTCTTCCTAAACTGTGTTTCTGGGAAGCTCCAGACATGTTACTAATATTATTCATTAAAAAGTTATCTGGCCTTTTGTTTCATATTCCAGTGGGAAAAAGAGAAAGCCAGGAACTACTCTATGCACCAGAACCCAAGAGAATGACAAACCCTCTCCTGTCCTCTCTTCTGTTGTAGCTTGAGCCTTGAGGAAGAAGAACGTATCTCAACAAGCCTTTCCTTTAGCAGGCTCTTGCAGTTTCCCATCAGGGTCTGATGTGAGCCTGGGCCTTTGAGAGATTTCCCCAGGTGGCAGGGCTTTTGTCAAGCTCCATCTTTGTGACAAGGGCCTTAGGGCTTTGCCCAGCTCCAAAAGTTTTGGGCTTTCACCACAAAGATTTATTCTCCCCTTTGGGACAAAATAGCAATATATGTGGACAGCAGGCAGACAGCTTGGATATAAACAAAATAGCAGTTTTAAGCTGAAGCTTTTTTCCTCCTTTTAATTTTTACACAGAAGACTCTGGAGGGGAAAGAGAGAAAGTGAACAGAAAAATCCACAGGGAGAGGAACATGTGTTGGGGGAGGAGAGTGAAAGGAAACAAATTAAAATGACAGATAGAAGTTGTGTGTAATAGTGCATTATTTATAAAGACAAGTTCAACTGAAAAACATTCCTGTCCAGGCAGGAAGAAAGCAAATAACTCTTTTTACTTCACTACGTTCATTAGTTGCTATCATCCCAATCCAAGTGCCACATGCATCATCTGCCAACCAACCAAGGACTGTGGCCACAGCCAACCGTGCTTTGCATGGAACATCTGGGGCTTGCAGGTCAAGATTACAAGAGAAAGTAAAAACATTTTCAGAAGCCCCCCCTGCACATTCAAAATCCTGTTATGGGAGCAGCCTTCAGAGCATAGAGCTTGTTACAAGAGCCTGATCTAGGGAAGCTCAGCAAGAGCAATATCGTCATATTTAGCAGGGCTGATTTTGGGACCTCTTCAGTGATCTTCCAGTGCTACTTTTCCAGGAGTGGAACAGAGGGAGAAAGTTGCCAGGTAACGCTGGGGATCTTCCAAAGAGTCAAGCCCCAAGTGTTTGTATTTTGAGCAAAGATAGGAGAATTCCTCAAAGATATTGTCAGGCCAGGAAAAGGATACGTCCCTTGCAGCTGCATGAGCTGTCAGTTTAATAAAGCTGTGTTTTCAAGCTCCCAAGGACGGTTTTCACTCTCCAATATTCCTCTCTGAATTCCTGTAAGGTAATACAGAATTTAAAGCTATCCAATAGTTTTCAACAGTCCAGATGTGTTACAGATGTCCTTTGTCTTCCAAATTTACACTCTTTACAAAAAGCACATGCATTAGTTTGGCCATGGAGTTGATCTGTACACTTGCTTATGGTTTCATTGTCTGTGAACTTCTTGGTAATTTTCCAAATATTTTATTATTTTGCTGGAGATAGAAATTGGACTGAAAAGATAGTTACTTACAGGATGACTTATTTTCTGGAGGTCACCGACTTTTCTTAGAAAGAAAGCCTTTTAAGTATCTCCTCGAATCTGCCTGCCTTTTCAGAAATAATTGCCAGTATTGCAACAAAGGCAACAACTGGAAGTGTCCTAGCACACATGTCGTGCAGCTGTTTGCCTGTGTGTGAGGCAGCTGGTCAGTCCCTGCACACTTGAGAGGACCTGCCAATAAACTCCACTCTCTGCCACAGCACACTCTCATCTTTTTCCTGTTTTAGCTAGAACCATTCTGCTATGGCTCCTGCCCGCTCCTTTCAAATCTCTTAGGATCTGGGATTCCTCCAAAAATGGATCATCTCCTAGAGACATCTGCCTGCTCTGTTCTGAGCCTTTTATGGAGACTGCCTAATGATCCCAGCCGGGTCTGACTGGGACTGGATGGGTCCTGTAGAGCCAAAACATTCTGGTATAGTATCTTGCCCAGAAGAGCTGACCTACAACATTATCTTGTTGCAAGCTTCCCATACCTACTCTTTAACAGCTATTTTACAGTTTGTCCTTTACATTTTCAAGCTGTCCTTTTTATTTTTTAATCTTGTTCATGATGCTTTGGGGTGAAAGAGAACCAACTTCTCAATGTCAGCCATTTTTGAGCCATCATTAATTTCTTTCCCATCCTCATTTACTAATAGACCTACTTTCTCCCTACTGTTACTTTTTGCTCTGATCTGTTTGCAAAAGCCTTTCTTATTCTGCTTTAACCCATTGATTTCATTCTGTTTCTCATCTGCCAAGCCCTCAGATGGCCGGTTTTATCAGCTAGGAATTCATCTCATTTCTTTCTATTATGCAACATTATCTCAACTGCCTCACTGAAACTGAAGCATAACAGATCTCCTGCACTCACTTTTATCATCTAAGGCTCGTATTCAGCAAGGTAATGCCACCAGGCTCACCTGAATTGTCTCACTGAGGTCAGGCACTGAAAGTTAGAAGGATAGTCTTAAGGCCCTTGTTCATCAGTGGGAGGTAAAAGCTCCCTTGCTGCCATTCTGTGGAAAAAAATAATATATACATTGAGGGGATAGATATTGATATATATTATATATTGATATATGTTGAGGATAGAGGAAAATGCTACAAATAGAGGTTCCTCTGTGTTCCTAATCAAGAGACGGTGTGCCTGTCACCCACTTCCTTCCCCCTGCCTACAGAAGAAATAAAGAACCTGCCCAGAAGCCCTGCCGGTCCTTTAAGGTCATCTATCGCAGAAGAACGGAATAAACTACAGAGGATTGGCACAAGGGCTACTAGCCGATGCCAGCTCCAACCTTCTGGCATTTCTCCTTGTGACTGCTGCTCCCAAAACCCCACAAATGCTCCATGGCTCAAACGGGGCACCCTCTCAGGAGGTGCTAATCCACAAGATGCTCTCCATGGGTGGTAGGGAGAGGAGGGGTTGAGAGGGTGCATATGTCTTAAGCAGTCAATGGTATTGAAAAGTAGCCCTGCAGGAGGATTAATTATGTGATCTGAAGCAAAGAAAATTGAGCAAAAGTGTTAGAAAATCTCTGCCACTCTCCTGTCTTCCCCACCGCCTCACTTTCTCATTTGGAAACTCTCAGATGCCTCTCCCTCTCTGGATGTTTTGATAAGGCCTTTTCTTGTTTCTTTCCCGCCTCAAGCAAGTGTGATTTGATTTGGCTTTTCTTTCCTCCCCTCCCTGGTTTGAGGTGTACACTGCTGGCTATCTGTTAAATTCCATCTCCCTTGCTTGTTCATTTTCTATACAATTCCTTTACACACCCTCCCTTCAGCCAAATGGATTTTTTTAATCTACCTTGTATTTTAAGTTGTCTTGATATTGTTAGCCTTTGGGCTTACGAGACTGTGTTTTTAATACTTTCCCATCCTCCCTATGCCCCATCTCCAGCTCGTACTGGAGGACAGCTTTGCATTCATTTCTATCAACTCCATAATTGGTTTGCAGAAAGTTCTAGCGTCCTTATTAGAGTTATGTCAGAACCAATACCATGGGCCTGATTCCCCAGCAATAGAAATTGAAGAACTACCAGGGCAATGAGAATCATTTATCACCTGGCAAGGGCAGATTGAAGTCACTACAGCCAAAAAAAACTCTTTGAAATTATGGGATTGGCCTCCCATCTATGACAAACTGAACTAAAAGTCCAGACAGCAGAAATTCCGCCAGATCTGGGCAACATTAGATTGGGATATGAATTTGGATATGGCAATACCTCCAGAAGCTCTCACACACCTGAAAAGTGTACTCTTGAGTTATACAGGCTGTGTTTGCCTGATCAAGTACAGTTCTACCATAACTTTCATCCCACCACAGACACTGCTCCTCCCCAACCTTTCTTACCTCCAACTGTCCACCAACTCAGAAGCCCATCATTTACAGTATTATTTTTTTAATTTCTTGGGGAAAAAAAAATTGCTGGACACCCAGTGTATGAGCCTCTCTGATGAGATATTTCTTTGCCAGCAGTGGGGTGTTTTTCCGCAATATGTTTTTCAATAATAATAATAAAAAAGCCCTCATGCTTTGATTTTAAAATACCTGAAAGCTTTTCCGTTATTTTCTAGTTTGATATGGCTTCTCAGTTTTGAACTTTTTTTTTTTACGGTGTGTGACCACTTCATAAAACATCTCCTTATTTGTTTTTGCCACACTTCAGTACTAAAAGTTCATTGGTTTTTTGCCGGTGCAATTGTTATATTCATGTCAAAATGGCCTGTTTCTTTGCCTCATTTAACTCCGACATATTCTAGCTGGGGTAAACCAGAGTATGTAATGTCATTTTCCCAAAAATAACACTTTAGTTTCTCAATAAATCCAAACCAACCTCATTGTGGGGGTATATACAAAGACATTTACTCTGAACATCAACTGTGGAAATACATGTCAGGATCGGCCAGGGCAGCTCAGTGCCTTTCATTTTGGTGCTTTCACACAGACATAAGAAGAGGTCAGCTTCTTCCTCCACGGCTATTTTTGGCTCTCAGAGTGCTAATGGAAATAAAAGCTCTATGTGCCTTGCTCCAGGTGAACCAATCTCACTGTGGCGATGCCTGGAGAGAAGTCAGTTAGATGGACGAATACCTCTCATCATTTTTATTCCTTCTTTTTTTTTTCCCTTTCTTTTTTCCAGAAAGACTACAACAGACAAAGAAGACAAGACTGTGTTGCCATATGTTCAAAATCTTCTAACATTTTGACTCACTGCTTTGTTTCTGTTTGGAAACTTCTTGGTACAGAGACCATTCTGAATTAAAGTCCGTAGCAATGCTTGAATCTTTAATCCCTCAATAATTCAAAACCCAAGTTCTCTGGACATAGGAACTGACCCCATAACACACACCCTATTAAAAGAGGTCAGGTTAAAATTTAACATGTCCACCATGCCATGATAATTGCAGAATGTCAAAGTATTTTGGAAAGATTTCCTAATGAATCCTCAGAGCAGGCAGTGAATCTTATCAGCAACATTTGAACCATCCAATTATGACAAAAGCAGCAGTGACTTGAGCAGCTCACATAGTCAGAGGGTGGAACATCCCAATTCCTACCCAGTCCCAGATCAGTCTGCAGAGGAAGGGATAAGCTGGGCTGTTTATCCTATCCTGGTTATTTGAAAAGGTTAGAGGGAGCCCCAACTCACTGTTTCAGGGGATGACACATTTTTTTGCCCTGTATCTGGTGGAATCACACTGACCCTCTGTTAATCATGCTCTAACTATGAGATCATGCTTACAGGATCACTTAAAAAGGAAACATGTTTCTAATTATCTCATTAAAAAAAATAAAGCTTTCTTTTTACGGCCTAACTTTTTATCTTAAAACATAGTGGGCCTGATTCACATGGGAATGTCAGGTCAGAAGTTCTACACAAGGGAAAAAATTGCTTCAGAAAAAAATCTGAATTACCTTTTTGATCCGTCATTATACAACCTCATTTTCTTCTGCCCTAGTTTTTTTCTTCCCTCTGCTGTTGATCTTATCTTCCTTTATTGCTATTCCAGTCACATGCATTATCCTACCCGCTTTCTGTAATGCCAACTAAATCATCATTGTTTTCATGCATGAGATCTTCCTGCTTAGTCATTTCCTATATTTCTTGTGTTGAGACACTGAGGAAAGACTTTTGCCCATTTTCTCTCACACCCTTTAACCTCACTTTCTTTTTTGGTTGCATTCCCTCTTTCTTAGTCCTAGTCAAACCTAGAGAGAAAGTCAGATCACATTGCCTGCTCACCTTTGGGTGCTTCTGCAATAGTAATTACTCTGCTTTGTGCCTGACTGCTGCTTAGTTCAGTCCCTAGGGACAACACGGTCCAGTCTTCCCTGCTGAGAAATCACCAGTGACCTCCTGCTCCTCCTCAATTCTCCTTGTAGATGTCTCTCCAACATCTCCTCTTCTGTCAGCCAGCCCAGTGTTCTCAGCAGCGATGGCAATAGGACTCTCACACCCTCTCCCCTTCTCTGGCAACACCACCCCTCAGAAACAGAAAGCAGCATGCAGCCCTACAAGTAGAATAACAGAATCATTTAGGCTGGAAAAGACTTTTCAAATCATTGAGTCCAAGCACAAGAACCTTCATGGTCTCTGCTCTTGGCCACTTTCCTCACCAAATCCTTTTCCCATCTGGTCCCGCACTTTGCCTCTGGTTCTCTCATTTGCTTTACCATTCTGCATGGCCTCTCCCCACAAGGCTTGGCTTTAACAGGTTAGAACAACCAAGACTTTAAATTCTCCATTCCCCTGTTCCCTGTTGAGTCAGTAAAGAAACTCAGGGGAGACTGGAGATGGCCTAAAAGGATAAACCTTGACACCAAACCCTCCAGAGGCTCTCCCAACTCTTTCCCCAGTCACACTATAAGAACATTCCTGATCCAAGGATGTGCCATGCTTGGGACTTTGCCCATTTTTGGCTGTTGCGCTCCAAAAATGTGATTATACTCCCCACCATAAATATGACCTTCTGCTACACAGCCACTGCCGTTTCTCGTGATTCCCTTGTGACAGTTTCAGGCCCTGCCTTGCAGTCACCCTCATTTTTCCACCTCTTCTATCTACACATCAGCTCCTCCACCCACAGTAAAAGGAATTGCATCTCCATGAAACTGGCAATTGGAATTTTTAATAGTTCTAAAATAATTTAGTCCATACTACAGGTCATTTTATTAGCAGTCAATATTTTCTACCCTAAATGACAGATTTATTATAGCACATTATTTTTATTATTGAGTGTAATCATATCCCCATGCTACCGAAATCCCCTGGGCATCCACAGTGCTCTAACAGTAATAAATAACCAATGCACACAGAGGAACTTCACTAAGGTGAATTTAAGGTTGCAGGCACATAGCAGTGGTTTGAGTGCATATTGCTCCTCAAGAACATTGGAGTTAACAAGTTGTTTGCAGGCAAGAGCAAAAAACGATTCTCATTTCCCACGTTTTTGGTCCTACGTCCCCCATAACCCAAAGTCATGGGGCTCTTCTCCAGCTATTCTCCTATGGACATACTTTACTTGTACTCTCTCCCTGTGTTTCCTTGTAGCAGCTTGCACAAGTTAGGCCTAGCTGACAGTGATGTCGGCATATGAACTTTAGTTAACCTTCTGGGATAAAGGAATAACTTCCATTTAAGAGGAGGAAAGAACCACTTGTCCAGATGAGCAGATTGGTGGCGCCAGCAAGTGGCAATGGACAGGTGTACATTTAGGGGATTTGTATGGACTAGTCAAGCATTGGCTAATCTCTACCAAAACTTGTATCTGACAGCACCTGAAGACACCCATGGACAAAGCCCAGGAAATTAGTGGCTGGGCTAGGGAAACAGACTTAAATGAGTGCCCTCTGCACTGGGAATAAGCACGGCACAGCTGGAGCTGCTACACTGACCCATCCACATTCTCTCCTGGGCTGCGTCATCTCTCCCACTGAACAGAGAAGTGATGTGACTCATAAAAATGTGTCTATCTGCGATTAAACTGTTCTGGTATCTAAGTCCATTTAGTCTCTGCAGTATCTGTTGGTCCTAAATGGCAGCAGCCCCTGCTCCCTGCATGTACACCTGTGCAGCATCCCCATATTTGCCTGACCAAAGCCAGGACAAGAGGCAGCTCATGCTGCGTTTGCTCTCAGCTATGCATATGCTCATCAGCCAGCTGACAGGCCACACTGGGCAAGTTACGCTTCAGCTCTCACCATCATCTTTCCTCCCAGTGAGGGCACTCATTTAAGTCTGTTTCCCTAGCCCAGCCACTAATTTCCTTGGTACTTAAAGGAACTTTTTTTTTTTTTTAAAACACCCATCCTGTTAGGAAATGTGGCTGAAAGCAGCCAGCTGATACCAGAAAAGATCAGGACTGACAGGTTGACATGCAGGCAGACAGAATGATTGCCTGTCTCATGCTTGTTTAAGAATCCAGGATATAGAAAACCACTGGAAATGTAAAAATTTTGATTCAGATGAACCACTCAAACTCAAACTGCATTCCTACAGAATACCATTTCACTATTTCCCCTTCATTGAAGACTTTTAAAGCAATGCACCAGAGGGCACAGAACTATTTGTTATCTACTCCAAATAACAACCATTCTGCTTTGTTACCACATTAACCTTTGGTCTTTTCCAGGTAAAAACTTAAATCTCGCAATCAGGGAAGATGAGGTTTATCCATGGAGGCAGGCGAGTGCAGCATGCAGGAGCATTCAGACAGCCAGGCACAAGGTGCAATTGTCAAACTTAACCTTGTAGGCTGCTAAATACCTGCTGGAGCAGCTGCATGACCTCAGCATCTGGCAAGGTCAGAGCCTATGCTGCACAGGGAAAGATTGCCTTCAGCATGCTGCTTGTGTAAATGAGGATTTGTGCACTGTGTATGACTGCAACTAAAGCAGTAAAGCTCCTTGCTAACGTTTGGAATACTCTGGTTCTTTGTAGTCACACGACGGACTAACACTACTTGCAGCTACGTTCAGTCGTGTTTGCCTTGTGCCAAGGCCTCTTCACACCGTGGAAAAGCGACAAGGAACTTAAATGTTTTTGCTAAGGCACTCAGTGTTGTCTCTTCATTTTACTAGCTCGCTATTCGTACTGCTTTTTAAAACATTTGCATGTTACATGCTCAAATCACCCACAGCCTGCTAAAGGAGCTGGGCTAGAGATGGCATGTCTACCAGTGTGAGGAAAACTATTTTTCCTGCCTTCAGCCTAGTAAAAGTCAAAGCCCTGATGTTACCAACAAGAAGAAATTTCAAAGAAGGGGGTAAAAGATGTTGTTTAACAGAAAAGAAAAAACAAAACATTTCCTTTGAAGCCCTGCCTGGAGCAAACACAACAATTGTGTCAGGTGCTGTACGTCTGGGGTTCAAGGCCACTGTTCTTCTCACTGGGTCATACTCCTTGGCTGGCTTACCTCTGCTGTGACGCATGGTAGCTTGTGAGAGCATTCCTATCACCTTGCTTCCTCTGCAGGACACATCATGCTCTTCCAACATGCAATGCATTATAAAGTAACATGGAAATAACCCAAATCCAGTATCTTTCCCTTTGCAAATCAGAACAAATACATTCTGGAACCCTGATTCTCCATGTGTTATTAGCCCCCCCATGCTGTTATGAGGGGGAATAATGCAATTTTTAACTTATTTGTTAATAGACATTGGCTGGAATTTTTCAAATATTTAATATTTTACAATATGTACTATGAGTTAAGCATTCCGTTAGTGGGATTTGGATGTCTAAGCAAATAGGATCCTTTAAAGAGCTAAGGCATAAAGAGCTTTAAGATCCTTGAATGAAAGAATCTATAAGTAGTACAAAGAATCATTGGCTACACAGGCAGAAATTGTCATTATCATCTTATTTTGTGATAGCAAAACCCTGTATAACAATTCAACACATTAGGCATTAACAGAGATAAAACACTCCCTTAAATAGGAAGCTTCCTTTAGTACAACTCTGAAAACTGCTGAGCTGATGGAGAAATTCCTATCTTCTTAATGTTTTCTGTATTAGATCTTTGGCCCACTGGTTTATTATTCCTCAGAGTGGAATCGGAGAAAAGGTTCCTCAATAATGGGAGGCTCAGCTTTGTGTAACGCTGGCGCTCAGAAGTACTGCACAATCAAGCAGAATGCAGCCCATATTGAAGGGGCTGGATTTGGCTTTGGAGCTGTCTAGGGCAGACATCTCCCTCTCAGCCCTCTGGTATCTCCTGCAAGCTTAGCACAGTCCATGAAGCCAACAAAGAGGTGGGAGGAAAAGAAAGAAGTGTTACAAGGCAGAAAGCAAGAGGAGGACATTTGAATTTCATAAGACAGGTTAACCCCGCAGGGCTGAGAGAAGCAAAAACAACTTATTCTGAATAAACATGATATGGAAATTGCAGAGATAGAATTGAGCATGAATTTATCTAGGAAGCTACAGCACAAGTTGGTGTGAGATGTCATCAGGAAAACCTTGCGAGAACTGAAGGCAAGAGAAGTGATCTTGCCAGCCACATCCACCCAAACCCCGGACTCCCTAATCCCACAAGCCATAGTTTGGTAGGAGAGGTGACAGGACAGTGATGCCCATCCTCCAGAGGCAGCTCCCACTATAGCCCCTTTGCTCAGCCACCAGGCTGAAACACATCCTCAAGGAGCACATTCCAGGCTCTGCGTTTGCCATCTCCTGGATCATGGCCAGCCATTGCCAGTGGGAATGCCAGCTGACACATTCTGAAACCATGGTGGGGAAATGCTAACAGCCGAGCAGCAGGGACTGCTGTAGGCCAGGGCTTGACTCTGCACTCCAGCCTTCACTCGCTGGTTAGCAGGGGTGCAGCAAGTCACCAAGCCTAGGGACCTCAGTCCCTGTCAAGGACAGGAAAGGTGGTAAGGAAAAACACGCACACACAACATGGAAGCAGACATACTCCATTATGAAGCTTCATGCCCTTGTCCCAGGCTGTTCTCCTTAATATGACGGATGGTCCCAGGCAAAAGAGAGTCAATTTGCACCCATTCTGAGCGTGCAAATGTATTTGACAGACGAGCTCCAAAGAAACTAGCTGATGTGATTTAAGATGTTACCTTTCCCCAGCTGTCTACCCTGTTCCTCTGCCAGAAGTTACTTCCCCAACAGCAGGGAAAGAGAAGAAACATGTGTCTACACCTTGAATGCTCTAGCTAAGGCTGGTGTATTAGCATAAACTGCCAATGAAGGGTGGGTTTGTGCTAATATATCAGATGAGAGCTGCAACCACTGGAGCACAGGCACATGTCTCATTCTGCCAACTCTCCAGTCATCTCCAACAAGGGAGCAGAAAGGACAGCTGAGAGTATTAAAGTCATTTGTGCTGGGTACAGCTAGTCTCACACATATATATACACACACACACACACATACATATACATATGTATATATGTATGTGTGCCCCGTACTCCGATGAACACACTGCTTTCCAGTCCGTTTTTCCAACGCCTGGTGATTTGCAGACCCAATAATGCACAGCCTGGACCATGACTATCAAGCAAGACAAGCAATCAACACTAAGGAGTGCATAGAAGGGCACAGCTACACGCCTGCATAGGGCAGGGAGGGAAGGGTGACTACAGCTTCCTCCTCCTCTTAAACCACCTGGGAGAGTGCCAGCTCATACCTTGGCTCAGCATCATCAGGAAGATTGACAAGTCATCACCCAACAAAAACTTCTTTAGATAGAATTATGGAACTGCGAGCTAACAAGTTACTGGAAAAGTTCCAGCAGGAGGAAAATAGACAGAAAAATTTGGTCAGCTCATATTAACACCCATTTCTGCTATCAGTGCCAGTGATGCACATTTATGCTAAACGTTTCTTTATCTCATACAGCATAGGACTTGCTTTTTACATGAAAATCATTTGTGCTTTGGAAAATCCTGTAATGTGATGATTTGCTTAGCTTTCTATTATATACTCTCGCTTTATTGTTTGTTTTGTGCTTGTATCTCTTGCTTATGATCTCTCTGTATGCCGAAAATCCAGTACAAATATTTAGTAAACAATAAGAAGCTTATTGCTGCTTTCAAGCAGAAAACTTGCCTCTGCCTCACAGAACATCTATTTCGGCTTGTATTTAATTTTTTAAACAATGCATGAATGTATATCTATAGATCAGATCTTTCCTTGCTTAGATTCTACAGTGGTGGGTGCTTTATAGAAGTCAGTATAGATGGAATCAGCTATAATTCCTTTACGGCAAACTCATCTTTGATCAGAAGATGTAGCAATTGTTCTTTTTCACAAGTGACAGGCACAAACCTCCATTTTCAGTGCATTATTTTGAAAGCTTAATTTTATTTTTTTTTTAAGCTAAAGAGCCTCTGGACAATCTTCTGTTTTGACATTTCTAGAACACTTGAAGCAGCCCTGAACTGAAGACCACAAAGAGATTCATGACGTGGATAAGGCAACTAGCATATTCCCTCTAAACTGTTGTCCTAGGCATAGACTTAATGAGTAATGTGCAGGATGGAGTCCTAGAGCTCTCCCTTCTCAGGGTGAATTTATCCCAGTCAGAGTCTGTGTAGGTAATTTACTCACCTCCTGACTTTTCCTTACAATTTCAGGTGAAACCCAAATGCTTTTGAACTGCCACATTGACAAGTTTCTCCCTGTGAAATCTCAGGCTAGTCTTTTTTTTTTTATTTTTTTCCTTTTTTTTGATAGTAACCTGATTTTGAGTGCCCAGCTAGATACCAGAGGCTACAATGACTTCACTGATTATGGTATCTAAATTCAAGAGGCTGATGTGAATCTCAAACTGTCTAGGATACACAGCTGTCAGACCCAGGATCCATCTACAGCCAAGGGAAAGAAACAGTTATCCTAGAAGAAAAAATCAGAGCACTGAGGCATATGACACTTCCACAGACAGACTTTGGTAGCCCTGGAAAAGACTTACTCCATTTGTTGATCCACCACCCATCATCCTTTTTAAAACTAGTTCCCACAATATCAGGCACATTTCTTACTTTTAAGGGTTTTAACAGTTGGCCTGAATGTAGCTATCATGTACCTCAGCCAGTGGAGCCAGGAACGGAAATATCTAAAACACCAGGAGCCTTGGTTGAAAGTGCTGATGCTTGTTGTAGTTTTGGAGCAGGTGTTGAGGCCCCAACATATGAAATGAAGTAGCCTCAACAGGCAGTGAATAGCTGCTTCCTGCCTCTCTCCAGCTTTAAGGATACTCATTGTAACCAATTTAATCCTTTATCACTTAGGTGATCACTGAAGGATGGGAGACCCTCCCTAACTGAGCCTTTCTGGGGAAGAATTCTGATGTTCCTGTATTTAACTTGGATATGTGAGAAATCTGTTGTTACACGAAACAAACTGGGAGGTTTTTGAATGACAGAAGCACCACGGCATCACCAGTTTGGATTAGAAGCAGAGGACTTTGAGGCCACCCTGGGGGTTTTCAGGCAGAACAACTGTGAAGCTAGAGCTATAAATTTAATCACTGTATATTGATGTGGTGATGTTGGGTGTATTGATGTATTTTATTGCTAAGCAGTGCATTCTCCCCCTGTTTTTTTCCCCCTTGAGCAGATTAACTGTATATTCCAAAATACTGTCCAACAGAAACATGAGTGGCATACTATTTTCACTTTGCTTGCCTCCCACATAAAAGAACAGCTGTGAATGTCAGCTGAAGCTGATTTCTCCTGCACAATGGCCTATCATTTTTGTAAAAATAAATAAGTGGCAATCATTCATTCTTTTTCATGGATATAAACACTTTGGGTCAAACTCAAAGTGACTGAAATGATATTGCGTTTTACCTCTGGTTGATAAGTAGTTGTAATTTACAGGCCAATAGAACTGGGTAGATAGAAAAGCAACTACCAAGTAGAATTAAGATAAAGAACCTCCCACTCTCACTTTGTCTTACAGCTTTCACCGAGCTGCCTTTGCTCCTGCATCATTTATTCCCTGACTGCACGTTCCTGTAAGTTACACTAAGTTGCTGCCAGGTAACATAGAATATAATTTATATCACCTCTGAGCACTGCCCAATTGCAGAGCGAGCTGCTGGAATCATTGGTTCGGTCCCAAACACACGATCAAAGCAACATCTGCAGTGAGAGCAGGCGCAAGATTAAGTCTTTACACAAAGCTGCAGAAATTGAAAGCACAAGTGCTAGGTAAAGTGCCACCCACATACAGCTCTCCCTTAGTGACAAAGGCTGATGGTCATAAAAATGGCTCTAGACATCTAATGGTATCTCTTAGCCTTATTCCGTGCAAAGGCATCTGTCCTAGTTTGGACAAATTTGGAGGAGAATACCCTCTGATAGAAGTCAGGTCACAACCACCCCTCCCCCCCAGGTTCGGGAAAAATTTTCCTCAAAGGAAAGTGAAAGAGATAACAAGCTATTTATTTAACAAACACACAGGTGGGGAATAATAATGCTAAATAATGAGATCCCTCTTTCTGTGGAGAGAAAACCTGAGAAGATTTCAGAGGTCCTCTGTAGGTGCGGTCTCTCCTCCTCGGAGCTGGGTCAGCGAGGGGCCACTCCCCCCGGGCCTCCGGGAAAATTCTCCTGATGTGTTCAGATGTTGTTGAAACAGTCCAGAAGAGAAGGAAAGAACAAAAAACCCAAAAATCCTAGGAAACCGAAATTCAACCCTCCGTCTCTCGCTGGGAGAAAAAAGAGCCGAAAAAAAAACCAAGGGTACCGCAGAAACAGAGGAGCGTATCTCAGTGTCCTTGAAACAACTGCTTTGAAAAGTTTGTTTTCTGTCCTTCTCAGGCTCAGTTTAAAGACACAGAAAAGATTGGTGGGCATAGGGTAGTGATAGGGGATACACATTATAAAGTCACCCCACGACAGCATCTTAGGCTTCCCCGGGTTATCTCCAGTTGGTATGATCCTTCAGCTTGGTACGGTGTTGTGCAGTTGTCACAACAGGCCCTGGAACAATAAAGCCTGTATCAATGAGATGCACTGTTTTCCAGTCCAGGGAGAACTTGGTTAGTACCCGGTCAAGCATCTCTGCAATGCTCTTCTGCACATCACAGAGGAGCCCTGAAGGATCAGGCCATGCTAGGTTTGAATAGCAAGGAGTTTCCACAATTCCAGTTGTGTTGGATCTTGCTCCTCCTCGCAGTCTGTATTTAAGAGAGATTTGGGGCAAGTAATTTCCCATTTTTATCCCTCTGCTGGTCCCCACAGCATGGCAGTACTGTAGACCCTCACGAAGCACTTTTGGGCCATGTCATTACCAGCCAGGACTTGGAGTCATGCATGTAATTGCCACATTGCAATTGATATTGATTGTATGTATCCCTTGGAATCAATACTGGGCTTTTTCTACAGAATATTAGCATTCTTCTGAATATGACAAACAATGGAAAAAGCTCTCCGAGAGTGCATGCATATCTCCAAAAACCCAGCTTTGCAGTGGCAGCAGTATGATAGCATATGTAAGACCCATTTCAGTTTATGAATTCTGGAAGGATAAGATTAAACCCTCTTGCATTAATATCTGCTGCAATGGTTTTCCCATCCCTCCTATTGGAGATTGGGAAGATTGTAATTTGTGAAAAGCCCATTAAAAATACAGATCTCCCCATTCACACTGGTGCAGAGTATTAATAACTTTTTCACAGAAAGCCTGGAGACCATGTATATTCTTACTCACTATATCCTTCACCTTAACAGACCTCAGCCTAGGGACAAATCTTCAGGACTTACAACACACAAATGGCAGACCAACATTAAGAGCTATACCCAGAGTTTGCTTAATACTTCCCATTTTTCAGGTTTCCAGACTGTGGTCTGCAAACCCATAGGGCCTTGCTCTATTTCTGTATCTGATATGCCTTGTAAGGATCTAGACATGGGAATTTCCTAAAGGTGACTGGGCATCTTTCAAAACTATAAGGGATCAGCAAATTAAGAGGTGGGGAAAATATGTACATAAAAAGCATTGAGGTCAAGTGCATCCATGATGAGAGTGGGGAGGAAAAGATGGGCGTCTGAACACTCTCTCTCTGTGTGACACCAGGCACTCCCATGCACAAGGTATTGCTATCAGCAAGGGCTAAGACCCCATCAGCCTCCTCTTTTCCCTTTCCTCCTGTAAATCCACAACTGATTAAAAACATTAATTAACTGTCAAACCCTCCTCTGCTCTCCATCAATTAAATCTGGTTTATGTCCATTTTATCTATCCATCCAGATGCTTTAATTAGTCTCCATGATTGCAATTCATCAGCACTTCCACAGAGGAAAGCACATCAGCAGTCTTCTCCCTCTCTCTCTGCAAAATTTACCCAACACCTCACCTAATAGGGCTCTGAGCCCAACTCATGTTTTGGGCTCAACTACAATGCAAATAACAGTAATAATTAGTACAAAGGGAGCTGTCTTTCGATTCCCAGCTAAAAAGTTCATATTGTGTCTTCACAATACACAATTTAATTATTTAGTAGTGTATCCTGATTCCCTAATGTAGTGATATGCACATTAACTTCTGTTTGTAAATTTTTAGCAGGTTTATAAATACGGCATAGCCTTACTGTGCAACCTCACGATCTCTCNTGCAGATACAAATAAAATCTTCTGTTAAAAAAAACCACAACTGAAACCAAAAAAAAAAAAAAAAAAAAGGTTTAAAATTAATAATAAATGATAAAACTTGGGGAAAAAATGAATCGGGCTTCATTAAATGATAAAATCCATCAGGAGCCAGGGGCAAGGACAGGGGCAGGGACTCAGTTAATTTGTGAGAGTAACGTAATTTTGAATTGGTGAAAAGATATAACAGTGGAAACACGTAATGCAGTTTAATCTTGAAGGTCACTCCAAGGAGAAAAGGCCAAGTAGCTATCTGACCTTGTCCAGGAGACAGAGAATATATTCTGTCGCCTTGGCAAAATTCAAATACTTATGTGATCTTGAGCTGTAATGACTAACAAATCAAAGAGTTCAAATAGCCAAGCTATGCTCATTCCCGCTGCAAGAGAAGACCTCCACGCAGGCCTCCCAGCTGTAAAGAAATTTGGGCAGCCAGTCCAGGACAACCCTTGCCATTCCCTACCTTATTTTGTGCTCTGCACAGGAAACAGCCATATCACAACTTCAAGCTTAAGGTTAATTCCACAGCAGTAAGACCTTTTTACCATAAAAGCTCTGCTGGTAACCCCACCTTTCCCCCACATCTCCATGATGATGCTTTAGAGCAGTTCTAACCTGCTCATCGACATTATTCTGTCAGAGTGGAACACTGGGCCTTTAAATGTTAGTGTGGGCTCCCTTCCTTACACAGACACTTGAATTTCAGACAGTATCAGTGGTGAGGGGACTTCACCTTCCTCTACCACCACGTGCAAACAAATAAAATCAAATTCAAGACATGAGGACATGTCAATAGAAAATATCTGTTGGAAAAACACCCAAACCCAAGAGAATGATCCCAGAGGAAGATGAATTAAACAAAGCTCCTCAGTAGACTTCCATAGCCAATGCACTGCCGCTGTAAAAAGCTGCCTCATTTCCAGTGTAATTTTTTTTAATTTCAATATGCAGCTTTTAGCATTTCTTAGGACTTTCTCCCCTAAATTAGAGGGTGTCACATTTCGAGACAGTAGAATGACATTAAAAAGTACGAATGGGTGTCATATTAAATAAAAAATTAAAATAGCCTCATTTTGAGCTGGTAAGTATGATATTGGAATGCTAAATCCTCTCCTTTTGTAATGTGTTTACTATTCCTCTTCTCAAGGGAGCAGGAGCTTTATATTCCTTAGCTGAAATTTTAAAAACAGTATAGTCTTCTATCAGAAAAGGAGATCTGACATAACTGAGCAGTGCAGCGTCTGCATGAATATACTGGCTGTATAAAGAGTCACTCAGTGTTATCAAAACACTTTTTAGTGTAAATACATATTTCACAAAGTATTTCAGATACCTTTAAAATATTTATGTTGCAATTAAACTAAAAATACTGAATGTGTGTTCCACAAATTAAGCCAGTAACCCAACTGGGGCTTTCATCCCAGTTTGACAACATAAGATTTTGAAATGTCAAAACCGCCTTCAGGACAAAATTTCCATT
Organism: Struthidea cinerea; assembly: GCA_013397865.1. Lineage (NCBI taxonomy): Eukaryota > Metazoa > Chordata > Aves > Passeriformes > Corcoracidae > Struthidea > Struthidea cinerea. The sequence continues at coordinate 2,095,338 of VZTI01003809.1, forward strand.
TCTGTTGCCATCTGTCATGATGTCCCTCAAAAACTGCAGACCATACTCTGATCTCTCCAGGCCAGGAGTTTTCAATTGCTACTTCCTACCTGCTGTTTCCACTTTCACATGGGAATGGAGAGCTCACTCGAGACCACTACACATGAAAGACTTATTTAGCAGGCAGAGGGGGGAAAAAGCCCCACAAAACAACAAAACTGTGTTCAGCCGGAGTGTTCAACCCACACATCTTATGTGGGCTGCAGCCAGGGAGTAAAACGTTACTAAGACCAACAACTCATCCATTGCTGTAATTGTCATCTCTGATGTCCTGACACTGACACATGAATAATCACACCCCAGCTATCAGTTTTGCCAAGAAGTTAGCTGTGACAACAAAGGGGGATCTTCTGGTGATGAGCAGCTGAGATCACTGACCTTCATCCGGACTGGCTGCTGCTTTCATCTAACTCTGCTGTTGAAAGTCTAGGCTGACACTCGGTCTAGAGTCTGTAAAAAAATGCAAGCCAATTCAGGTTGCTCTCAATATACTCTGAGTTCTTTACACAAAGCAAGGCTTTCCAATAGTGGAAGAGTTGCACTCGAAAACCCACAAAATAGTAATTACATCAAAATATAGCCAAGTAAAATTGCCTTACAAACATCTATCACATCTGAATACAACCCAGATATCTTCCTGACAGAATTTTCACATTCTGACTTTGGTCCCTTAGAGGTCCACGAGATATATTTACAGTTTCCATAAAAGTAAAGAAGAGAGACTGTTATGTTAATTCACCATTCAGGGGTCCTCAATCTCAGGAAAATTTGTAGGGATTTGCAAACTAAAAGAGATTGAAAACCACTGTTGCCTATCAACTCCCCAAGAATCTATATGGTGCTCATACTAAATACATTCATATATTATTTGCATACTCTGCAGCTGTTTGCATGCTGTGATCATGTAGAATAACAATGCCTTGAACTGTAAAACACTGGTCTTATTTATACACAACGCCATACTTGGTATTTTATGTTTATCTCTTCTCATAAGCCACCATTATATATTGCATTGGTGGGAAACTATCAAAACAGCTCTGAAAACAGCAAACACTCAATCACAGGTCAATTTTTCTGCCAATTCACTTTCACGTTTATCTGGGGAGGGAATCTTGGCTTTGGTTGTGTCAGAACAAATTTCCTCACTGACTTGAGTGGTCCCAGAATTTCAGTCAGTGTGCTATAGTATTTTCATTGCATCCCAGGCAGAGTAACTCCTAGCCTTTCCTTTTGGAAACTATTTAATAGCTCAATGAGCTTCACCATGAGGGTTTCCTTATTTGTATTTCTTCCCATCACTGCTAGCTCTGCCCAACACACATTAACTAAATCCTTCTCCACTTGGTGTTTACACACTTCAAATATTCATAGAGGGCTCCATTTTCCCACATTCCCATCACTGCCAGGTGCATTAACTTTCATTTTTGCCAAGCTGACTGTTCACTTGTTTTTGTACCAAGCCTCTAATCTCTCTAAGTATCTTTGTATTACTACTATTTAATTTCTGTTAAGTACTGACAGCATGCCAGGTGCCTTCCGTTTGCCAGATGCTGCACAGAGTGGAAAGGCACAGTTCTACTGTGGACCGTGCAGCCTGAAAGACAAAGCAAAGATGGAACAAAGTGTCCTCACAGCTCAGAGCGTATGGTTAGGCTTAGAACATGGGTACAGCTGTGAAACCAGATTGAGGTGTAAATCCAGGCATGTCCCTTGCACAGTCCTGGTAAAAAAAAAAAAAAAAAAGAGTGGGTTTCCCCAACATCACTGGATGGAAAGGTTGTGCTAATGTTGTGAAAATTTTGAGGAAAAGAGGTGGCATAGGCTGACAGGATGCATTTAGGAAGCAGGACAGGATTGAAACCAAAAAGCTTTGAAGGTCATTGCAGCCAAACCAGTGTCTGTCTTCCATGAACAGCACTCCAGCAAAGGGACTGCTGTAATGCACGAGGCAAGTACCCTAGGTCCCTTCCTCAGGAGTGCAGGCATTGAAATAAAAGGTTGGAACCCCAACACCAAACCAAGAGACAGTGAAGGCGTGATCAAGCAGACAGCCAGCCTGAAAACATGCCGAAAAAAGCAACTACAGAGCAGCCTCAGAGGATCACAGATGAGACTGGGGAAGCAGATGCCGCTCCAAAGCTGCCAACAGTGGGGACAGCAGCTTTACTGGCCTGCCCTACACCCTGGTTACAGTTCTACCTGTCTTGCTAACATCCATACAAGAGATATGAATGTGCTTTTTAATGTTTCTTCTAACTATAGCTGTAGCACACTGTAGAGGACTGGACATCATTTTTGTCCCACTAATCCCTGTGGAAGACTGTGAGCCCTTGGCACTCCCTTGGAGGAGAGAGACCTGAGGCCAAAAGGACTCACACCAGAGATAAGCAACCTACCTCAGGTTGTGGTGACCAAGTGAACCACCCCCAGCATGCCTTGCTTCCTTATGGCAATACCTTGTACCCAGCTGGCTAACTGGTTCCTAGCCCACCCACTGCCTTTCCCATAAAAAGACCCCTGTTTCTGCCCCTGGACAGGGAGTTCTCGTCCCTGGCCTCCCCTTCACAGAGGCTGCTGGACAATAAAGCTACCTCTGTGGGACTGCCACACGAGGCTCCTGTCTCTCTGTCCCCGAGTTCTGCCGGGGTGATTTCACAAAGAGCTGAATCACAAGAGCTGGAATCACTTGTAGCTGGGGAACCACTACACTTGCTGAAATCACCTGTCGCTCAGGGAAGTTGCTAAAGCCCCTAGAAAAGCCTTTCCCTGGTGGGACACTTTCTCTAGGAAGGCCGCAGCACACCAGGTTGTTCACCACCGGCTCCCTGAAAGCGACAAATCCCCATAGATATATGGTCTACCCTTCTCATTCTTCAAATCTCAGAAAAGCACATGAAAGTATACAAGACTCTTCTTTCAAGGCCATGAACATTTAAAAAAAAAGGGTTCCTAGCTCTTTAACTATAAGGCAATAAAGTACACTAAAGGAAACTGGAAATTTCCCTACTAAGAAAAGATTAGATGCTCTCCCAGCCTGCTTTCCACAGTCTGAGGAATAAGGGATAAATGAAAGGAAAGCCAGGAACCAACTGCACTTCCTCTCAATGAGGTCAAATTCTGGCAAGGGCACCTGAAAATATCAAAGATTTTACCTGTCACCAGGAAAGGCCTGCATTGTTTCCAACACACACACCATTTTTACAGCAGTTCTCATGGCTGCTCCTTCAGCCACCTGGTCTTGTCCCCTGGACCTCTGCCCCAACACAGTGTCAAATCTTTTCTCCAGCTTTAATAATGAGATCTAGCTGGCAAACCAGCACTGCTTGTAAGTACCCCTCCCCACAGGCACCCTGTCCAAACAAGCAAGTTGCCCACTAATGCTTGAGGCTCCTCAGTTCTCTGATTATCGACTAAATCTCAAATCTTGCTCCCCCCATTCCCAGTGGGAAAGAGTACTGAGCACATACCATGATCTTCTATCCTCCTGCTTCACCCTGCAAGGGATGAGACAGAGTGTGCCAAGCACATCCCATCAGAGGAGCAAGAGAGACATGAAACACTGAAGTTATATTTATTCAAGCCTTTAAGAAGTTCTTGAGCTTCTAAAAGCCACCTTAAGCCTTTTTCATACATACAGATACCAAAGTACTAGATCTCAAGAAAATGGAATAACACATATAGTACTGCACAGGTGGGTAAAAGAGTTAGGACTTGAGTCCGGAGCAGAAACATCCCTGACTGTAGGAAGCCAGAATAGCCACTGCTATTCTATTTCTCACAGAAACAGCCCTTTTTGCAGAGAGCAACCCCCTCCTTTCAGACATCCTTATTCTTTCCCTCCCAGAAACCTACAGGCAAGGAGATAAACTGTTTGTAAATAGCGGTTTCACACCAATTAGCTCCATGTTCTGCAAACAGCATCGCAGACTCGGTGTGGTGTTTGCAAGGGCTTGTTATTTCAGAGTACTGCATATATATTTCCATATAATTGATCTGTTCTGCTTTAAAGAGGCCATCAGGAAGATATGTGGGCAATTTATTGTAGAGGTAAGAGAAGGAGAGGCAAAGGGAGTTAACCTCAGATTAGCTGTGTTTACACAAGAGTGTTTTACACTGTGGGCTCTTGGAATGAGACCAGAGCCCACTCTCTGGCCTCTTCAGCACCCTGTTTGCCCCTGGAAGGGAAGGCAGGCACAGCAGTAAAAAGTCAGAGGGGTCAACTTCACAGCCGTGACAGGGCCAAGAAAAACACAGAAAAAACTCTGCCCCCGAGCATGGCTGCCACCATCTGGGCACAGGTCTCTGGTGCTGGACGACTAAAGGGCTAAATACATGACCACCTGGGTATGACCTAAATTAGGTACCATTTGGCTATCTCAACTTTGGCACACCTGACCAGCAAGAAAGATGGCAAATTCTGGTGGTAAATATTCAGAGTACTGTAGTTATCTCAACACACCAAGGTCCACAACCTCAGAAATCTGTATGCTCTTATGTTCCCATATCATGCCAGGAACAGAAGAGGCAAGCCACAGAGCTACGGCTATCATAATTTTTAAGCCAAATACAGACTGTGAAAGCAACCAGGGCTACTCCGATCCACTGCAGAGCACAGGTCATAGTGTCCACCTATAGTTCCTGCATCACACTCAAAACTCCTTTTCACACCATGCAGCCCGTGGAGAAGGCTGACAGGGTTGGACTGAAGACTGAGTGCTGATGAAATCCCCTGCTTCTGACAGATCTCTTCCTATAGCTCATTACTCTGCTGTGCCTTATTTCCATTCCCAGTTTGTCTAGCTTCCATCTCCTGTTCTCAGCTCCCTTCACGTTTGAGCACTAAAGAGCTGTCTTAGACAAATTCTTTCCCTGTTGGCTTTATTCCACAATCAAGATCCTTCACTTTGATAAGCTAAATAGATGGAAATGTCAATGCCTTTTCTGCAGATGAGAATATTCCCTGCCCCAAAATTTTCTTGTAGTTGACCTCACCATTTTCAGCTTTTGATCTGTGGACCCCAAAACTGAAAGAAGACCTGGAATAAGTACACCAATATACATCTCCCTAATCCATTTTGCTGAGGGCTCTGCAGCAGGGCTCAATATACCAAGTTCAGCTCTGCCAAGCCAGCCAGGAAACATATGCAAGCATCACACCTTGAAACAGGGTGAGAGACTGAAAACAGATAAGAAATAGATTTATCCAAAGAATGTGGGAAATATATCTGGGATCTTGGTGAGGACCACATGACTGGCTTGTAATCGTGGTCCAGACAGGATTTTCCATTTGAAGGGCTCTACCAGAGTTCTCCTAATGTGACCTAGGTCCTTACAAACAGTAGCACCACTTCACAAGGGGACCACTGCACTGAGAGTACCAGGGCCAACTTTTGCAAACATGGCTATCCATCCACTGAGATGAAACACCTCTCTAAACAAAAGACACTGGGCAAATCTTCCACCTGATTCCTACTCTGAAATCCCTGAACAACATCCCAAATTCTCATATTCAGCCCATTAACACCAGATCCCCAAAGTCACTTACCAAATCAGTCTAGCACAGGAGACAGCTCTCCCAGCCAATGCCTGTCCCAAAGTCTCTATTTTGTGTATTAACCCTGCGAAATCAGGCAGCACATCTTGCTTACACACTGCTCCACAGGACCAGCCTCATGCTGCCCTTAGTTACCAGGCAAGGTCTGTTATGTGTAACCTTTACAAGTAATGATTTTATCATCTCTTCCCCACAGACACATATGTTTTGCTATTGTAGCGAGTAAACTTTAGTATTTCATTTTGGAGGATGGGGAGAAGGTCTGCTACTTTTAGAATAAAAGAGCAGCTTGATGAACAGACCTTATAGCAAGGTACTGAAAGCACATGAGGCTGATAGGAAAGAAGACAAACCTGTCAGTGAAGGAAAAAGTTGAAAGAAGCGATCACTAAGGACAGATCAAGGGGAGAAAATGTAAAAGCAACCCAAATTGGAAACATAAGCAGGAGCCGTGAGATGTAGGGTCCTGAGAACAGAAGCTGATTTTGATGCACAGCACAATGAAGAGGCCCTGAAGTGACTTAAGGAGGCAACTGTACAATTAAGACATCTCTAGGCACCCTCTCAAAGATGTCATGACTTGTAGCCAGGGTGAGGTAGCAGAATGCCAAAGCAATACTGCAGGGGCTGCCAGCTTGCTGATTCTCCCCAACACTAGTATCCAGAGCTTCTGTATTATGCTGAAAAACTTCAAAAGCAAGAAAACATAGGCAGATATATCATTTTTTTTTCCTACCCTTTTAAAGTTATTCTGCTGTTGTGTGCTGGTGAAAAGTTCTGTGGGAAGCTAAGTCAGATAATGCAGAAGAAATACATCCATTGGATAGAGGCTATTTAAATATTTGATGGCTAATATATTAAATGTTAATTGAATACTACAATGATTTTCTCCCCTGGACAGCACACAATTAACATTTAATTTGTTATAAAATATTTAAAGTTATGAAATATCTGAGGGCAACTGAAATGTCTCTTCCACCAAATTGTCTTGGGACAATGTATTGAGGGGACAAGAGGGCAGGTTAGCATTTCAGATTCTTCCAGTGATCTGTACAAGAGACGTGAGAAAAGGTTCCAGAGCTGTCACAGTTCAAGGACATAGTTAGAGGATGTGCAGGGACACACACAGATATCTGATCCTGTCCTGTTCGGGTTAAGCAAGGTCAGGAGTCCTCATGGCTATAAGGAACCCAGCTTGCTGTGGTAACTACCCATTCCTCAGAGAAAAAGAAATTCTGGGCACTTTGTATTTTCATGTTATTTGTTTCAGAGGTGCCAGTGAGGGATTGCACTCTTCACTGCTCTGCATTCATTTGCTCCAAGGCATATTGACAAGAATAGGATTCAGATGATACAGAGATTCTGCTTTGGCTGTGCTCAATGCATCACTGAGTATCAAGGATGGTAATCAGCTTGGGATGTTAGAATTGAGAGTTGTTTAGGACCTGAACACAAATCTGTCTCATTGGCTGTAGCAGAGTTGAACATTCAAGCATTTCAGAAACTTACCTTACTCTAGTGCCTGGTTTGGCGAGAGGGGTAGGAAAGCTCTGCTAAGACTCCAGTGTGGAAAGGGATCTTTTAATTAGTTCAACAGTGGATCCTTCAGCAAGTTTGAGTAAGGAAAGCTCAGGCTCAATAGTCTTGATATTTTTTGTAGAAAAACTCAAAGACAAGAAAAAAACTATAAAAGTTCTACTCTGTATCATTCAGGAGACAAAAGAAATCCATATACAAGAAAACTAAACATCTTTTGCAGGTACCCTTAATTAAAGAAGCAACTTTAATTGCTAAGAAATCCTGAATAAGCCCAGTGGTACAGAAGGCTCACCTACTTAACTCCATGTTGCTTAGCCTTGATTTACCTCAGCTTTAAAGGGAATACATGCTTTTAATGCAGCTTCTTTTAAATTCCTAACTTTTCTGGTCTCAGACCTTTCATTGACCATTTTCTAAAGATCTGCTAAAAATCCTCTAAGCCTTAGGCTTGTAATGATGGATTATTTCTACCTAGAAGACTTTCAGGTTCCAGAAACTCCTTTCATTTACTACTTAAAGGTTTGACTAATATGGGGGAAAAAACACATTCAGTTCATGACTATGTAGAAATGATACAGGAGAAAAACATCCTGGTCTTTATCAGACAGAGGTCTATGGCCTTCATGTGACACACTGGCTCACTCCCTCCTTCATGTTCCTTTGGTAAGAAATATTTTGTCAATCAGCTGCTGTGGTGCATCACCATCACCTCGTCCACAGGGATACAGAAAAATTGCATCTGACAAACTGCAAAACTAGTCTGTGGGAGCTGAGTGACAGCTGGCACCAAGGATTCCTCTGGGCTAAAGATGCTGGCCCTAGGCACCGGCTGTAAGACAGAGGGGGAGTCTTCTTCTTTTTGAACTCTTTCTGCCTCTGTGTGGCAGAGAAAAGAGGGGTTTAAGGGTACATGATGAAGGCGGGGGTGCTTGTACACTCAGAGCAGTAATTCTCACATAGTAATCGTGGAGGATATAGTACTGCACATCTGGGGTCATGTCATGATAGACTGCTGCAAGGGACAAGCTTGGCAGCCTGCTTGGTGCCGGCAACACAGGAGCTGCACACACAAACAACTCCAGGAAGCTGAAGAGGAGCCCAGATGAACAGATTTCTTCAAGTCAATACTGAACCACTGATTGCAAGAGACTCCAGATTTCACACACTTGATGGCTCAGCGTGTTGAAAACCAGCATTTTGGTCTGACCTCTCGGATAAAGTAGTACTTTTTTCAGTTTGTCCTCCCTCCTAGCACCATGGTAGGCCTTGGAGGACCTTTGTTGGATTTTTCTCCCTCTTAATATTTCCAATATGTCAAATTATGTCGAAACAGAAGAGGTCAGTGAGAGACAACAAAGGTTTTGTGAGGAACGTTTGCATAAAAATTAGATTTTGCCTGTGCAGAAGGATTCTGACCCTTTCCGTCACAAAAACTATCAAATAAACTCAAACTTTTTAATCATGAAAAGACAAGAAACAGGAGATGATAGAAATACTAAAGTACAGAACTTACATGCTTTTTAGAGCTGGGCAGAGCAACTTCCGAACAGTTCAGTGAGGAAGAAGTGGCTTCAGCACAGGAACGATGGCCATGAGCAGACATAGGTGTGGAGAATATAGGACGCGAGCTTGTGAAGTTGCTTTGTTCACACTGTTTGCCGACCAGATCTTTGGTCACACCTTGGGCTTCTTTCTTCCACCATACCACATTGTGCCTTCTTGTTTCACTCTGTTCCCAGACACAAATGGGTTTGCCCAACGCCTGCTCTCCTGGCGTGGTGGCTGCCACTTACCTGTCCAGGGGATGTGGCCTTGTGGCAGCTTCCTGTGGCACCACAGTATATCAGTGTCATACCTGACCACCATTCTCTGAGGAGCGAGCCCGTTAACGAGCTGCACTGAAACCACAGCTGCATACTAATTAGGGAGCTGCCTTGGAGGATATTAATTAGGGGTGACACTTTCAGGGCAAGTTCTACTGTTCTTCCTTGTATCCCATTTGAGACATGGCTGGGAAGTGTGAGTACAATACAAATAGAGACAAGATGGGGCACTACGGGGACAGCTTGCTGCTGCAACAGAAGACGAGAGTGGAAAGGTTACTGTAATATTCCTCCTTAGGACTTGCTACTGTCTCAAGGAAAATTCTAGAAAGCCCCTAAGCATATTTTACTCTACCATTCTTCTAATCTAGAGAGGAAAGATGTGGGTTTTTGTCTCCACACAGATAATGCTTCTGCTCCCTTCATTTACACTCCTCTAGTCTCTAGTACAGTCATACAAGTCCAGCAGCCTTGACAAATGGCTGGAAGACATGCAAGGGGATCAAGAACTCGGTTCGTTGTCCTGGCTCTGACAGTGACTAAATACTGAATATTTGTGCCTTGAGTTCTCAGTTCTGTTTATCATCCTTAGTCTCGTACAGCACCTTCCCCACACAGCTCTGAGCACTGTTTAGCTTCACAGGCCCCCCCATTCCCATCTACAGCACCAGCCAGCACCCACAGCGACCCTGAGGAGCCAGAAGGAGAGCAGGTTTGCAACTTGCACCAGACCCTGGAGACAGGTTTCACAGCACTTTGCAGATTGCCAAATTTTATTGTTGAGACTGGAGGTGGGAAATGAGCAGCAGGAGTGAGAACTCCACAGCAAGGAAGGTCCTGTTTAGAAGCACACGTCACTTGTTTCTTTGCTGCACTACTTCATACATTGTGTTTGTGTACAATTCACACATCTGTCAACACATCGCTGTGCAAATAATTTCACCTCCCACTAAACTGCTGCCAGCTCACTACATTCTCAATGCAACCCCACCATGAGCTTCTGGTGTTTCACAAGAGGAGGAAACAAGGAAAACAAGTGCTAGACTGGGTCATGTGTGAAGGCTGCACAGCCTGACTCTCTCTGTGATGTGCACAAGAAGCTGCACAAGAGCGTGTGCCATCCTGCCAATTAACAACTCACCAAAAGGGGAAGCTTCTTCCTTAAAGCAGTCACTTGTCAGGGAGCAGACACCCTCAAGCATGAAGGTTTGCACCCCTTCTGCACTTTTCACCTGTCTAATGTAAATATGTATACTCTCACTGGCTATTTTAACACCCCTTCACCTCCTGAATTCTGCTGAGCTTCCAAGCCCAAAGTTATCACGTGGCAGTGAGTTCCACGGGTTAGCGGCACTGTAAAAATGTACCTGCTTCTCATTCTCAGGAGCAAATGCAGATTAGGCAATGCAGATTTCCTGCACATTTTGATACTCACATATAAGCTTCATTTCAGCTTCTTTCTTTGAGAGGTCAGATGCTAGCTCCTAATTTGTAAGGCAGACTTGTTCAAGCCATTGGCACTGGAAACATTAGAAACAAGCGAATAGAGAAGAAAGTCTGACATTAGTTTTCCACATGGGAAAAATTGGAAATCTGTCTGTCATTTCCTTTTAGTGATCACTTTCTCTGAATTCCTTCATTTCCATAACAGAAGCAATAATGCAGAAATAACTTTTTTCTTTT
>VZTI01003809.1:2105987-2238000 GCA_013397865.1 Struthidea cinerea
TTTTTTTTTTTTTTTTTTTTTTTTTGGTTGGGGGTGGGGGGGTGGTCAGTAGCTGCTGAGGAAGCCAACAAAACACTCTACTTTTCCCACCCTTTCCACTTTAGGCTGAGGTTACGCACCTAAATTCAGGAGGCAACAAAAACACAGCTACTCCACAAGTGAAGATGAGCCAAAAACTGAAGATACCCACAATGTCTTCTCCAATCAGAGGCACAGCCCCATGGTATCCAAACAGGGCCAGGGCAGGTTCTGCTGACAGTGCAGTGAGGAACAGAAATGAAGCAAGCCAGGTCTTGGGCTCATGCAAAGTCCAGTCAGTTGAGGTAGGTGGAGATAAGACTACCTGCAACACAGCTCAAGCCAGGACTGGGAGGCTGGGTTGGAGCCGAAAAGCAGTTCCTGACCAGTGGTGGAGGGTGCCGGGGTGGAGGGTCCAGGTGAGGCTGCTCAGGGTTGTTAAGCCACAGGCGTACACTCAAGGTCTCGATACACAATTGATTGGCACAGAGTCCTATCTGCATGTAAGCTCTGTGGCAGAAAGCAAGACTTTCCCTCACTGCACTGAGGCTCTGTAAGATATTCACAGGCCAAGGAATCTTTTCCGATTTTATAAATTGTTGTAAGGCTCGATGGATGCAAGCAAGTTGGGGTGACTCTTAGATGGTGGGCAAAGCAGTTGCCTTGACTCTTAAACAGATTTTTCAGTTGCTCTAATTTCTACCAGAGCTGACAGTTTTCCAAGGATATGTAAAGTTTATTCTTTTCTTCTTTTCATCTCCTATTTCAACAGGGTTTGGGCCCTGTGTTCTACTGCACTTCTGTTTGTGACCAGGAACTCTCGCTCTTTCCGGAGAGGTCAGTGAGATGACAGACAAGCCTTAGTTCCAGTAGGAGTTCAGCTCATCTCAGCCTAGCTCCTGTAAAGTGTTTGCTTCTTTCTGATAGAAACTTGGGCCTTGGAGCCCTGTCCAGCAGTGTGCATCCTGGCACTGTCTGCACCTTCAGCCTTAGAGGACAGACTTAAGAATTGCTTTGCCTTGTTTCCACAGTGCAAGCTGCATAGCCTCAGGCACAGTGGAACCACGATTCCCATCCTGTGTAGGACCACAGGAGCCCCCATACACCTTGCTGCCAGGTACAGCCTACAAAGCAACCCCATGGGCTGGCAGTGAAGGAGCTGCAGAGCCCAAAGCCAGGCAGGGTGCAAGGCATTTGTGCTTCTCTGCACAACTTGCTCTCTCTGAGGAACAGGCAAATGCTCTGTCAGTCCTTGCTGTTGCCTTCGTCCCATGGGGACAGAGCAGTGATGTGTTCAAAGCAACATTGCAGGGCTCTATTCCTGGATTCATCTGTATGCTAGGGATGATTTCCCCAGTGGTTTCCTTCTCCCATGCTGGTGCATCATCCCCCCAACAGAGATTACGTATTCCAATATCTTCTAAACATGTTTTGAAAGAGCACATTTTCTGTCTTTGGATTTTGCCAGATGGCATCCAGTGATTAGTGGGTTTAATATACGAAGCTTCCCGGAGGAAGAAACTCCTAGATCTCACTGAAGGTTCTTCACCACCCTTCTGGTCCTTCCCCTCCCAAATTTCACATTACAGTAGCTAGGCCCCTGCTGCAGCACTGAGTCCTCTGCTACTCTATCAATATCCTCTGGACATTTTTCAGGAACAAAGTGGAAAGCATTTCCAGCAAATGCTTTTAATGTCACTTTGTTTGCCAAGAGATGCTGACTCCTGCTTTGGTTATCATTACGAGAAAGCATCTTTGTTTAAACAGGGAAACAAGTGATGATTTTTCCCCGAGTCACTCATCTCTCTAGCTAAGCAGCATCTGCATTCCCTGGCAAAGGGACACAGCCTGTGCTGAACAGAAGAAAATATTAGGAGCCTTCTTTTTAAAAAGTACCCCTTTGTAAGCATCACCTCGCAGCTTCAGATAAAACCTGTTGTCAAACATCTGTCTCCCCTGTCTGTCTCCCTTCTCTCAGATGAGGTTGGATAGATTGTGTGACTGGTATTTTTGGGTTGTAATCCTTGCTAACATGCTGTGCACCTTGCCTCTTTCTGGTGCCTAGATTCCACCCATAAACATATTATGGCCTCATATTTCAAGTCAGTAATTTTGGATACATTTCAGGTGAGAGGTACTGAAGGAAAGCACAGCTTCTTTCATAAGTTTGCAGCAGATAGCCAATAAGCTGAGTATCTTTCCCAAAAGGGATCCACTGGCTCCTAGGAACAGTGTGAAGAGGTGGTGCTCTCCAGTTTCCCTGTAGGCCAATGTCCTTGAGGGAACAATGGCTCCCCTAGTCCAGTGCACCCTCACCTATGGTACAAGGCACTACAGCATGCTGGGTTTCTTCAGATTATCTATTCCTGTCAGTCTTCTGAGCAGTTTTTTACTCCAGAGTAGCTTCTCTGCTAAAGTAGTAGCTGCTCATACCTTTCAGTCTTTGTTGCTCTTATCTTAAGGAAACATTTAAGTAAGGGCAAATATCTTTCGTGTGAAGGAGCAGAGTGAGGACCTCACCTGCATTATGCAGCATCACCATTGCCACAACGACTAGCAGCTCCCAGGGCAGCCTGGGAGAAATTATATATCATATAATTTTATACCATTCAGCTGCGGTACCTTTTCCTCTGTGGGGATTTTAGAGCTTGTGACAACTGAAAATCGTGCCCTCTTCTTAAACAGGGTGACAGCACTCTTCCTACCTTTCTCACAATCTGCCTTGAGTGGGAAACTGCAAACTGCTGGTGTGGACAGCCCATAGCCCCACACGGTGCCCAGGAAGGGAGATTCCGAACAGTGCTGTAACACAGAAGCCAAGTGATCACAAATTCATATTTTTAGTACATCTGCAGACGTTCTCTCTTTTTCTGCCATGCTAGCAGCTCTTTACTAATTGAGCCAACACAGTTTAAGAAGATAGCAGTTCCTGCTGTTTGTTACAGCCCTTCACAGGAGAGGACTGCCCTCACAGCAGAGACCTAAAAACACTCATCTAAGTATTCCTAAAGAGTTGTAGCATTTTACATTGGTCCAGCAAGGTCTGCCAGAGACACTTGCCTGTGCTCTCAGCACAACCTCTCTCACATGCAACTAGTGCCAATCAAGGATTTAGTCATTCAATACCTCACCTTTCCTTCCCTTCCCAAGTTAAAATCACAAATGTTCATGCAAGTGCCTAGATTTGCCCTCTGCAGCTTAAATGGAGAATGTGGCATCTAAAATGGCTTGCAAAATAGCCATCACACTGAGCAAAAAGCAAAAACGAACATTGTACATCTTGAAGGACAGAAGATCATCCCTGAAACGAAACAATCCTGAAGACACAGCCCATAATCTATATATACTAAAAGGCAGCACAAGGGTATGTGGTCTACAACTTCTCCTTTCACATATCTCTGTGTCATTTAAGCATCTCTACTTGTCTGGATATACTATGACATTGTACATCTATGTAAACATCAAATGTCCTGCAATGCTACTTAACCACAATTCCAGCCAAAACCTACATGAAGCTTAGGCCTGACCCAAGGCAGGGTACATGGCTGGGGCTAGGACTAGCTCTTAAGGCCTCTGCTCTTTTTTTTCTGTTTGACTGAAAGTTGTAGCAGTACATAAATGTTATTGCTGAGTGTCATGGCCAAACTGCTCCCCAGTGACCTTCCTACTCCTTAGCTCTTTTCCAAACTTTCCTACTTCCCTGACTGATTTCCTTGATGTTACCCTTAACTAAGTCTTCTCTCCGGCCTGGCTCTTAATCCCTCATACTCTTGTGCTCACCCTCCTGTTCCCCACTGCTTGCATGTCTTGTGCATCTGCACCGTGCAGCCACTTCACCTCTCACCAACCTACTCCCAGCCTGCTGTGGAGAATAGCAGTCACCAGGCATGGGCCATGCACCGTGAGCACCTACAGAGGGGAAGAAGTGAGGATGCCCACCCTATTCATCAGTGTTCAGACAGGTGGTCCTCAGCTCTTTGCCTGAGCCCTCGGACTGTGGGTGTCTGCGTGCAGCCCAGGGTACTTACTGACATCTGGGTAGCTCCAGAACAGATAAAAATTGAGTAAGGTGTGGGTCTTAGCAGCTGCAAGAGCTGGACGGTAGCTGTGGCTACATGAGAAGGTGACTTCGTCCTAAATGAAAGACCAGAATTTCACCTTAGTCCTATTCTGGGCATCAGACAGAGTGGACCATAACATTTCTCTGAACAGCTCACTGAAGAAAACTCCCTCCCCCAACTCTAAATAAGCCAAGCTCCTTCCCCTACAATTCGTCTCCCCTGACACAGAAAGATGCTTGTAGGATTCAGCCTGACACATTTTCCAGTCTCATATCCATTGGCACATACTTGCCCTGTCTCTGCCACTGGCTGATGATGCCTCTCCAGCCAGGCAGACACATATCAGCCTTGATAGGATGCCTGTAGTAAGTAGGCTTGGAGTCAGCTCCTTACAGCTGGGCAGCCAGCAGTGTTTGCTCAACATTTCTGGCAAAGCAGAGTCACCCAGCTCTCAGCTGCTCTGTCTTTTCCTTCAGGTCCTGTCCATGCACTGGCACCAGGAAGTTCATTGGCAGGAATCTGCTACCTTGTGCCCACTGTGGTGTTCCACTTCAGTCCAAGTAACAGTGCCTGGAGACCAAGACTATTACCTCAGTGCTTTGCAATTTGATTAAGGTGAAATCTGATCTGCTGTTCCGAGGCCAAGAAATGCCAGGATGGCAGATGGTAGGGAAGAAAGTTGAGCAGAGATCTTTACTGGCATCCAAAATCCCAGAAGAAACCAAGCTGCTCCTGTAGGGGTCAAATACCAGGGTGAGTAAGGAGAAAAAGCTGCCAAGAAGTGTCTTGATTCTGTTAGAAAACTCAACAGTGAAATATTATAGAGAGATTTAAACACAACATAATTACTTAATTTATTGAGAGTTAATGTGCTGGTCCCTCACTGACAAGGAAGGATCAGAGGGAGGTGAAATTATTAAGCAACATAATTGCCCCCAACCTGAGCTTAAGCTGCCCTCTTTCCTTTGAGACTTTCACAACTCAGAGATGTGAGCTGCACAGCAGAGAGGGACTCCAGGGAACACAAACGCATCTCTGCTGGTGAGTGGGTGTGTGAGGGAGGCTGGGCAGGGCTCTGCCTGAGAACCCCTCTCCCCATGCCAGCCACTCCTCTAGGCAGCAATAACAGCTGTACAGTTCAGTGTTTCTATCATGTTTGCACACAGAGATCTCCAAGCACTTCACAGGAGAGGGAACTGTTGTTGTCTCAGTACTCACCCAACGAGAAAGGCTGCAGCAAGCAACTGATCTCTGAGATCAACCAGCAGTTTAAGGAGGCAGAGAATCATAGTCACAAAATGCCATTAGCTCAGTGTCACCTGCTTCACTAGATTGCCTCTCTGCTGGTAGAAAACAGGGCAAAGACGAAGCCTTACAGCTCATCAAAAGCCCAGAGATGAATGGGAACCAATGCAAAATACCAGCAACTGCACAGATTCAGAGAAGAGCAGTAAACATGATTAAAGGGCTGGGGAAATTGATTCCTGGGGAGGAAAAGAGCTAAATATGTATAGCTGCCTAGCTATACCCAGAGGAGCATACTTAACCTGCTACAAGTATTTGATGGAAGAATCATTGTCCTGGGAGGAATAAAGGTCTTACAGCTATGAAGAATAGGGTGAAATTAAAAGGGTGGAGATTTAGCCTCTGATGGGCACACTCGATAATGGAGATGCTGACCTGTCTCCCTGAGGAATGCCTGTTGCTTGGCTCATGCAGGGGAGTCTGGGAGACAATCATTCTCTGGTACAGCAGTGGACTCTAGAGGTTTTCCCAGCTCTATTTACCTGGTTTCTGTGGACTAACAGAGGTTTCCTGTCCCAACAGCCTGTCACTGGGGGTCAGGTGGGGTTTTGTTTTATAAATTCTGGTGACAGCTAAGGGATTCCCGGCAAATCTGTATCACTGGAGAGTCTAACCAAACAACCGCCTCCAGAAACACAAAGCTACAGTAATAACACACAGTGCCTACAGCCCCTTGCTCTAGAGGAAGAGGCATTGTTACTCTTGTCAGAAAACAGAGGGACTGAAATCTAACATTTCTTGTCATTAAGGAAGTACTGCAGATGGGTGTTTGCTGTAAAATGTCACGATGGCAGAGCTCACAATCGTGCTAACTGAAAGCAGGAAGAAACACAGCTGCTGTGAGAAGAGGCCATTGCAGTATATAATCTTCACCACCCAAAGCTGGTGTGCATAAATAGGTTCTAGCCCACTCCAGTGGCCCAAACCCAGAGTACTTTCTGCAAGCATTGTCAAGGGCTGCCATTATAACCTGCTCTCTCCTCGCAAGTGCTCCTTGTCTCCCACTGGGAGAAGTTACTTTTCCACCCTCAGACTCCATACCTAACCCTCAGAATCCCCTGCTTAGTTCCAAGACAAAGGAACGCAAGGAAAGAGAGAGCTGTCTCTTTTCTACACCTACTTTCTTCTCCTTTTGGGCTTGTTCTCATACTCAGAGGAAATCCACTCTAAGGCCATCTCTGTTTTTCATTTGCTTCACATACAGTTTCCTGACACAAAGTGCATGCTCACTGCTTGTCGAGTTGACTTCACGGTGTGTGGGGGGCTCCATGTTCACTCTCATTAAACTTCAAGCATTTTAAGGGAATTCTGCTCTGCTCTACACTCTCTGGTATAATACATACTGAGTTTCACGTCAGGTACATAAGAAATAGGGGGCTGGAGGAGGGGTTGAACTGAAGAACTTCCAGTTCATCTCCTATGACACTGTGAATGTTTCCAGCACTATTTTTAAAATGTTGTCTGATAAAATAGAGGCCACACAAATGGGTACTGCCATCAGAAGACACAAAATAAGGCTGTGTGATGGCATGCAAGCATGAGAAAGCATGATGTGAGATTTGGAGTTAGGTTTTCCTTAGGCTTTCAATACCACAGCAGTATGAGTGAGAAGCAGGACTTACTGTTTCTTTACTTTGGCTAGACACTAACTGGGATCATATTTTCTTGGCAGAGCACTGCTTTTCAGCTTAAATAATCATGTCTAAAGCAGTAAGATGGCCCTACAGGGCATGGATGACCAGCTCTGTCTCTTCAGGGGGCCAGTGGAAATTTCCCTTAGAGCTCCCTGAGGGAGGAACTGCACCATATCTCACCTAGGCTGTTGATAGCTTTGCACAGAAGATGTTTATGAACTGTGTAGAGACAGGCTAATAATTCTCCATCCTTATTTTCTGTCCTTCACACATCAGGCAAAAACATTATTGGACTTACTTAAAATAATATCAAGCTCATAGCTCTTTTTGCCTGTGTTTGGTGACACTTCCACAGTCACAAATATCAGGACTGGATGTCATGCCCTCTTCCAGCTGCAGCCAAGAAGACACTATTGCTTGGTCAGATCTGCTGCCCGAGATGCTCCTGAAAGCAATCCCATCCCCATCTCAGGCTTAAGGAGCTGGCTTAGCTTTAATAACAGGACCTTGCTAACCTAGTTCAGATGCCTAGAACAAGGTGTCAGGTCCTTGAACCTTATTCAAGGTGTCCTTGAATAAGAACACCTCAGCACACGGGTATCAAAAGAAACTTACCCCAGGCAGGGGGCCAGGCCAGAAAGCTGGGACAGCAGCAGCCAGGAAGGTATGTGTGATTGTGCCTCAGTGTGAGAAGGCCTGGATATCAAGGCTCGTGATTTCAGGAACATTGTGCACAGGGGCTGGTCTGCTGTAGCAAGCTTCAGCAAACTACTTGCTTTCTTCCTTCCCTCTTTTACAATTCTTCCTTCGAGTACAAGAAAGCCAGCCCACCTGGTTTCCAGAGCCTGTCACCAGGCCTTTAGACTGGAGGAACAAGCATTTCCTTGTAGAATGTCAGCAGCACATGTTTCTGGGAGACTGAAGGGCAGGTGGTACTGCCTTATAAATCATCTAAACATGCCTGGTGTGATAAATGCCTGCTGTATTTTGCATAACATCTGGGACAGCACAGGAGAGACCTTGGGGGTTGGGAAGGAGCAGAAAGTGAACGTTTTCTGAACATTATGAATTGACAAAGACAGAGATGGTGTCACCATATGGTCAAAGAAACAGCCAGAGATGCCCAGTTCTCCTCCTCTGAGGGGAAAGGCAACGACTGGGGCATGAATGCACAGCAACCAAAGAATATTTATTCTGTTTGGTTTTGTCAGGATTTGACAGCGTTGAGGATAGTGGGGTCTCTGTAGGGCAGGCTGAAAGGACAGAGGAAGAGTGAAAGAGGAGGAGGAACTCTGTGGCTTTCAGATGGATTGGTTGGTTAATTCCCCCGGGATTAAAAGGAGAAAGATCAGGAACAGCATAAACCAGTATGAGGAAAAGGACTTCCAGGAATTACTAAAACTGTAACAGGGATCAGGACAAAAAAGGTTTAGAGAAAAAGACCTGAAAAGCATTTGAAGCCTGAGCATGATTTTAACACCTTCGTTTGACCAACTATCTTGAACCAGCTCTATATATTCCTGAAAAATAAATGTGATAGGACATCTCTTTTTGCAGAGGACACCTATTGTTTCAACTGTCCATGATTCCAGCCCTCCCCCTAACACCTATCTCCCACCACCACTGGAAGGGAGCCCACCTGAGTGTATTTTGAATTGGCATTTGAGAACATTGCTCAGTGCAGCACAAGGGAGCTCAGAATCAATGTTCTTATTGGGAGAGGGTTTTTCTTATTGCCTTTGACACCAGTTCTCCAACCCGTGTATGGAGCTGACAGAATTCCAGGCACATCTGGAACCACACAGTAAAAAAGGCATGGCGGAACCTCAGGAAACCATCTATCTTATCCCTTGCCATGAGGTTAGATGAACTAGAACTAAACCATGCATGGCAAATGACCACCTAATCTGCTCCTAAAAAGCTTTTCAGTGATGGAATCTTCACACTCTCCCCAGGCAATACATTTTGGGGTTTCACTACCATGGCCATTTTATTTCTAGCCTGAATCTTCCTTGCTGCAATTTAAGCCCATTATTTCTTTTCCTATCCGCAATAGATGAGAATAACAGTTTATTGCCTTTTTTCCTTGTAGCAGTCTTTTATAGACTGTTACCACCTTCCCCCTTCAGCCTTCTTTTCTGTAGGCTAATTAACCCAAATTCACTCAACATTTTTCCATAGTTCATATTTGTCAGAACACTGATTAAACTACTGCCCTCTGGACTCTCTGTCCAGGGTCCTGCTTTCTTTAAGCGTAGTGCTAGGGAAAAACAAAAATTAAAGGAGCCCTGCTCACACTTCTCTGAACAGGTCTTTCGGTTCACTGCAGTTCTACAGATCCTAAGTCAGCACCATGTTTTCACCAGATTGTTTTCTCTTGATTTCTCTTCCATTGCTCCTTTGTCCCTTCCCAAAGAGGTTCATGGTAATTCTTGTCTGTTCACAATGCAGGAGCCTGTACTGTGAGGGCATGCCAAGGCCCTGCTCCTTGTAGTACAGAGGTGGACTTCCTCATGACTTTACAGTGCCACACACAGGAGAGCAGATGAAACAAAGGTTTGCCAGCCCGAGTTTAAATAAAGACAAGGCAGCCCAAAAAGATTGCAGTGTCTGAATGTGTGTCCTGTTATTCAGAAATTTGCTTTATCACCAGGTAAGATTTAAGGATAACAGAATACATTCACTTAAAAACATTGATTTGCAATAATGAAAGTGAGCTGTAAAAAGAGAGAACAATGTTATTAAGATCATTCTTAACTTACAAATTCTCCATTATGGCTTCAGGATAGTTTTCTCCAGTTCCTATTCCTCTTGACAAATCAGAATTTGAAAGAAAGTATTTGCAAGACAGGCACTTCCAGGAAAGCCACTTTGCTATGCATTGTTTGTACCAAAATAGAGTACTATCATTGCTGTAAGTTCTCTTTTTTTGACATCTGAATCATGCCACAAAATTAATAGACTTTAACAGTAATTGTTCTAAAGCCAAATGCCTTCTAGTGCTTTAAAACCTGCATGCATTTGGAACTGCCTTCGCAGTCAAATCTGGGCCATTTATTTCCTGAAACATCAACATTACTAAAAGCAAAGAAGACCAAGAGTATGAGCCAATGCTCATTTGCTCTCAGTGTCTGTGTTTCTATTTCTACTACTACCATAAACAAGTCTGCTATGGAACATGCTGGATTAGTTAACCCCTGCCTGAAGCCAGTATCTGGAGCAGGCCAGGGAGGAGATACAGCACCTGAGCCACAGTGAGTGGATGAAGGGATGGAAGAACGAGCAGGGAACAGTAACAGAAGTGGGACATGGAGCAGCTAAGGCCAGTGATTGTAAGAGAAGGAAGGGTGAGATCCATCTTTGATAAGATTGTGAGAAACAGAAGAGCAGCACAAACTCCTATCCATACGATGAGGTTTATTCCCTGAAGGTACTTGTCATGAAATGCCACACCAAACTCATTATTAATCTCCAATGGAGTGCCTTGCAAGCTGCTTCAATAGCTGCCCTTCATACAATGGCTTTGTGCATCGTGAATCTCCTCCCAGCCAGACTCGGTTTAGAAGCTTTCAGTGCACTTGGGGGGGAAAAAATGCTGGATGGACTTAACAAAGGGGTGTTCACTGCACTACTTGAAAGTGCTTGCAGAAGTGCTGTCCAGGATTTCCAACACAAAATGGAAACATTTTCAGTTTTGTCCTGGATTGGCATTTTCTGAGTTACCTTAGTTCCACTGTCAGATGAGTTTCAGAAGCCAGCTCCACTTCCAGCTTTGCCAAAGTGAAGCCAGTTCCTGGTGCTGCAAAGGAGTGGTACAGAGCAGTTCCTGTTGCCTGTGTCATGTAGAAGCATTGAACTGGTCCTACTGCCTGCCACTCAGGAGGGAGGACAGGCACTCAGGGTTGCTAGCAAGCATTTGGATATATGGATAGGGCCCAGCCAAAGGGCCCCTGCAGTAGGAGAGGCCATGCACAGAAGGAAAAGACTGGTCTTAAAATGGGGCAATGCGGTGTGGAACAGAATCTAGAGGACCACCAAAGAGAGAATAGTTAGGAACATCTCCACAGGAACCAGAAAGCATATTCATTCAAGGTGTAGTTAGTGTTTTCCCAGCAGGACTTGTTAGTATCAGCACCATTAAAATGCTATGGATTAAAGGCATAAAGTCATGCTCTACCTAGCTGCAAAGAACTTCCAGGCAGGTGAACATTTAGTACCTCTAATATATAAATACCCTTGTTAAATAACAAGGTTTGAGTTATGTTTCTTACAGCCTTGGTGAAAACTGATCACAGCTCAGTCTCTCAGTGAATATCATTGCAGAAGCAAAGTGACTCTCAAATGGCTGCCATGCATAGGCCCGTCACCCTTTTTGTTCTCAGTTACTGCAATCAGCAAGAACAACTGATTTCTAGCCTTAACTTCTCCTCTGAAGAGCCCAGGGACACTGCTGAAATCCCACAGTCCTTTCCCAAGCATGAGCTCTTTACCAGGCTCCCTCTGCAGCAGGTGACATTAGCAGTTTTTCGTATATTTGTTCTGCAAGGAATGGGGTTTTTTCACAGACTATTCGTTGACATATAGCTCCCACAGCTAATCCTAAAATGCTTTCTAACACCGTAAACTACACATGTTACAGAGATTAGAGCTGAACAAATATTTCACTGTAAATCATTTCTTCAATAAGTTTCATATGGCTTTTCTTTTTCTATTTGTGAATTGTCTGCAAACTCAAACTGCAAACTGTAAGCCAAATTCCCAAATTCATTCATTAGTTAAAATTGCCCATGAATTTCTCCTGCAGATAGTTTTTGCCCTGCAGGCCATTCATGGACAGTTTGTTATGAATAGCCTCAATTCAATGCTTGGTTGGTTTAGCTGCAGCACTCATGTGGATGTGGCTCTGTTCTGAATGAAAATTCATTTTCAAATATGAACCAAAATTCACAGTGAGTTTCTCCCTCTGTTCACTCAGCCCTTGGAGGAATCAGCCTAGTTAATCTAACTGGGTGGGTTAAGCTGTCCAGAGCAGCACAATGGGAAAGGAACCGAGGGATGTCCAGTTGATATTGTTCTGTATAGAGGCACGATGGGAATACTCCACTGGACAGCTGTGAAGTGTCAGAACTGATGTCCTCACTCCTTCCTGAAGGGTGACCACCAGACACAATTAGGAAGATGGCTACAGTGCAGCATCTCCTTGCGTTCTACTGTTACCCAAGAAAGATGGATAATTACTTATTACTTAACATTCTCAGAATAAAGTATAAAGTAACATGGGTGAGTTCTGAGCTGCAGCCAGACCCCGCTTCCTCTTGCCAACCCGCTTCCCAGTGGGTTAATCCATACAGAATGTTTCCAGGGTGTCTGTAAGCATCCTTCACCTCTCTGGAGAAGGAAGTAGATGAAGAAGAACACACTGTATTGCAAACATTAGCTTGGAGTTACCATTCAGCGAGTCTGCAGGCTTCTCTTGTCCTATTCTGTCTTCAGCAGATGTTCTTCTCATCAAACCACTGTGTTGCAGAGTGCTGCTGCCAGTGCTGTCAAATCCAGCTGCTCCTCGCACAGGGGCTCCAAACAGCCACCCAGCTGCCCCTGTGTCTTCCTCAGCAGCACATCAGGGCAGCAACACCCTAAAAACCTCAGGCAGATAACAACAGGGTCTATGTGTGTCTCTCAGTACCACTGGTGTAGCTTTAGGAAGAGATTTCACAGGCTGATACAACATTGCTAATTGTACAGCTTCTTTTCTCATTTCTAAGGTTTGAATTGCTCCATGTAGCTACTTTCATAGCAGAGAAGCAAATCCAGAGGCCTTCTCAGTTGAGATTTCAGATAAATACATTGACAGCTAGAAGAGAATAGCAAATGTCCCCAGATGGAGAAAATGTTGACTTTATGTTGAGAACCTCAAAGCCAGAAGAAATAAAACAAGCTGATGGGGAGAAAGAGGAGAAATAAAAAAACTAGCCTGACCTGGTAAACAACTGCCGAAATTGAAATTTTTTCTTTTTATGATGAAAAATATTTGTGCTCCTTCCCACGAAAATCATACATTTGCTGTGAAAATATTGCACAGAAATTTCATATTAACTTTTTACCATCGTTCTTTTTTTGCCAGTCAGTTTCAGAGGAGGTCTACTACAGGCTGAATAATAGTTATACACATCTACAAGCTGCCATTGGAAAGGTATTTGCATTCACTGTACGATAAAAGACCTGATACAGACCCCTCAGAAAGCACACAAGATAACAAAACCATCTCTGGACCTGTGTTACCTTGAGCTTTGACCATGAAACACATTGAGCCTCAGTGTATCCAAGACGCTGCTGCCATTATCCCCTCTCTCATCCTTATTCTCAAATAAAATCCTCCAAAACCATCCTTCACCAGTTCTCTTTCCCTTTTGCAGTCCATTCGAAACATTTTGCCCTTACCTTGACAACCCATCTTCCACCCACTTGTCTGCACCTGTGTCTCCACTCAGCTTTCTAGGAGCAGCTTTGCTGAAGCCTCTTGAGTAGTCAGTCTCTCACCTCTTCCAAAAGGGTCCCGTGACCACAGATGATTTCCTGATCTCTTCTGCAAAGCTGTTTTTGTCATTCTACAAGTCTCTCCTTTGATGAGGTTTGCCTTTCCAAGGTCTCCTCTCAGACACCTGCGAGCATTTCTCTGCTCCTCCAAACAGACTGACATTACTGAATAGAAAACTACAAAGGCACACATGAAATGTGCCCTCTCATTCTTCTTACTGTCAGTCTTCTTGCATCCTTCAGAAGACCATACTCTAAAATCCTTGGAACAACTGCCATGGCCTTTTTCTATCTTTAAAAGTTCCTACCACTTTTATCATGGTAAGAAACAAACAAACAAATTTTTTAAAAAATCCAACAAAGAAAAGAATAAGCAGTATTTTACCTAGGATGAAAATTAAACCCCCCTTTGTATCGCAGCAGCAGCTGTTAAACACTGAACAGCAAAGCTGCATCTCAGCAGGGAAGAATGATAGGGAAAAACCTGTAGCTGGTTAAAACTGCTTTGGTAGGAATTTATGGAGGTAAAATATTTTACCTTTCTAACTGTAAAATTTAATCAAATTTCATGGGTTTTACTTGCTGGGACACCACAGGCCGCTGCCCCTGCTCCCCAGTGATAACTGTGAGCGTTGTCAAAAACAAACAAACTGAACTAATCTGCAAACAAAACACATGACATTTTTTAAGCACTTGGAAGAAATTGTGCACTTCTTCAAAATCCCATGCTTCCCTCTGCGTGCTGCCTGCTGTCACCCCAGCCTTGGAGCAGCTCAGCACAGCCCTTCACTCAGGCCGGCCCTTCTCCCTACCAAAGCAGGAGGGTGATGGATCCCAGCTGGAAGTGCATCTGCTACTCAGTCTCCTTTACCCCCTTCCAGGAAACCTAGAGGATTTTCATCTCTGATATTGGCCTTTAAAGACATGAAGGTTGTACCCAAGGGTGCCAGGTCTTACTACGCAGCAAATGAATGATTACAAAGCTATTGTACTAGAAGGGGAAGGGGGGAAAGTGCACTGCTGGCACCTCTCTTACTTGATTTTATTTCCTCCCTCCCACCCTTTCCTTTGGAGCGACGTGAAACGATAAGAGCAGGGAGAGATGTCGCTTAAATTAGGTTTACAAATAACCCAGTGAATAGGGAAATGAGATGCATATGCTGCGTGTTAACGTGTCGCCGCCGCGCAGCCTGATGCGATGGGGATTTGGAAGGCAGCCGGGCCCCGGGGATCAGGTGCAGCGCACCGTCACTCGGGAGGACGCCGGGACTTCTGGGGGCGCAGCTGCGAAGCGCTGGGTGCTGCTGCCCCCCGACGGTCCCTGCCCGCAAGCGGCCGCCGCCCGTCCGGCCCCGGCGGCTCGGACCGCACCGGGCTGCGGCTCCTGCGCTCTGCGGGACCCCGGCGGCTCGGACCGGACCGCGCTGCGGTTCCTCCGCTCTGCGGGACCCCGGCGGCTCGGACCGGACCGCACCGGGCTGCGGCTCCTGCGCTCTGCGGGACCCCGGCGGCTCGGACCGGACCGCGCTGCGGTTCCTCCGCTCTGCGGGACCCCGGCGGCTCGGACCGGACCGCACCGGGCTGCGGCTCCTGCGCTCTGCGGGACCCCGGCGGCTCGGACCGGACCGCGCTGCGGTTCCTCCGCTCTGCGGGACCCCGGCGGCTCGGACCGGACCGCACCGGGCTGCGGCTCCTGCGCTCTGCGGGACCCCGGCGGCTCGGACCGGACCGCGCTGCGGTTCCTCCGCTCTGCGGGACCCCGGCGGCTCGGACCGGACCGCACNGACCGGACCGCGCTGCGGTTCCTCCGCTCTGCTTCAGGGGTCACAGCGGCCAGACCAGGGGAACCGCGGGGCTACGAAGGTGACCCCGAGAGAAATCGTCATTTTCACAGTCTATTAAAAGTGACAACTTGGTGCCCTCCATTTATTTCCTGTCACTGAGATTTATTTTCTGTCCAAAGATTTTTTTTCCCCACCCCAAAACTCCATCTGGCAGCTGAACATCAAACTCTGGTTTTGATACCTGGCACAGAGGATATGGGTTGATAGTTGAATCTGCTACCTTGGCAGCCACGGAGACCAGAGTTCTCTGTCCACAAGGTAACCACATAGTATAGCCTGTCCATGTAGTATCATGGATAGCTTCTTCCAAACACTGGCTTCTGCCCACTGAGCTCACTCCTTGTCTAGCAACAACAACCTGTACCAGCTCACAAGGCCAGCTGGTCTCCACATCCTATCTGGCCTCCCTGATTAACCTTAGGGGAGGTCAGAAACAGGGCTGGCTGTTTTCATTACTCCTTTTATTTACTATCCTTGGTGATTTGCAGGCGATATGAAGCCTATTTGTATCTCATGTACATCCCTCTAGAGAAGCAGTGGATTTGGATATAGATCTCATCATTTGGGACTTCAGGGGCAGCTGTCAGCATTTGGTCAAGGGATGTGATTCTGCCCCTCTACTCTGTTGTTGCGAGACCCTCACCTGGAGTACTGTGCCCAGCTCTGGGGCCCCCAGCATTGGAAGGATGTGGACCTGTTGGAGCAAGTCCAGGGAGGGCCACAGAGAAGATCAGAGGGCTGGAACACCTCTCCTATGAAGGCAGGCTGAAAGAATTGGGGTTGTTCAGCCTGGAGAAGAGAAAGCTCCAGTGAGATCTTATAGCAACCTTTCAGTACCTACAGGGGGTCTACAAGTACGATGGAGAGGGTCTTCTTACAATGGCATGATAGGACAAGGGGGAATGGCTTTAAACTGAAAAAGGGTAGAATTAGACTGTATATTGGGAAGAAATTCTTTACTCTGAGTGAGGTGAGACACTAAAACAGATTGCCCAGAGAAGTTGTGGCTGCCCTTGGAAGTGTTCAAGGCCAGGCTGGATAGGGCTCTGAGCAACTTTGTTTAGTGGGAGGTGTCCCTGCTGCAGGTACGGAAGTTGGAACAAGATGATCTTTAAGGTTCCTTTTAACCAAATCATTCTGTGATGCTGTGGTTCACACAGAAGCTCTGCACCTTGGAGGCGGGGCAAAGCCCAAGAGATAAGCCTATTACACAGGCACCACTTTCACTGCAAGGGTGCTGCCATCACCATTGAATTACAGAGGTGTGGACAAGACTAAGCTGTCCTCTGAAGAGATGGTAAAACAAAGTTGTTGGCAGCTGGTGAAATCACTGAGCTCACCATCTTTACAATTTGCCAGCCATCACCTGAGTTCCTTCAGGGACTCCCACTAATTATAACTGGACCTCACCGCACAACTGGGAAAATTGGGAGAGATGGAGGTAATTGGTAGGAGACAGAAGATGGGTGAACAGAGGAAGGATAGCTGAGGTAAAGCCCACAGAATTGAATGCCAGAGTGAGGAAAAGGACAGTCAACAAGAACAAGAGTTCTTCAGCCACATGAACTAGAGAGGACAGGACTAAAGATGGTAGGGAATAGGGAAGAGAAGAAAGGATTGGAAGAGAAGGAACAGACTTCACAGAGAGGGAACACACTTGTCAGCAGCAGGAGAGGCAAAACTGAGGTGGGGAACAAAAATCCTCTCTGAGGTAAACACCAAGAGAGGATAAAGGGATGGAAGAGGGGAAGAGATGGAGAAAACCAGAAAGGCCTAGGTCTGGGAGCAGGAGGCTGAGGGAGTAGGACACTGTGCCTTTGGGACCTGGCTTGAAAAGCCAGCTGTCTTGGGAATGCAGCATATGAGGAGGGACAGCACTGAGAAAGACACAGCTGCCCCTGTCTGTGCTGTGGCTGTCACTGTGCAAAGGAACTGTATTCACTGTGAAGGCTCTCAGCAGCTGTTTTTACCAGCTCGCCATGAGCACACTCCATGACCGCAAGTAACCAACATGCTGGGAAGCTCTTAGTGCTGCAGCCACCATCAGGAGCAGCCCAGGCAACAGAGCTGATGCTTCTACCTGGCATCCTGAAGGAAAGCTGAACCACCAGTGCAGCACTGATAAAGTCCTGACACCAGTTCACAAAGAGGACTGGGTTTTGTGCCACTCCAAAGAGCAGCAGTGCTCCTTCTATCAGCAAGGCAAGTCTTAAAACCCACCTGCTGGTCCCCAAAACCACTGGATAGTCACTCTTTCAAGGTCATGCAATGTGGCAACCAAGGCTCTCTATTTTCTACAGGGAGCACCAGAAACATGAAACCCGTAACTCCGTCTTTTTCTCCAATTAGCAAAGCAGGTTTGTCTTTCCATTCAGGCTTGAGGAGGGCTCTGGGGCTATCTGGGAGCCCAGAGCTCCCAGCCATACCTGGGAGTGATAAAACCGCTGGCCAGGTGTACTCTAACCACAGCCCTGCCTGTGGAGATAATGCACAGCTCTCCTGTGCTTAGGGAACACCCCTGGGACTCGGTGCTAAATAGAACAAGCTCCCCATGGCTTTCCTGTCCGCTGGATGAAGCCACCAGATTTGCAAAAATTACTACAACTGAATTAAATCCCTTCCTGCATCTCCTAAGAGCAAATTTGAATGTGGCCTGTCCCCTGCTTTGGAGACCTGCAATGCCAACAGAGGAGGTGAATGAACTTGGCAGTTCCTTGAAAATATAGGTTAGGATTAGGGAAAATCCTAGTCTCTGAGCACAAATTAATGAGAAGTACAGAGTTCTGTGTATTCCTAGCATACCCTCTCTGCAGCATCTGGCAAAGTTAACACTTGGAGCTGGCAATGTGAAGAAACATGTAGATTATCGTTCAAATCTAAATCTCTTAGGAGGCAGTCAGTCAAAACCAATGTTGGAAGCATTCCCTTTCATCCTTGTGCCTAGTAAGACTGTGGACTCTCTGAGCAGAGATCTTAAGAGCAAGCTAACCATCTTTCAGCGGGGGATTAAATACAGTTGGACCTCTTAGGTCAGACCCTGGGGGGGTTGTGTGTGCACATGCACACGTGCGTGTGTGTGTAGATTATATGGGATTTTTTTATAAGTCATTCTCCAGCCCACTCTTTATGATTATATCCATTTTCCAGGTGGGGTACAAAAATCTCAGTGAGACTAGAGCTAATTTTTTCACTCTCAGGCTCCTATGTTCAGATTAAACACCAGGTCTGTCTCTGACATGCACTCCAGGCACCCAGCTGTGCCCCCCAGGATGGGTGTCTGCATTCCTACTTACCTCAGGTTATGCAGCAAGTCAAAGACAAGCTGAGAGTGAAACCCAGATGTGACTAGAACCCCAGCAGCACGTTTGCTGGATCACAAGCACCCAGTGTATTTGTCTTCATTTAATGTACTATTTTTTCTATCCTCTTGAGTAATTTCATTCCCTTAAAGGATATAAATCACATACCTACAAAGTAAAGAATTATTTAAAGAACAGTTATATTTAAGCTCAAAAAGGAGCTTGAATTTAACTCCCTAGTGGCTGAGATGTGACTGGCTGGTGAATATAACTTGGCTTAACTATATGAAGGTGTTTTATGGCTTCAATACCATCTGGCCTGCAAACCACTATTCCATAAACTGCGGTGCTACTGTGGGTGAATACCTTTGCTGCAAATTCACTTAATGCTGCCTTCATTCATTTCCCCTAAAGTAACCTACCCTGCTCTCAGCCCCAAACTCACACTCACGCACACACCGGGCTTTGCCCCAAGTTAACTCAATCAGTTTAACAGCTCCATTTCATTGTGTGCCACTCTCAGGTGAGGACAAGGTAACAGAGGTTTCTCTTTACTTCTCCGAGTCACACCACAATTTCATTTTGTCCCTGATCTTATTGTTGATGAAGACAGGAGGAAATGTAGGAATGGAGGGATTCCCAGAGGAATGGCATTGACTTCAGTACCATTGACAGTAGTGAGTGTTAAAGGTAACCTGTTAGTATGAGAAGGAATACTCTTCCTGTTTAGTGAGTACATCTTAGCTGCAGAAACACCACCAGAAGCTTTAAATGAACAATGAAAAGGACATGAAAGAAATTAATACGTTGGGAAGAATCACAGTGACCATGTTTTAAACAACTTAGCAACTGTTCTCTCCTGGTAAT
This sequence comes from Struthidea cinerea, assembly GCA_013397865.1. Lineage (NCBI taxonomy): Eukaryota > Metazoa > Chordata > Aves > Passeriformes > Corcoracidae > Struthidea > Struthidea cinerea. The sequence continues at coordinate 2,125,553 of VZTI01003809.1, forward strand.
ACCTTGTGTAGCAGTTGCATTTGTGTGAGGGCTATTCCCTTTCTTCTATGCTTCACTCGAACAAGCAATGATTTGCTCTTAATAGCACAAGTCTAATGCTGAGTCTTCAGTTTATGAGAACTGAAATAAGACGCAAAGGTGCATGACCATTACATCTACAAGATAGACAGTCACCGATAACTTCCAAAAACCTTTGGAAAAGAAAACACAAATCTACAGTCCAAGAATCTTTTGTGGCCAACAAAAACAATTTAAAACTGGCAGAGACTGATTTGATCAATTTTAATGCAGACCTTGAACTCCGTGCTTAGAAATATGACAGAGCTGTCAGGAGCTGCAGCTCCCTCCCAGCCAGCGGACAAGGAACTTCATGTCACTTGAAGGAAAGGTTAGACATCCTGTGGGTCTGGCGTGTGCTGGGGTGGGGACAGATGGGGGGCACAATGTTTATATTAAAACTTGGCTGAAAGGCTACCAGAAGAGCCCCATGGGCTGAATGTTCTTGACTTGACTGACAAGAATAGAAATGAGGGCATGACATGGAAATCCTGATTATGAGCTGTGTTTCAAAGAAAATAGTATTTGTTGAGTAGATGAACTTTCAGCTGCGGTTTGGACCATTTCATGCACCATCTTTAGTAAACACGGATCTGGAACCAAGTTCTGATTTCTAACATCCCAGGAGTCCACTGCCTGGGGCTGGAGGTGGCTCTTTGTAAAGAGAAAAGCTTTGGAGTCTTAGTCACATCCAAAATCTATTAGGGTCATGTTTCCTTCTTTCCATCAACATGTAGCTGAAAAGAAAATCAAACTTGGGAGGTTTGCATGTAATCACCTTGCCTTCTGAACCAAAGCCTCGCCAGACTTGCATGAGCAAGTACTTTGCTCGCATATCTGACCCCGAACTCTGTATGTCCTTGATGTTGCAACTAATCTGGGCCCATTAATGAGCATGGATATGGTTGTTGGTTTCACAAGGTCGGTAAATCCTTGAATTTCCAGAGCTGGCTGGCAGGCATATAAGAGTTAGTTTGCAGTGGTTCTTCCACTGGGTGCTCTCCTAACCTCTGAAGCATTGCCCAGTGTGGAGGAGCTAAAAAACTCAGCCAGGCAGTTCCTCTCAGCCTCAGCAGGGCAGCAGGACAAATTTAAGTCAGTTGTGAGCCCATAAGAAGCCAGTTGCACTGGTGGATACAGTTAAATATGGGGGCAGCATCTCTTTACGCTATTTATGTCCCGTTTGTTCCCTAGCGTTGCCCATGTACCAGCCCATTCCCCATGCCTTTGAACCACAGATCATCATAACCAGAGCGGCAGCTGGGAAGCTAAAAGCAGGCTCTGGTGTAGACCATTTGCTCCTGGGACACAAAGTACTGGAGCCTCTTTGCCACAGCATAGCAGATACCACAGTAATGAGAGCAGATCCTAAGTGACAGTCGCAGGAGAAAAAAGAAGAGGTGTTCATACTGTACGGGCAGAGCAGGATCACAAGGGGAAAAAGCCACCCTAGGAGCTCGCAAGGAGGTGCAGCCACGCAGGCAAAATGAGCAGGTGAACGGGAGTCACTGTAGTTCTTCATCCCTCCAGAGGATGTCACCGTAGAGCCACCAAAAAAGGCAATCTTTGTGACCCAAATCTGGCGGCAGCGAGGAAATGATAACGTGCAGCCGCTCTGCGGACAATAGCCCCAAAGCTCCCCGCCTGCTCTCCCAGAAGTAACCAGCCTTCCCTGGCCAGTGTGCAACTGCTGGAATGACGGGAGGAGCGGCGAAAGCCACGCGATTTGGGAGATACGCAACAGGTTATCCCGGAAAACAAGCGGGATATGTGCTCTGGGTGACTGGGCTGAGCAAAAGCATGGGGCGTTCACACCCTTTACTGTCGTGCTTTTCAACTTCCTTCGGCGTCCCTGAGCGTGGATGAGCATGTGGAGGACGCGTTCACACACAAGGAAGATGAGCAAACAGAACTACGGAGATCGTGTTCACAGCTAGCCGGAACAGACTGCAGTCTGCAGCCACTGAGCAAGTGCACCCTGGAGGGAGCTGGTGGGAGATCTGTGTGCCTGATCACCTGTTTCTGTTGTTTGTGTCACCAAAAGTTCGTCTTTGATTTTGTACACATTAATCCCAGCAGCAAACCACAGCCAAAAGAAAGAAGCACTTTCTGTCCATGGCGGATTTCTGTAAGAGTTTCTATCCCTAATAATCTTAATTTTGAGAGTCTAAAGTCACACTGGCTTTTCTGTGGTGCTAATTCTAGCCCCTGCTGCCTTTGGTCCTTCATGTGGAGCACAGGGGTAAATGTGCCTTTGCCACAAGCCTCAGTCTAAGAAGGGGGAGAGTATCCCAAATGGAAAGGCTGTACCAGTGATGCCAAGCACTAAAAAAAGAGTCTCTAGGCTACTGTGCAACCACAGGAACTGCCACAACTTAAAGGGTGCTGCTGCAACCCAAATCACACACCTTTTCCCTGTCTGAAATGTCCACATGGACAACAACCTGGTGATTGCTTGCCAGAGGGTCTTGTGAGCATTCAAGAAAAATAGCTACCTGAGAGAAATTCCGCAGATATTGATACCATCCAGGTAGGCAGACTGTACCAAACACAGTGGGTTTAGATACAAGCAAGAAACTACAGAGCCTCTGGGCTTTACTGTGTCAGGTCCCTTAGCCAATGTTTCTCTTGGAGCATGCACCACATCAGTTTTCCCATTAAAGCCTATCGACTGGAAGCAAGTCATCATCCCTTCCCAAGTACGATTTAGTAAGTCCAAATCCAGGACCTGACCCAGGCTACATCCAGCGCTAAAGAATCACCAGCCAGCCAGCCAGCCATGCAAGCTGTGTCTTAATCTCTCTTCTCTACTGCTATTTGTTTTGTGGGGTTGGGGGTTTTTTGCTGGTTTTTACATGGATAGATTAAATTTCCTGCCAACCCGCTTTCTCATTCAAACATGTTACAGAGGAAGTGGGAGGAAGGAGGAAATCAGGAACAAACAACAAGCAGAAAATGGCATTAGAAGGCTTAGAAAGGATTCTGATCCTTAGCCATGTACACTGCCCCTTTCCTGCACGTCAGCAGTGCTCTGTACCACAGGGAAAGGAAAACTGCTTTTTTAGCTGTCGTTGTCCATGGAAACACATCAAAGAAAATATGCCAGAGCCCTAGAGTCGGAATGTCCCAAGACTGTCAAGTTTCTCCTCCCTAAAAGACAGCATTCACATGCCCAAAGCTCTTGCCACATATTATGTCCCACTCCCCCTCCATGGCTATGTAGATGACCTAAGAAAATCTTTTTCTGTGCTGTCCACCAGCCAACAAGAGCTCTGAGCTAGTGCCAAGGCTCAGGAATTGCCTTGCATGTGCCCTCCTTTGCTTAGGAGGTCACAGACCAGGTAATTCTCAGTAACATCCTCCAGGCACATGCAATGCACAGAGGCGGACATGGAAGAAAGCAGAGTGACAAAAAGAGCCACAGCCTTTCACTCTCCTGCTTTCAAGGTTTGCTTTGTCCCTGATGTCCACCTACTCCCCAGCCAAGAAGATGCATACCTCAGTGAGCTCAGTGACACTGCATTCCCTTTCTCAACACCCATATTCCTGATCCTCACCAGCACATTTTGCCTTTCTCATGGCAAGAGCAGACATGTAACAAGGGGCACAGTGGGGGAACACTGCTTTGCTGGCACCAGGAAAACAAGCTGCAGGCAGGATGGCCAGCAGCACTTGGAAAAAGCACAGCAAGAAGGGCAACTCAGTCATCAAGATACCTGACAACATGAGTTGATGGTATCTTGAGTCAACAAGATACCTGAGGCCATGAGTTAACGTGAGCACCTGTTGGGTTTGCTCAGAAGTGAACTTTTGAAAGGCATGTATTTCCTCAGTTTTCCCTGTGCTAGAAATATTCAAGACCATCATAAGAGGATCTGCTGAACCATTTTGGGTTCACCTGGTGCTGGCAGACACATGCGCAGACTCATCCACCTGCTCACAAACCAGTGGTGCCATGGCTGGGAAGATCTGGGTTAGAGTGCAGACAGACAAAGGCACTTGCGTGCCTGAAGGAAATGAGGCTGGGATACAAAATGTTGCTTTCAAGAAAAATCCGGTAACCTACAAAAGCTTACTTGATGAAACCATGATTATCATGAACATTCCTCCAATTTAAAAAATATTTGTTTGATTTCCTCTGCCCAGTACCATCAATCACCCAGTTACCTCCTGGGTGTCATCTGAGGCAACCCTGATTTGATGTCCTCTTCATGAGGGCTGTCTTAGGTTACAATGTAAGATGTAACCAGAAGTATGTATTCTCTCACCCTCTGTTAAAACCAGGTGGGGCAGTGTTCTTTGTCTCTTCATGACACATCCCTGATAAGTCCCTCCGGAAGGATATCTTCTGTTAATGGGCCATCCAGCCTCACTGCGTGACTCAAAATTACATCGTCCCATTGTGAGATGCTCCGCCCAGGGGGAGGAAGCAAGCATTCCCACCTGGATATAATCTGAGGTTTGGAACAGCACACTCAGCCCTTACCTACTGGATTCCCAGAGGACAAGAGCTACATAACCACCACTGGACCTTCAGAGGAAGACCAGACCCTTCTACAGGATCACTGCTTCAACAGGACCACATCTATCACTTCAGGAGGACTGCAGCCACCATCTAATCGGACTGCTACCACCACCCTGCCCGACAGGGTGTCAGGTTGTATCCTGACTGTCAGTGTTTCTGTCCTACTGCATTTATTTTTAATTTTCCTATTAAATTGTAGTTCTGATTTCGAGTGTCTCACTGGTTTGCTTTCAAACTAATACAAGGGCCTAAACCATGATGTAAGGAAGACTGATCTCCTGAGCAACCCCCATCCTCGTGGAGAAAACAGGCAGTTTTGGACAGGATACCATCTGTTAGACTGGTTTCCGCTGGAAGCTCATCTGTGTTCCGGCGTGTGTTGAAGTGAATGCATCTGATTAATTTTAATTTTTTTTTTTAGTTCAGATGAATCAGCAGATATGAGTCCAAAAGCTGCATAAGTTAAAAAAAACTTCTGGCAGTCTACAGACCAGTTTTTCAAAATATTTTTAACTGAGCTCTCATCTACATCAATCTCTAAAAAGATGTCCACTTCTAAAGTGTGAAGCATCCTCTCATGGTTATTTCTGTCTCAGCACTCAAATGTGCAGTTAATCCTTGTTTTAGAACAAGTTCCCCTCTGATATTCTTTGGTGGAAGGTGACACAGCCATAGGTACCAACATAACATCCACGGCATGTGGTGGACAATCCCTATGGCACATTCAGGGCTGAAGGCCGTCAGCAAACTCCACCATTTCAATCATGACTTTCCCTTACTGCTGCAATTGCTTGAACCTCTGTTTGATTTTTAGTGATAAATTAAAAATCTGGAGCACTATCAGGTTATCTAACTGGTACTATTTTTTTAGATATTTGTGTTGCAGCAATGCCTCACCAGGTACAATTTACAGGTTAAAACTCCAGCATTCCAGGTGCTGCACAAACCTAGTAAACTATCCTGCATCCTAGGAAATTCTGCTCTGGATCAACAAGACGTGCAGAAGGATGATGTAAGGACCAAACCAGTGGCAAGGGATGGATAGTATAGCAGAATACTGACAGGGCTATCATGGGAATAAAATGTAAAGATGCTAGTAATGTCACATCAAGATTGCACAATCAAAAGATGATAAATGGAAACATTAAGACTCCTATGACAACTTCCTGAAAATGGCAATGCAGCTGTCTTATTTACAGTAAGGTCTATAGCTGAAAACACATTTACAAGAGTCTTTGGAAGTAGGTTTTGAAAAATACCCAGGAATGAGAATATGATGCATGTGCAGCGGGGCTGAATTACCACTGCTGTTGGATCTGTAGGTTTCTGGTTTTAATAATCACTCTCAAAATATGTGGAGGATTTTAGAGAAGAAGCAGGGAAAATGAAGCATGAAGGAAAAAATGCAAAATCTTTGGCAAAACATCAGGTTGCCCTAACTAATAATAACCTTCTGGTAGCAGCTGTTGATACAGACTAAGAAGTGTATGCTTTCCAGTCCCCTCATGCCCTGAGAGTGTGAGTGCTCAGACACTGAAACTTCACATGCTCTGTCTATGAGGATCAGCACTTCTCTTGAATTCCTGACTGTTTCCCCCACCAAACTTATTCAAATGCCCAAGAAAGTCAGTGACTGCCTTAGATTTTGAATCTGGGATAAACATGCCATGTTTTTGATTGGAAAACCAATGCATGAGATGAGCCAAATTAGGCAATTATAAAAAAACATTTTCCCGCATCACTCAAAGCAGCATAGGGTCTCCCCTGCCAAAAGACAGAAAATAAAACTCATCTTTGTCCAGAGAAGTAGCGACCTTGCAAGCCTGGGAAATTGTACATTCAAGGGCAATGTGTCAGACTATTATGAATGAGAAAAACAAGGCTCTAGTACCAGAGCTCACTACCAAACAGGCTCACCTAATAGCATTCAGCTCTTGGTTGCGTGGTCCCTGCTCACTGCCAGTCACATCAAGGATAAGTATTAATGGCCAAAGTCATTGTAGTTACAGAATTAGGTAGGAGGAAGAAAAAAGCAGCAGCAGTCAGGCAGAAGTCCTTTTTTTATATGAATAAAATTTTATTGAATTTTATACAATTAGAAAGAACAAAGAAAGAGGAGCAAACAGTCTTATGGAGGGTAGGAACCAGAAGAGCTTTCCCAGTAGAGGAGGGCACCTGCTGAGGGCAGTGTTCCTGTAAATGTCACACAGGGGTTGTTACAAAAGCAGAGAGAATGTGTCTGGGCTTTTCTTTGATTTCTTTTTTTTTTTCTTCCCACATTAGGGTTTCTAAAGCCACTCTTCTTCCCCCATCAATCTTATCACCCGGCAGCAAAGTGAGCAGACAGGCAGGAAAGAGGACTGCTCCAGTGAAATGTGAGCACACACAGAGCAACCTCCTGCCTGCATGCACCACCAGGGGGTTTGCACACATTCTGGATGCAGTTGTGTAGAGGGGCAAGGAAGGGAAGCTGGATTTTTTATCTCCTTTTTCTTTCCTTTTTCTTTTTTTTTTTAATTTTTTTTTATTTTAAGAAAAGAAGGCACAAAATCTCAGCCAAGCTTCAAACCTAGTGCTGCTTGGGAGCTCCCAGTCTCCCAAAAAGCCAGTGTGTCCATGTGGGAACCCAGCCCTCACCTCTCCCTCCTCTTCCTCAGAGTCTGTGCTTGCATTTGTACTGCTCAGGTAGAAGGCCCTGCCCAAGGTTTGTGCACTGCTAGGGAAAGTAAAGCCGTGCCGGAACAAGGAAAGTGGGGATGAGGCCAAGTCTGTTGGCTTAAACAGACCCTTTTTCCAATGTAAGAACTGTGGGAAGTCACCTGTGACTCCCCACATTGCTTTTCCAAGAGCAGACCTGGGAGGGCTCCGGTGCTTTTTGAGGTGATCACTGCCTTTACCCGTGCAAGGGTTGATGTTATGCAGGAGGGCCAAGACACCTATCCAGGCATGGCCTCTTTGAACCAGTGCTCTCTAGGCGGGGAAATCCCAGCCCTCAATCCAGCCCTCCAAATGGCATCAGGTTCCTCCAGAGGTTTCAACTCTTGGCTTTGATTAAGGCTATTTAGTTGCAATAGAAAAAATAGAGGTGCCAGCCACAACCACCTGCCAGATTGCAAGGAGATGGCAGGGCCACTGGCAGATGCCACCAGTCCCGGGACACTGAGGGAAGTGGGGGAGGCAGAGAGAGAGTGTGTGGGCTTCCATTAAGCCTCTGCTTTCTAAAGCAGGAAACAAATCCTGCCAACATGTCTGTGCAAGTGGGAGAGCAGGAATGAAAACTCTGATGCCTCCCTGTGAAGGCTCCAAGCACAACGTGTGCCCTGCCATGCTGCCAAGCCCTGCATAGCCTGATGAATAAAACCCACCATGCAAACATCAAAGTTGTGGGGTTTGAAGTCACTTGCCCTAAACCAGAGCAGCCCAGGGGCAACAGATGCCTCATGTACCTGCCTGGTGCTCTACCACACCATCCAGCTCCTCTCTGCCTCCTGAATAACCCCGGCAACACCCCAAGAAAAGAAAAAAAAGAGTTGCAAGCCCTAGAGCAGCAGCAGAAGTAGCAGCAGCAGGAGCAACGATGCAGCCTCACCCTGCACCAAGTGTCTGAGGGAAAGATGCTCAGACGGCTGCATCCTCCACAGCTATAAATAGGGCTCTGGTGGCACTCCAACCTAGTGCAGGAGAAACACTCAGTCTGAGGACCTGTGTGTGTCTGTGTGTGTGTGTGCCTGTGTGTGTCTGTGTGTGCTGAGGTGGGAGGAAGAACTGCAAAAAATAAAGACAAATATTCCCCAGCCCGCACCCTCGCCCAACCATCCTCTTGGCTGGGCTGGTGGCTGTGCCTTCATCTTGCCCCTCCAGCCTGTCCCATGCCCCCTCACACCCGGCCCCAGTGCACAGTACTCCCTAATCCAACAGTGGAGCCAAGGCCATGGGAAGCTGGGGCTGCTCAGTCTTCCCTGCCCCAACACAGGCCGTCGTCCTCTTGGAAACAAAACAGCAAGAATAACGGAAAAAAAATAATACATATATATATATCTCCCGAACCTCCCTGAAAGACCCAAATGGATGGAATCAGTCCCCAACAAAACCAACAGGAAATAAAAGCAAAATTTCCCCCCAGGGTCAAGCCCAAGTGCATGTCCCAGCTGGGGCCCAGCAGCCCAGGAGCATGTCCCGACCTCCCTGCTCCTCTGGCCTTGGCACATCTGTGGCGTCCATCGGCGCGAGGAGCTCCAGCAGCTGGGGGAAAAGCGGCTCGGACAGGGCTGTCCCACTAGCTGGCAGCAGCCTCGAGAGGGGAGGGCAGGTGGAGAGGTAAGTGTGTGACACCCCGCCACCTCGCTGCCTTTCAGGAAGGAGTAGGGTGGGTCTCTTCACCCCACCAGGGATGAGAGGCCCCTTGCTCAGCTCTCAGCCACCGACACAGTCCTACACCAGGGAGCCAGCCCGGCTCTGGGCGGGCACCATGACGGGGACAGCCCCGATCCGCTCCAGCGTGGCCTGGCTGACTGCATAGGAACGGGTGTGCGGCAGCCGTGGCTTCCTGCTGACCGAACCATTGCTCCGGATCACCTCCTGAGGCGACGGCGCCGTGCTGGCCGTCACCACCAGTGTCTTAGGGGGAGCTGGGGATGGGTGGCCGCCGTTGGCATAGACGGGGCGGGCACTCGTGCTCCCTGAGCGGGAGAAGGGGGGCTGGTGAGCATCGTTGCTGTTGCTGAAGCGGGTGAAGGAGTCTGTGACGTGGTTGGCTTTGGGGTCGTTCCAGTAGCGGCTGTTGTAGGTGTTGGAGGAGGTGAGGGTGTCGTTCTCTGATGAGGACGCATCAGCGTGGAACGTCTTTGCGGCGGAGGAGCATTTGGGTGGCAGGTCATCCTCCCTGGGAAGGAGAAGGTGTGAGGGCATATGGAGGATGCTGGCCCACTTGTCCAACACCCCCACCCCCAACCACCATGCTGGGGTCAACACCATCGACTCAAGGAGAAGGACAGCACCAATGTGAATCAGCATTGCTCCCTGGCCTGTTTGCTCATCCATCTTTGCAGGACCCACCTGTGTGCTTCATGTGCCTATCACTGAGGCAAATGACCCATGCTCATGTGTCTACCCAGGAAGTCACAGTCACAGCCACCGGTACTTCACAGGCAGTCAGTATGACTGTACAATCAGTGCAGCTGATCCTCAAGGGATCTGCAGAAAGCTGCCAGAGGGAAACCCTGTGACTCTAACAACAGGGAATATCACAGCTGTATCTCCAGAGCTTTTCAGCTATCACTGTCTGGCATTATGGGTCAGAATTCCCACCACATCACTCCCCTACAGAGATAACAACGTGAAGTCCCACCCCTCTTGCTGGCAGAGGGGTTGGAATTAGATTATCTTTTAAGTCCCTTCCAACCCAAACTATTCTGTGATTCTATGAAGCCAAATTAAAAAGGTCTCATTAAAGGCAATACTGAAAACAAAATCTTTTGTTTTTCTTCATTTTCTCCCTCTATTTTCTGGACAGATATGGACATCTTCCCCTGACCCCGGGGAACACACCCAGGATTAACAAAAATAAGGTTTCCAATTCCACTCCTGTCAGCCGTAGCTTTTGCTTGGAGGTCCCCCACCACCAGCTTTCCCTGACCCTTACCTTATCTCATTGGGAATTTCCTCTTCTTCTTCTTCTTTGTGTTTATTTTTCCAGTAGAACAGTGCTACAGCCACCAACACAATACAAACAACGAGCACAACGGCGCCTGTGGCCACCGCTCCTGCAATCAGGCCGATACTCCGTGGGTGAGCTGTGGAGATGATTGAACAGAGCATGGAGAAGAAATCAGGGATGGGCTGTGGCCATCTATAAGCACATGAAGCTTGGGCGGGGAGAAAGGCAATGTTCCCATTCCAGGGCACTATCATCTTCTGATAGAGAGGCACGTGATGGCTCACAGCAAACATGGTTACACACCTTACTGTCACAAGACAGAAGCAGGTGGTCAAGCCTCCCCTGGCAAAATACTTACGTGCAACGACTTGCAGGTCCAGAAGGCAAGTGCTGGTTCCAATGGCATTTGAAGCCACACATTGGTAAAGACCTGAGGACACAGTGCTGATATTTCGGAGAGTGACAGTGCCCTGGACTTGGTCTAGTCAGAGAGAAAAGACGGATTTAAATCCCTCCCCCTCTTGAGGAAAACCATGAAAAGGCAAAGCCAGCAAATAGAGAACTTTGGTGTGAGACTATTAAGAGAGAAATAAATTAGGAAGTAACCTTGAGATGGAAGCATTGTGCGTGCACATACACACACAGAGACAAGACTAGGTCTTAAGGAGCTTACACTAGATGTTTCTTTTTCTTCTTATAGAGGAATTTCTGCAGATGAAAGCTTGGGACTCTCAGTGTTGTGTGAGAATAGGGAAGAAAGAGATGCGAAATTACCTATACCCAGATCGACTTGTTAAATTCAGTCTTGCTCTGCAGAACCCCTACTCTCCTATCCCTGGGCTCTCCATCTTCTGCTCTGCCAATATTCCTCATTCCTGAATTATATGAAACTGAAAGCTGGCATATTCTTAAAATACGGCAACATAAAGGGAAAATGTACAGCTATCAGTATTTGATCAGGACACCTAGGCTAAGAAAACTTATGGGTGGGACTTGAGCCTGGGAAGCACCAGTTTGATCAGAGCATCTGAAAAAGCAGCTCTGGCAGTAATTTATTGGAGAACAGTGGCATCAGTGTGAGAAGCTGGCAGTATTTTCCTGATGTGATTCTGCCTCTCTTTTCCCAGTTTCCATTCTATAAGCCTTTCATTTGGTTTAAAATGCAGGTGAGTTGGCAGATGAAATTTCCAGCCACATGCCAGCATCTAGCAACCACTTTCTCTCTCTTCCATTCAACCCAATCCTTGTTTTTCAACAGGGAACATGTTTCTGTACCAAAAAACCCCATGAAAATTTAAGTGGCCTCTGGAGGGTCTCCAGTTCACCATGGGCTTTAGGAATCTTCGTTCCAGTAAAGGGACCATGCAAATGATGGCAGACGCTCAATGAGCCCTGCCACCTCTGGCAGCTCAGACAAGGGAAAGCCCAGGCTGCCCCCTGGGAAATAAGGGGATAATCAACAAAATGAGCACCTTGTGTGGCAGTTGGGGGCAACTTGGGGACATTGTCCAGTTTCTCCCAGAGGTATGTTGGCCGGGGTATGCCTTCTTCTGAGCTGCAGGTCAGTGTGATATCGCTGCCCACGTCCAGGGACCCCTGGATTCTGCAAAGCGGGACAGAAGGAGGAACTGCGAGAGAAGAGGGGAAGGTGATAGCAAATCAGGAAATGTGACCAAACAGTGGAGTGCAGGCTCACTCTAGACATGTGCTGATGGGAAAAGCAAGGAGAGTGGCATGAGCTGTCAAGGGGACAAGACTGAGGCAGCAGACAAGAACTCATTATGGTTTGGGGGGTGACAATTCACACAAAGATTCCTGACCCACCAGCCCCTCAAGGTTACAGACTACTGCTGACTTGCACAGGATCCAGTTCTCTTAGATCCCTCCCTTGAGAAAAAGGTGAATATTTCTGTCTTTGAAACATCAAGGATGGTGAAAGTTAACAGAGCTGCAGACAAAGTTTACTGTGATTGGGTTTTGCTTTCATATCCCTATAATGGCATGCACTCTGGAGTATTTAGCATCAATGGAAGCATCCAGAAGTAATTGCTTTCATGGAAAGGAAGCAAAGATATAAAGTCATTCTCTGTTGCTATGCACCAAACCCCTTACGGTCCCTTCAGCCCTCCAGGATGCCCTCGTACTTTATTCCTGCTTCTTTGCAACTCCACATCACAATACCACCACAAAAACTTTCTCTCCACCATATTTTAAAACTTCATTATATGCTGCCTGTATATGAAGTCCATGTGCCCTACAAACTCCCACAGTACCCACAAGGCAGCCCATTCCTCGCCACAGGACGTCTGTGGGCTCAAACGCAAACACAGTACCATATTGCTAATGATGCACTATCATGCACAGAGATCCTCTTGTCCCTGTTCCCCCCTCTCCCCCATAATACCAATAAACACACCCAAGACAGTAAGTCCAATGACTCCAATATTCCTGACGCCTCGGTCGGGAAGATTGTTGACCAAACACTGGTATGTGCCAGTATCCGATAGCTGAGTGTTGTTGATGAAGATGGAGGCACTGGTGGTTGGCATTGTCACAGCAAACCCCACTCGCCCATAGAACTGGGGTGCACCACCAAAGATCTGACCCCCTTGGTAGAGAATAACCTGGAAAAGAAAGGAAGGCTCAAACAACACTCTGCGGGAGCTGAGCAAGGAGGAAGAACAGCAAGCAAAACAGGGGCTTCCAAAGCCGAAAGGACCAGTTACTAAAGGATCTCTGAATAACCAAACCTCAATATACATCCTAGCACAGGTGTTTTTTTCCAAAAGGGGAACACACTCTGTAGCCCATTTTATGTCAATAAAAATGTTCACAGAGGTAACAGACCAGAAAGATACCCAAATCTTCTGGCACAGCTGGACTGGCAACACCAGCCTACTTCATATAACAGTCATTATCCGTCTGGTCAGGATCAATGTACAGAAGCAGAGGCTCTCTGCAGGTCAGTGAGTACTTTGATGAAAAGCATCTGCCCAGTGGACGGTATCATTTTGAGTCGCCGTCAGCAAGATCCTGGCATGATTTGACACTGCTTGCTGAAGATCTTTGGGATGAGCTGAATTGGACAGGCAATGCAACCTTTGAACCTGCACAGCCTCCGCCAGTCAGACTGTACTCAGACCAAGTCCCTGAGGAGCAAGTGATCTTCAGTGCAGGTTCTCACACTGAATACAAAATGTGATGAGGGCAGTGTGGCCCAAGACAGATGTATTTCAGAGAAATGGCATTCTTCTGTTGTCAGAGTATGTGGGCAAAAAACAGGCCAGCATATCTCAGGTTATGATTCTTGTGCCCACCATTAGATACTCTCATTTGCTAATATTCATAAGAATGGACTTGCAAAAGCAACAGAGTGAAAAAATAAGGGAAATAAAAGGGGCAATGATTCTATGAGAGGTTATATGTTAGAGGACATTTTACACAGATTTCAGTGGCTTAAGGCTGCAGCTGCTCCCAAGCCCACCAAATTTTATATCCAGTGCACCAAAACCTGGATTATATCTCCTGTGCTCTTTTGAACACACAAACCACTAGAGGCCCAGGGCAGCAATACGGTATCACATACACTTGCCCCAGCTGCACATCCAGCCAAGGACACAATGTGCATCTGCCAACAAAACATTGAAGAAAACAGATTCATGTAAGATCCAGAGGGCATGTTCGGCAGTGAAGGACAATGAAGTTCTGGGACAACCATAGACTCAGCATTGCAGAGGACCTACATCCAGAAAAGAGTGGGGGACAGGAAAGCCCCAAGGAAACACATGCTTTAGTAAGAAAAGACCTACCTGTTGAGGCTGGTTGGCGTTTGAAAGAGGAATAACCATCCAGATGACATTAAGGTTAGTGAGAGCAGCGTTAGTGGTGAAGGTGCAGGGCAGCACTGCTGTCTGGCCTCGGGCAACCTGGATACTCCCTGAACTGACTGACACCTCCAGAGGACACACCAGACCTGGAAAGAGAATGACACACAGTTCAAGCACTTCAAGAGAAGGACACACAGCTGAAAGTACTGCAGGTCACCCCATTGTGTTGGTTTAACACAGCCTACTTTTAGTGGGCGGGAACAAGCTGCTTGAAGTTTCTACTGTGTCTAGCACAGAGCCAATTGCTAAAAGCACCGACGATGGGCAGGTTACTAGCCCAATTAGAGAAGTTGGTAACGCCTCTGTCATGACATATTTAAGAAAGGAAAAACAGTAGGAGTCTTCCTTTTCTTCTCCCAAGGGGTGATGAGGTGACTGCTGGGACCCATCCTGGCGGGGGCTGCAGGGGCCCATCCCGGCGGGAGCCGCCGGGCGCCGCACAGCTGGGGCTTTCCCAAGGCCTGGACCACGTGGCTGGGGCCCTCCCAAGGCCAGGACCGTGCAGCCAGGGCCTTCCCGAGGCTGGGACCGCGTGGCCGGGGCTCTCCCGAGGCTGGGACCACGTAGCTGGGGCTGCCCATGCAGTGCCAGCAGAGACCATGTGGCCAGCGACGAAAACACGGCGAACAATTCCGATACGGAGCCCAGACGAAATCAACCTTCTCAGTGCAGCGAAGCTCTGTAAGAACTTTTCAATTGATGGAACTTGAAAACAAACGAACCTACAGACACCAGCCTTCTTCCGAGTCAGAGTGCAAAGGAAAAGTGAGGACACGTGAGGAGAACCAACATGGTGGCACCGAGGTCAGTGAAAAGAAGGAGAGGAATGAAGTGCTCCAAGCGCCGGAGCTGAGATTCTCCTGCAAGCTGTGGTGAGGACTATATACAACAAACTGTTTCCCTGCAATTCATCAGGTGCATGGGGGCTGCAGAGATCCACCCGCAGCCTGTGAGGAACAGTGCTCACGCTGGAGCACATGGATGCTAAAAAGCTGTGATCTGGTGAGGAACTCGAACAGAGAGAGAGGACCCTTGCTTCCAGAGATAGAGATAGAGAACCCTTGCTTCCAAACTAGAACAGCTTATCCTTGAAAGACTGAACCCCATGAACTAAAATGACCTATGCTAGGCAGTTGTGGGAAGACTGCTTGGCCCATGGGAGGGACTCACGTTACAGCAGGTTGGGCGGGCTGCTGTGAAAGTTAGAACCATGCTGGAAAAGTTCACAGAGAACTACCTCCCGTGGGAACGATCCCACGGCACAGCAGAAGAAAGAAACTCTTTTCCTTAAGTGTACTGAAGAAAGATTTTGAAGAAGTGAAAGACTGACCAAACCCCTGTGTTTTGTCTCCTTGTGTGGTCAGTGGGAAAGAGGGAGGGACTGGGAAGGATAGGTGTTCTAAAGGTTTATTTTAATTCTCATTACCCTTTTTATTTTAATTCTGCTAATAATAAATTTTCTTTATACTATTTAAGTTTTGAGCCTGTTTTGCCCTTAAAATGTTTTTTTCCCCTAATCCTTATCTCAACTCATGACGTTTTTGTTCTAATTCCCCCTCCTCCGCTCAGCTATAGCAGAGGAAAATAAGTAATTTTTTCGTGGGTGCCTGGCTCTTAGCCAATGTCAAAAAAACCACGACACCCATACACTTGCAGGTCACACAGTATCCCATTCCTACACAACTGTACCCTACTGACCACGTCAGGCTAAAGGGAATTATATTCCTTCCTCAGAGATCAGTCTGCTCTCACACAGTCCTTTTTTACAGGCAAATTCAGATATGTGGCCCTTTTAAACAAGAGCACTCTAGTTTCAGAGCCTCTGAAAACAACTGGGGTTCTTTTGGTGACAGGCATAGACCCATAAGAACAGCCAAGCTGTGTCTAAGAGAATGAGATATGTTTTCAAACCTGTCAATCTTAATGATACCAAACATCAGGGAAACAGAAAAAGAAACTGCAGTATTCACCAAGAAACGCAGTTGTCCTCCCACTTCTTAGCCTCACAAAGCTCAGCAAGACAAGAAGTATTTCAGTGATATTTTTAATTTAAAGGGTTAAAAGATGAAATATTTTCCAGTCCAGGCATTTCTATTTAGCTGATGAAAATTTAATGTTGATATTGGAGGATCTCATCAAATGTCTTTTATTTGCCAGAATTTCCACCATTCCCTTCTTTGCATTCCACACAGACTGGACACAGATGAAAGCCTGTTAAGCCCCAGCTTCCCATACAGCAGCTCAAGGCTGCCATTTTAAGACTGCAAGTCACACAGGGAAATATCCCCATTCCTATCACCAAAATTTTGTCAAATGAAACTAACCAAGGGGTCTCCACCACCATTTTGAGCAGCACTAAAATGCTTTAAACCATTTTTCTCCACAAAATCAAAATATTGGCTACAAAAAGCTATGTCTCTCTATGACTGCTCAGCATTTTCTTGTTCAAAGCATGTGGGAGGGTACTGGAGAAGAAGGAAAGGAGTTTTCAAGCTCCAAGGCAACAGCAGAATACTGCTAACATCCAGGTGCTGTCTGCAGACCGCCCTATTCTCTTGCTGAATCCAGGAAGGGCTGCCTGCAAATGTTTCTATTTTCTGCCAAGAGACACTGGTTTGCTGAAGGTGAAATGCTTCATGAGAATACTTTTCTATCTGAACTACCAAGAAATTGAACAGGCTAATGCCTGAGGAAAAGGTGTCTCCCACATGCTTGTCTGCTGAGATCCTTCCCAGACAGCCTTATGTAGAAATGCAGCACCCAGAGCCTGGAAATGCTGAGGTTCAGATGCTACAAATCCAAAGTTTCTAGCACCTGAACAGCCTTCCATGTGTTCCAGGGTTTGAACTGACTGCTCCAGAGTTGCAGTACTCCAGCACTTTGCAAAGGCTCAAACTTCCAAACTTCCATTCCTTCCTCCACTTCAACCACCTCTAAAGCCCAGGTAGTTCAGCGAGGCTCAGAAATGCTTCAGAACAGAATCAGACAAAATTTCACTTTAACCACTTCAAGTGGAGTTCACAAGTTTCTTACTTTGTGGGAAAAAAACACCCTGAGTCTGAATTTCCTCATTGTCTTGGGACATATTTAAAAATACGGAATGCTTTGGAAATTCCTAGGGAAACAGTTAATCTCCAGTGCTAACATCTCAGAGAATTAGGTGGCTGGATGAGAAACAGCTGGTGAAAGCTTAATCCATCAATCTCCTATGCAAGTCTGTCAGCAGCAAGCAGAAGTAAATAACTTCAAGAGCCAGTAATAAGCATCACCTTTATCACAAGGCATCTGCCTTCCAGCTGTGTCTGTGGGCAGCAGGCTGGGAATGGATTTGGACTTCTCATTTTCTTAAGGCTGGCCAGGCAGTGGCAGTAGCCCAAAGCCCAGAAGTGATCCATGTCAACTTTGGAAATGTCTCTTGCTGAATGTGACTCTGACAAGGGATTGTCTTTTCTGCAGGCTGAAATTTGCAGGCTCTCTTGCCATGACTACTGATCTAGTCTAGCATCATCCATGTGCTAAGCAGTGTGCAGGGAGTCACAATGATTTGAACATTTATTGGATTGACGTCTCTCTCCAACATGGTGCAGAAAGTTCTTCTATTATGTTCAGCATAGATTTAGTGAGATGCTTTCCATGAGAGGGAAAAAAACTACTCATCCGATTTGGAACAGCAATATGTGTTGTTGAGCCCCATTCCTTATCACTTCCACTTTCCACTCCATGAAAAACCCACACATTCAAATTCTTGTCATCCGGAAAAAGTAATGTTTAAGTGTGAGTGTTCCAATTTACTGCAAAAGTTAGACTTTGCAGTTTACTTTGCAGGATTAGTTACATCAATCACTCAGTCATCAAGATGATGAGATTTTCATGTCTAATCACCCTCTTGCTACTCCTAATATTTATTATTAGTTGATTGCAAACATTCTGCAGAATAATAAAAACACTAAAATAGAACACGCATAATTTATTCACTGTAAAAATAATTTTTGATACATTTGAGGACTTCCAAATGTACTCATGAGCAATTTAAAAAATGAAAGAAAATACGTATTCCCTTTTCCCTACCAGTACCCCACTCTTATGCTGCAACACCCCACAGCCATTTTTTCCTTTTCAAGGCACCACAGCATCTCTTTTAATTTGAATGCCATGGAGCAGGGGAGCACTAAGGAGGCGCTGAGATCTCCATTTGTTTCTCTTGCCCAGGGGAGCTGCTTTGAACCTGGCCTGCAAGATGAGCACCCCCACACACACCATGCTGTCCTTGGTAAACCACCAGGCAAGCCAGCTCCTCAGGCTTGCCTTTACCTCACACATCCCTGCCAGCTGCTCTTTGGCCCTTTTTTGGCTCTTTTGGTGTACAAGGCAGGTGGCACTTAAGGACTCGTTTTGTTAAGCTGAGTGGCACCTGCAGGGCTAGATCTGGGGAAAACACACACAGCCACTTCTGGCAAGGAAGCTTAAACAAGGCAAGAGGAAACGAAGGCGAAGCCCTCTTCCCGCGGCATAAACGGGGAGGTAGGGTGGTGTGTTAGCACAGCACTGGGGGTGGGGGGGCCGTGCTACAACACAACTCCTTTCCCAGGGACACAGCTGAAAGAGCAAAGATCAAACCCTCTTCAGAAGCTGCAGCATCTCAAGACTACTAGAAAATGTAGCACATTTACACATGCACTTGTATATCTATGCAAGTATTTTTGTGACTGCCTTCTTCCACACCAATACTCGAGGCCCAAAACACAGATGGCTGCACACAAAGTTACATACACTTATAAACCTGTATGCCCAGGGAATACAGGTATTCCCTGTAAACCTGTATTCCACCTGCTAGGAAAAATCAACCAAATGATTCCTGTTTAAACATTTCAAAATTAGGTGTTGCAAAAATGTGGGTTTGTATTAATGCAAGAGGAGGGAGGCAGGGGAGAGAGGGAAGAAGAGATTTCAAATTCAGTATATCTATTGGGATAAGGATTTTTCAATGCAGCTTAAGGAATGAGGACTTGAATTCCCTTGAGCAGATATAAATGCAAATATAGATATATGCACACACATACAGCCTACTAAGTCAAATTACACATAAGAGGTCAGAAAAATCAAGCAAAGGATGTTGTAAAAAGTCTCCTTTCGCACAGCTATACAATCCAGGTATTTTCTAAGCATTCAGAACTTTAATGGCTTCTGAGAGACAAAGAATCGATCACCACCAAATCATCTCTCAGAATTGGATTACAATGGCCATTACACCCTCTCTTGTGACAGCACTCTGCTCCTTACTTAGTAATTAAGCAACCCTGTAAGCAGCATGCCCAGAGGATGAGCAGGGCACACCACTGTCAGCAGAAAGAGGAATGGGCCCTTCCTGTACGTAGGACACTTTGATCTTAGCTTGATTCAGCAAACAGCGTTCTCCTTTGATCCTGAGGCAGCAAGATCCCATCCACTAATTAGAACGGATGCTCCATTTTTCTGTCCCTATCAGCGAACCAGTCAGCAGAAGAATGTTTTGGCTGCAGAGGCTCTTTCAGAATTTCTTCACATTTTCAGGATCAAGTAATTATTCTGGCAACAGAGCTGATTTCGTTTTTGGTGGCTCACTGCTGCCTTTCCAAGTGGCACTCTCAGCTCTCTCCCCAGTATCCATGAAGGAGTCCATGTAGATAGTTCACACATACATCATGGCACAAGCACATAGGACACAGTCCCACAACAAGCATTACCCTCCCAGCTGGGTTTGAGGAGGACTCAGATGCTGCCACATCTTCTAGTTGCCCTAGAGGGGTTGCAAGCCTCAGAGCCTTCAGAACATACCAGATACAGTGAAGCTGAAAGACAGGGGCAGATCTTAGTGCTTTGACTCATTCTAAGTTGGTAAAAAAACGTTCCCAGCTCCTGCTCACTGCTGCACCTCTCTGCCAGAGATCACCAGCACAGCCAGCAGCTTTTGGCACTTGCTAGCAGCAAACTCCTGATACCCAAAGGTAGAGACGAGGGTACAGGTTCACTCTGCAGTTCTGGCAAGCCAGGGAAGAAAATGGCCAGAGGAGGAAGGAAGGAAGAAGGTGTGAAAGGGACGAAAGAAACCCTCAGCTGTGTGCATTCTGCATCTCCAGACTCAAGGGAAAATGTGCAGGAATGTGTGTCGCTGTGGGGAAAATGAGAATAAAGCTTCAAGCTGATTCAGCTTGCATCTGAATCCCAGGGAATGGCTTGAATGGCTCCCCCCATCCCAGCACAATTAGCAATCCTCTTGCCACATGCTGGGGAAGATACCTTTGGCAGTATGACATTTTGGGTCCCTTGTTAGAGAGGCAAAGATGAGGTCACACAGAAGTTTCAACAACAGGGTAGAAACACAGTGTTCCATCTGGCAACCGCAGGCAGTGGAGGGAGAAACTGCAGAGCAGTCTTTTTCCTGAGATGAAAGGAGAATACAATACTTTTGCCTGCCTCACATCTCTGAGTCTGGGGCCAAAGCTACCCCCTGTGCTAAAGAAGAGAAATGTCTCCCACCCCAAATGAGCTGAGGTACATTGCCAGCCCAGCACACTGAGCAGCAGCAAAACCTACAACCCAGGGAGGAGTGGCTCACAGCAGGAGGGGACTGGAACAGATGCAGGCAGTACATCCGCCCCAGGTCCTGCCTCTGCAGCAAACATTCAAAAGCCCCTGAAGGAGCCTGGCTTGCAGTTGCAAACACAGAAAACATTGAAGTTATCCAGCATGATATGACAGCATCCAACCTGGCTGCTCAACGAGCTGCTTGAATACTGGTCTTGCCCATTCTCACCAGGGACTGTGTATCCCATGTCATTCTTTGCAGTAATGACGCATGGGCAAGGACCTCGCTCATCAGATGGAAAATGCAAAGCCATTTATTGTGAATAGAATTCCTTAAATACCAGCACCCAACAGGACATAACTTCCTATAAACAGGAACGATGTTCACCACAGTGTCCCCCAATCACCTGGGGTATTACACAGATTTTACCTAGTATGGCAATAGGCAAACAAGACCCTATAAGGCCACAAACTACAATTAACACTTCTCATAGGCCCAGTCTGTCCATAAACCCACAATCCTCTCTCAGTCCATCCCTGGTGACCTGGATGCTCTCCCAGGGTCACCTCCGGGCCCAGGACAGAGGCCCTCTCTCTGATCCTCAGGGCCTATCTCTCCACCACCACCCAGTGCACTCCCAACAATTCTGGATGTGGTACACTTGCTAGTTCAGAATCTATCTAACCAAACACAGCATTTACCCAGCCTAGTGTCTCGAGGTGGCGTGCAAGAGACTCCACCCTGCTTGGGGAACCAACACCACCAAGCACTGCAATGGAGCACAAATCTGAATTTATGCCCAGCTAGACTGAATTATTTCCAGTTCACTAAGGAAATTCTACCATGGAAAAACTTCCAGACTCCAAAGTCATTCTGCAGAGCAGGCATCTGGACAGATTCACACTGTCATAGTAGACTGCATCCTGGGTCCAAGGTGCCCTAGCACAAATTTTCCTGGGCAGGATGCTTGGTAGAAACCTCCTTGGAACAATAATAGTGGGAGTAACAGAGCGAGGGAGGAAGGGTTCCAACAAACATTAGCCCTCCTGCCAGCCCACAGCAAGAAGGCAAAGTTTGCTCCAGACATTTGTAGGGGGATTGCTTCTGTGCCCCAGTTTGAGGGCACATGTTATACAAGTGGCTGACAGGTCTAGCAGTGGGATAGTAGCCTATGGGGGACAATGGAAGAGTGTATAAGGCAAAATAATTTCCAACTCCATCCTTCCTATATTTGCTGGCTCTGTAGGACAGGCTGGAACAAACAGCAGGAAAACAATCACATCTATCATGGTTTAGAGCAAGATCTGTGTAACACAGGTGCTAAAACTATACTGACGCTAACTTTTCCTCTGAGGTGTTTCTAGTGTTGGTATTCCCGTTAAATGCACATCAATAGGCACCTTTATCCCTGGAGAAACCATCAGACACAGCTTGTGGTATCTAGTCAACCCCCCAGCATGGAGCCTCCCAAGTGAAAAGATCCATTTTACTCTTGTAAGAGTAATCTCAGGATTGCTGCCCAACCTGTAGGATACACAGGCTAGCAGACACTAATCCAGGGAGAAAACACAGTGCCAGGGTCTTGAACTTGAGCCCTGCAGCATTTCTTGCCAAGAACTAGACTAGCTGATGAGGGACACTGGCTACCTGTGAAACTGTGCTGATCACACTGACCCTTCTTCCTTACCATTCATAACCCCATCTGAACTAGACAGAAAACTAACAGGGAAAATTCCTGCTGACCCACTCCACTCTGGCCTCAACTGCTGACCTGGTGAGCAGCAGTCACTATCACCCCTGCCATCTTCTCTTTTGAAAATAGGTCTTTCTCTGCAGGCCAGTTGGGAGGAGGATTTCGAACAACTGACTAATTGGGATGACACAGAGCATATCTCCCTGTGCTGACCTCCCCAACCTGCAGCTAGGCAGGATGACAATTGGACTTTACGACCAAAAAAAAGGCAGGAAAGCTTTCAGCTGCACATACTTCCAGAATGGTGTCAGTTCCCTTCCATGTCCTTGTCAGAGGAGCTGGATTAGCTCTTGCAGGGGTAGGAAAGGCGCTTCCATGACACACTGAGGAATTTGATTCCTTCCCTTTTCTGGCACAGACTCCCTGGGTCCTGCTGAGCAAGCCAGACAGCTTCAGGTATCTTCAGAGGGTCCCCATTAGTGCGAGATCCTCATGTGCTCAGTTTAAACCTCAAGAGTTTGATTTGCTGATCTGCTAAGCACTCAAACCTGCTAGGGAAATCAAGAGGGGCTGTGCTGTCCAGGTAGCAGAGTTCACGTGATGTTAAGCTCCCTGAGCACCTGAACTGTGCTTTTCCAGCACATCTTAATGCTTCTGTTTAATTAGTCACAGACTTGAAATGCAAAAGAGGTTTTTGAACTGTGAGAAGAATATGGTGCCAGAGCAGCTTGCTGGCATGTGCTAAGTGGAAACAAGAACCCAAATCTGGTTTACAGATGCAGCATCAGGGGGCTGATGACCCAAATGGTCCTTCCCAGGTCTGGACTCCTGCTGTGCTCCCAGTCCAGGCTTCTCATATGTGCTTCTATCAAGCCTTGCTGAAGCTGCCAGGAGAGCTGCTGCCTTTTCAGCTCTAGCAAGCTGGGATGGATGTCTTGCATCTATCTCTGCTGCCTTGAATGCAATATCCGTGCAAGTTAGAGGCAGGAAAACAACTGCATCGTATTATAGCAAGATTATAAAAATACAAAGGAACATTGATAGGAACAAAAATAGTGTCTACAATGACATTAGCTAGGATAAAACTAATCAATGGCTGTGCTCTGGGCATGCATTAATCCCCTTTCCATGGTATAGTGTTGCACTATTAAGTACATTATGGGAAGTTTAACACTTCCCTCCGATGCATGCAGCACTGGCTGGAAACAGAGACTGCTGTGATCCGAGCTGGCAGTCCTTGAATTCACAGCATTTGCAGAGGACTCAAGGAGCAGCTGCACTTTGGAGGTAGGGGGTTTTTTGCTATAGCAGATGAACAAGGCAGAGGGGACTCAGGGGGCAACAGGAATTCAAGAGCTCACCCATTGCTCCCCTAAATTGAGAGTGGAGGGGTGGGTACGGCTAATTCAGCCCACTCTGTGGGACCATTTGGTGTCCATCCCTGGCTTTGCTTAGAATCAGTCATCAATGACTCATACCCTGGGACTCGGGCAAATCAGGAGCAGGCAATCTGTCTACAGAAGATGGCTGAAGGCCACAACGAGGCAGGATACCCAAGGTACAAACAGGGTGGTGTGTCCTTTTCCTTCCCTGCTCAGGTCCTTCAGAGATGTGTGAAACACCATTTTCCAAATAACAGGCACAGACAAGGAGGAAAGCAAAAGTTTAGCTGAGCACAGAAAGTTATTTCCCTATTCTTTTTCTTTTACAAAACTAAGACTGGCAAACACAGTTCCTTTTCCTTCACCCCCTACTCCTGTGATCAGCTCTGGGGAATCCTGCTGCAGTAACTTAAGATGTTGTCATCCTCTGCTGTTTGCCTTGTCACTCAACACAAGGCTATTGCCCCAAGGCCAGCAAAAGCAGAAAAGGATCTGTGCCTCTATCTCGCAGCCAGGCATTAAGCAGCATAACCTGCTGAGGAAGGTGTGGGGATGGGCTAACTTCCTTTGCTGTGAGAGGGGAAAGCTGCACTGCAGACACGCTGTCCTGTTCTGCCCACTGCTACAGCAGAGACATCATCCTACAGTGATGGATGTCTAGGGATGGGAACATTTTAGATGACCACAGCCAGTTACTTTAGCTAAAGTGACTTGGGGATGAAAGCTTATCAAACGTTCATATAAGTACATTTAAGGTAAGAAACTCAGCTTGAGTTTGCAAAAAGCCTGCAGCAACAGCTCTGAGCTGCAGACTTACCCATTCATCTAGCTGGGATGCCAACATAAACCTCCCACATCCCTCCTCTTAATTATCTTACTGCTTGTCACAGCACACCAGAAAGGAAAATTCACCTTTCACACAAAGATTGGTGTCTATGTTTCCTGAAAGAGGGAAAAGGCACAGAGCTGACTGAGAGCAGTGAAGGCATACATTGGCTTCATTTTCCTGAAGCAGGTTGCAGAACCTTGCAGGAGCCAGCTCTTAACGTTTGGGAAACTCCACCATGGCCAGTCCTTGTCTCTGAAGGCATCCTCAAGCATCCCCATGGGTATCTGTAACCACACCTGAAAAGTACAGGTTGAGGCTGCATGGGATGAATTGAGAGCTGCGTGTAACTTGCTTACCCCAGAGTGGTAAGAGCTCTTCCCAGGATCTAAAAGCAAAAATAGGCTCAAGTTCCCACCCTCCCTGATCCCATTTCTTTGCTAGTATTCTCCCAGCACAGCCCAGTCAGCAGAGATGTGTCACGCTGCAGATCAGTGCCAAGTGCTGGCAACAGCACGTGACATTGCTGACACAGCAAAGTTGTCTCATTGGGGATAAGGTATCCACTGGTGCCTCTACAAGAGAAATGTACCTGCTCCCAAGACCGGGGAACAGAGAGTCAGGGTTAGGAAGCTGAAATTAAAACAGGTCGGCAAAGCTTTACTAAGACACTCACTTCTATTTTCTGTTTGCCGAGACATAAAAAATACATTAACAGCCCAGCAGCTTTGTAAATGATTTATGGCCAAAAGAATAAATTTCTTCCTTCTCCTCTGGAGAAAAAAAAAAAAAAAAGATTGCAACAGTGATAAACTGCTTAATAAGGGAAAACAACTCGAGGTTTAAATATATTCAATGGTATATTGAGTGGGAAGGACAGAGCCCATAAGGAATAAGATTAAAATCCAGTGAGGGGAGTTGGCACAGGGGAAGGCAGGATGAATGGGTGGGCAGGCTGGAATATACAGCTCATGTGTGGCGGGAAGAGGCGGGAGCATGGGGTGCAGCTGCCTGACACAACCATCCTTAGGTCAAACTCCAGTGCATATATCCCAGCCTATGGTCCAACCAACTGCTTGGGGTACCCATCTTACCTGTTTTCCCCTTTTACCAGGATGTTTCCGCACCATCATCACCCCGTGGTTGCTTATGTTGGCCTATGGAGGATTATGGTGGGCTCACCAAAGGGGTGTGTAAGACACAACAAAATAAAATTAAATTTTTAAAAATATTTGAATAATATAATTTAAAATATTTAAATAAATTAAAATAAAAGCAACCCGCAAGGAATCAACCTCCCAAGCCTTTCCTGAGGAGAAAAGTTTTCATTGATAGACTGATCCCATTTTCCTTGAGATCAGGAGGGACTGTCACCAGGATGAGTATCAGATTCTTAAAAGATCTGGTCCAGCAACCCCTAAGTTTTGGCTGAGGCAATGCCAATAAATTGGCCCAACTGCTTTCCAATCCTGTTTTGTGTCTTGTGTATGAAATGCTCTCATCCTATGGCGTGCACAAACTTTGCAAGTGGAAGGATACTTGGCCAGTGTTTGTTGTTCACCACACCTTTGAGCTCCCTTAAAAATTTTCCTGCTCTGTGACCTTACTGAGTCCTGCTTCCCCAACGCTGCCACCTGCATGGCCAGCAGACTGCCCACCTGGAGCCAGGGCTGCTCAGCCAGACACTGATGCCTGGGTGCATTTGATATGTCCTAGAAATTCCACTAAATGCAGGTAAGTCAGTGGAAATATATTTAATGTTTAAAAATTAGGCACACGTTTAGGTATCTTGCCAAACTGAGGCTTAAACAAAACTCCTGTAGCTTGTTCGTAGGAGGGAGAGCCTTTAAGGCTTAAGAATTTGGAAAATCACCGTGAAACTTCCTTGTCTCCAAACAAGACTGATTAAAGCAAAGTCTCTCAAAGCAGTCGGATTGAAACTAGTTTACATGGGCATATTCACAGACATTAGACTTCCATACCTTAAACTTCATTAATCCCAAACTACTTTGGATTTAAAATTATTAAAATTATTTTTAAAAAGCAAACAGAAAGGGAACAAAAAAAGGCAGGCTCTTTTTCATTTAAATTGGAAAGAAAGGAAAACTCAAATTTGTCTTTTGCTCTGGCAAATGTCAGGTCAGTAATTGAATGTTTCAGATTATGAGTTGAGCTGTCTAAAAGAGGTTGTAAAAGGACAATTTTCCACTGCGAAAAGAAGAGTTTTCATTAAAATCAAAATAGGTTGTAAGAATATCAACTTTGATGACATTTTCAGTGAGTGAAGACAAAATGAATTGCTTTGATTTCCCCATTTAATTATGGTAGTATTGGCACACTTCAGCTCAATAAGGTAAGAACACTTTATTTCAATCCATTTAAGCTTTTGCCATATATTTAGACATTACATAAATTCTGACTTTGCATAATTTTATGCAGTAGCAGTGCAGTGAATACACACGCATACTTAATATGCTATGGCCTTTCAACATCATGTGAATAGTATCTTTTCCCAGTGGAAATTTACCCTGATTTTTGGTCCTTCCATTACAAGATCTGATCTCTCCCTATGATGTGAAATGGAACAGAGAGGGTACATTAGGACTTCCCTGGGATAAATGTCCAGTGTGTTACCAGCTTTAGCTAGAAACAGCTCCATCACAATCTTCTCATGGAAACACCCAGAGTGCTGGAGCTGTAGATGTTTCCATGTGAAGTTTAGTCCCCATGTTGCTCAAGGGGAGAGTGTCAGGCACAGAGATGTCCACACATAAGCCACAGCAACATATCTATTTAAGCACTTTGCAGTCCTTTCCCAGAATGAGAGACACTCCATGCTCCCTGCCCTCTGGAAGTGCGATCTTTCCAGCCTGCTTACACCAAAACCCAAAGCTTTGGTGCAAGTGTTGCTGACTACAGATCAGTTCCCGACATTCCAGTCATTTGGGCTAATCATTCCCACATTGTGTGTTGGAAGCAGGACCGACAGATGAAATGTACACAGCCAGATTAATACAAAACTGCTGTCCATCTCCTGTGTGTCCTTTTGGCACGTGCCAGCACAGGGTGCAAAGGGAGACACATTCCAGAGCTGGGAGGCCCTCCCTGCTCATGGTGTACCCAGAGTAGAGCATCTGCAGCTCTAAGCATCCAAGCCAAGATCACTGAGCCTGATTTTTCCCAAATGCTATGCACTTCCCCTCTAGCACTCTAGTTTTGTACACAGCATCATGCTGAAAAACTCAAGTGCAGAAAGTTGCACGGGTAGCTCTAAAATATGCCAGGAAGGAATGCAGAGTCTCCATTTTGCAGTGAGGAAAACCGAGATGGAGAGAGGATATAACTCACCCAAACACCATGCAGCAGGTCAATGGCGAGACAGCAACAGGACTTCAGAACCTGATTCATGGGCCTTGCTCTGCCTATTAATCACTCTCTCCGCCACTGTACCAAGTATTAGTATTGATTTCAAATTAACACACACCCACATCTTACCAAGGAGAAAAAGAATAACCGAGAAGTTTCACTACGTTCAGCTCCATTGGAGGCCAACATGATTCTAAGAGCAAATATTTTCTGTAAGCAGCCCTGCCCCAAAGCATTCCAGGCTGGGAAGCACAAAGCAGGCACCCTCAAGGAAGTGTCAAGTGTTTATAAAACACTCCAAACCTCTTGAGCAGCTTTTCAAAAAACACAGAGTTCGATCATAACATGCCTGAAATGCAGAAAGGAGACTTTGCAGATGCAGATGCTGCTGTTACTGTACCTGACAGTGCACCTCCCTCCCTTACCAGGTTATCTTCTGCTGCCAGGATCTGAGAGTTAACCCCGGGTGACCAAGCCTTACAGTGCTGTCTGATTTTATGCTTGCCCCCTCCCCTTCCCATGACGTACTAAATTCCCTTTTACAACAGCTGCTAACTTTTGCAAACATAAGACTGCTACGAGCTTTCTTTGTCTTTTAGAGTAAAAGTCTCAGGAAAACACTTTGCAAATTTTCCCTCTGTAGCAGATGCAAGAAGTTGCTTATGCCCAAGCAGCAAAGTACACAACTGCTCTGAACTAACATTTTTTTCTGCACAGCTGGCTCAGTTTTTCACACAGATGTTGTTTCTCCTGCCAAGTCTAAGAGCACACAGAGCAGCATTAATATGAAAGAGCCCAATTGGACACTGGTTTAAAAACAAGTTAAAAACTCCCCAAACACAGCCTGTATGCTGGGTTTTCCCTTTCCTATGTTTTAGGGGGTTTATTGTTTGCTGTTTGTTGGGGGGGTTTTGTTTGGTTTTTTGTTTGGTTTTTTTTTTTTTTTTATTTTATGCACCCAGCAGGTAGAAAAAGGGGGAAAAAAAAAAAGAAAAGGTAAAATAGAACAAAAACCATAAGAAGCCGCTGAAGAAAATCTTAGCCTTTCAGGGGTAAATTCCCTTTCCGAAACTTGAAACACACGTTAATCTTTAATGTTAAACCATGGATTAAAAATTAATTCAAAAATCTCACAGTTTGGAACACTTACAAGTTCACTGCATTATTGAAAGCTCAGATCAGTGCTACTCTGCATAAAGAAGTCTCCCCAAACTCCTTCTATTCTCTTGAAGCCAAGAGCAGGTACTCACTGCTCTCCTCATGTATCCTTAAAACGCAGAGGAACCTAGTTATGATTCCCAAGAGCTGGGAAAGGCTGAGCCCTCAGTTTTACTTACTTTTTTGTGCTCCTTTTTGTTTGCCTGGAGGGGGAACCAAGGGACCAGGCAGCATGTGCAGAGGTGTTGCAGTTTCCACAAGTATTTTTGGAGCCATTGTTCTCTTACCAGCTGCTGTCTTACAGCTCTGCAGGAGGCTGAGCAGGAGGTTTCCATCTCTAGAGTCTGTGCTACCACGTCGTTTGCCATAAGGGGTGAAAGTTTCTTTTTAAGCATCACTGTTTTTAACAGCTGCCTCAGCACAGTTACGCTAGCAGTTACCATCACAAAGCAGCCTCTCTCCTACCCTCTTTTCTGCACTCTCAGGCTCATCTCCATCCAAATCCTCCACCTGAGACCATCCTCAGGAGGCTGCCTTCACGTGCAGCCAGCTGGGTCCACGCCAGATGAACTACGGTGCCAGCCGAGGTGAGCGCTGCCCACGCACCTCCTGGGCGAGGAAGATGCACGGGCAGCCAGCACAGCTCTTGGAGGGGAGTGTCCCCCTCAGGGAGGTGCCGGTGCCTCTCTGACCCTCCAGATGCTGTCAGAGAGAACATCTCATCTGCAGTCAAGACTGCTGCCTGCTGTGTGATAGGTACTGTGTGAGAATGAATAGGCTGCACTGCCCCACATGTGGGCACCCCCAATATCACCAGGCTCTGGGTGAAAATGAAGCAGTCTGTTCCTAGCTTTAAATCAGTGCTTGTATTCAGGGAGAAAAATAAATAAAATGAGAAAAAAAAAAATGCACAGAAGGGTTTAAACACCTACAAATCTCACTTATCTCTCCCTTGTTTATCATAACTTTTCCTGCCATAGTTGCTAATGGAAATAATAATAATCACCGTAGTAGAATCATGCTTTGGCTTCTTTCCCAGATTCATCTCTTGTTCACCAGGCAGTGAAGTTATTGTATCACCAAAACTTCACAGAGACCTGGTTTCGCAGGAGAAGCACCACCAAGAAAGGTTTTGACAGCTTCCCATGGAGGCTGAGAAAGCACAAGAGTAAAGGAGGAGAGCCCTTGACTTGGGGACAGGGGAGTGATAGGCAGGAGGATAAAAAAGTGGCAAATCTCCACTATATTTGCCAACAGTGAAAAGCCAAGAAAACAACAATTATGAATGAACAGACAATACAGCACACAAATAGTCCTGCTCAGCATGCCAATGTGTTCTCCCAGAAGGATCTGAATGCCCCTGGGACCCAGGGGAGGCAAGGAGCAATAAGCCCAGGTGATGTGCCTATGCTTGTGCAGAGCCAGACATGAACCCTCACTCTCCAGAGCCCAGCTCGGTAGTTCATCTTCCAAATCATCTCTCCTTCCATAAATTCAGTCTCCTACTTTTAAACTGATGTGCCCATCAAGTCAGATTACATTTAAAACTCTGCAAGTATGGCAAAATATATTCATGAACATCTGTTTGAATAATAAGCCTGAATTTGCTTCAACAGTATTCGTCCGACCTGCTTTTCTTGCCTTCTGCAAGTGCTCACACCAGCTCTCCCCAGTCCAAAAATGACAATGTGAGGGAGAAGCTGCTGCACACACACACATAAACATGAAGATGATTTTACTTGGTGGAGGAGGGGTTTCCAGCCTCTGGTGCACTGACCTTTCAAGGGTTGCAGGCTGCTTCTCGGACTCCATAAAAACCAGCTAAGATAAATCAGCTTAAAGTCAGAAAGCTAAAACTTACTTGATCAAAGTCTGGTCTGCCACTGAAAAATCTGTATGTGGGTGTGAATCCTGGGCTCTTCAGTTTGTACCTGCTGAGAGAAGAGGGGTAGTTGCTTATGCTGAGGCATAAGCGTACCTCCTCCTGTGGCTGGTTGCCCTCAGAGCTGCAGGTAAGCATCCCTCTCACTCCTCATCCCACTGCCTCCCCCTCAGACCTGCCAGTGGAACTGCTGGTATAATAGCTCTCTCTCCCACACAGTTCTGGAAAAAAGATCTGGTTAATGAGTAAGAGCAATTTCTTTTCTACCACAGGTCACACTGAGAGGATCAGGCTAAAGACTAAGAATGCAGGTGGCCACGCTGACAGACTGAACTGAGGGTAACCTCTGGCAGGGGAAGGGGAGCAGGGACAGCCTCTGACCTCTCCACCCACCTCAGCAGCTGTCCCAACAGTACATCTGACTGCCTGACTCCTTTTGCCTGGCTGTGAACTGGGGCAGTGTCCCCTCACCCCACGAGTGCTCTGTGCTGCTTGGTTATGTGGTATTGAGGGAAAGCAGGTGAAAAAGCAGAGAGACTGACGGAAGGAGCAGAAACCATACCCCAAGGCCTAGATGCAGGCTGAAAGCAATAAATACACAAAGCAATAGGTTGCAAGCTAGAATACAACCCTGGGGAAAACATTTGTTGAAAGGCAGAGAGGAATAAATGCAACAGTGTACACTTGATGGCTACTTATGGAGGTGAATCAGCATGGCTTAAAACACACACCCCGCAGAGATACATGGAAAGGCTGCCCAACAGATGCTTCTGCAAGAGCCCCATATCACCACAGATAATTTGGTTATCTCTAAGCAGGATGTGGAATGGCTGAAGAACAATATAGCAGGACAAGAGCAGTCTCTGAGCAGGAGGAACCAAGAGTTTGAGAAAGGCACTGGGTAAATCCTAGAACCACAGAAGCTCAGAAAGAGCTGTCTTTTGATGCTGCCACAGGCATGCTCTGTATGTTCACAGTGAACACAGCCCACAGGAATTCAGCTCTAATGACAAGATGCTATTGTGTGAGGCTGTGCTGTACTGAGACTGGCACAAGGCTGTTGCCCATCCAGGGATGACTTCCATCAAAGGAACAGCTTTTTAGAGCTGCTTGTCTGGCTCTCATTTATAGCACAACCTACTGATATGTAATCCTATACCCAAGTCACAGAAAGGTAAAGTCTTTTCCAGGCTCTAGGAAGCAATACAACAGCGGAGTAAAGCACTTCTGCTAGGCTGGAAGACAGCATTGCTCCAGACAGCACATACAGCAATAATCCATAACCACAGAGGACAGATGAAGAAAATACAGCTACCTTTGGAAAGTGGAAATCTATGAAATGAAGCTTCTGTTAGGTTTTTGGCACGAACATCCCTGGCTTAACATAATTAAATGAGTTTGGTTCATACTTTTTCTTTTAATCGATCAAGAAGAATGGTGGTGTGCTGCCTCCACACCCCCGTTACATCTAAAATGAAACACCAAGCATGGACGTGTGGGATGGGGGGGGCAGGGGGGCAGTGTGCAAGCTCCCTGCCCTGACAGTACCTTCCTCCCTGGTGCACGGGAGCTGACAAGGCCATGCAGAACCAATTTGGTGTTTTGCATCATCTGAGAAGTGAAAAACAGGAGGTGGCAGAGTGGTTTTCCCCATGCTTTATGGATGCTTGGGTTTCTGACAGATTTCTCTGCGAAGGGCTACCCAAAAGCTCCATGGAACTGGAGTGTCAAACGTGAACATTCAGCACTTAATTTGTGGTGCAAATCCTGTCAAACCCAATTGTGTCTCATCGCCCCTCCAAGGCATCCCAGGCTCTCTCCACTTCTGCAGGGGGATGAGGCTTTAAGGAATGACCAACTGTTAAAGCAAGCCTGCAAACCGGCAGGATGCACAGCGTATGCTCCAGAGCCAGGCATGCCCTCTCCTCCCCTCTGCCAGCTCCACATACGCACACAGAGTGGTCAGCCAGGAATACACCCCGGGAGGCCTAATTAATGAACATATTTGAAAGCTCCAGGCATCACCACGCTGGAAGAAATGAGTGATAACATTAGCATCTGAGCACGAGCTGTTTGGATTGAGTGAGGAAGGAGAGGAGGCTGGAGGCGCTGCCTGGGAAGCATCCCGAAAGCACAGGGCCCTCTGCAGGGCTCTGCCATACTCATCTGTAGCAAACACAAAGGTACCAGAGGGAAAGGAGCCTTCTAACAATGGGAGATCAGGCAGGATTAAGTGGGAACCCAGAAAGCACAGCAGATGCTTCTTTCTGCTCCCTGTGAAAGGAGAAAGTGATAATCATGGAAGAAGGAAGGTAGGAAATGAGATAGAGATAGGGAGATACATCAAAGGGACAGAAAAGAAACAGAAGAAAAATAGATAGAAAAACGCTAAAAGATAAATGTAGTATGCTTTTAATTTGCATGAGAAAAATAGTTCTCTTTTCCCCACCAATCATCTTTATTAGCAACAAAATTTGCACCGAGATCTCAGACTAGCTATCTAGCTGTGACAACAGCAAAGCTCTGAAACAAACTGCTCCATGGAGGCTGCGAAAACTCCTCCTCAGGCAGTTTTAAATGCAGGGCATAAGGCTGACTGAGACTTAGCCTGCTACTTTGCTGAGCAGCACACAGACCAGCATCGTGGTGCCTGAACTTCTGGCCCACAATCCACTCTGATTTTTGGAGAGTAGCTGCATGAAATCACTGAGTTTCTACTGTTTAAAAGTTTACCTACATAGTGCTCACCTGTGTCCCAGACCACAGTCCACATATCACTGGCCTAAAAAGGTGCCCCAAGATCTCAAGCTTCTGTATGCTACAACTGTAGGGACAGTCTCCAGGAGATGTGAAGGAGGTCACAGAAAAAAAGATGTGCGGGAAGTCCATTTTCCCCAGGGACTACAGCTTGTTCAGCAATAGTGCATGTGTTGGATGTAGCCACGCTGGAAGGGACAACCCCCCCAGTGACTCCAAACACCTTCTCAGTCCAACACCACACATCCACACCAACATGCAACACTGAGCCTGAGAAAGAGCACATCAGGCTGCGAACTCTGTCAGTTCAGGTCTTGGCTATGAGCAAGGAAGTCAATGGCAACACCCTGGGCAGGGGAAGAGACTGGTAGGAAGCAACTCTTCTTTCACACCTCCTTCACGACACTTCAGGGAGATGGTACATGGGAAAAGATGCCTCCTTGAAGGGCTTCTTTCTCAGAATATCTGCTGCAACCCAAATTCCAACCAGTAGCCCAATTATGGGGCCTGAGGCAAGACCCAGCAAAGCCACTGCTATTAAGAGGATGGCGAAAGCAATGGATGACCCTGCTTTCTCAGAGAAAAAGCATGGCTAAGAAAGCACCTGCCAAGAAAAAACATGGACCAGCTCCCCGCAATATTTCTGAGATATAGTCTAGCTCCAAACCCACAAGTATCTGTCCTCAGCAGACACAGCATGTGTCTGTACTAGGTTTAATCCAAATAGCATGCTAAAACCAGCAAGAATGCCATGCTGGAAAGGACATTGTGTACTTTCCTGATGGCAGCTCACAGCAAGATCTCTGCTACCACAGTCCCTCTGACTCTTATTCATGTTGAACAAAATAGAGGCAGCAATGCTATCACACCCTCCTTTGCCCAGACAGACAAAATCCCTACATGCACTGGGTCAGTGCTATAATCTCACCCAGCAGGTAGCAAAGCCCCAGATCCCAACCAGGAGCAACAGAGCACCTCACGTGTGTGGGGCTGCTGTCCAAGGTACACATCTCTGACAGGTTTATTGGGTCCCTATCTCCCACTTGCTGGCAGGAAGACA
This sequence comes from Struthidea cinerea, assembly GCA_013397865.1. Taxonomy (NCBI): domain Eukaryota; kingdom Metazoa; phylum Chordata; class Aves; order Passeriformes; family Corcoracidae; genus Struthidea; species Struthidea cinerea. The sequence goes on from VZTI01003809.1 coordinate 2,160,367, forward strand.
AGGCAGAGGAATTTGTGACCCTGCTAATTCAGTATTTCTGCCTTACTGGCACATGGCCTTCAGGAAAGTCTTATGGTCACTTTTTGGTTGTAAGTCCAACACTCAAGCCCAGATCTTTAGAAGGTGTTGTCCCAGAGCGCCAAGGGTTCACACTATAGTACAGGTCATGAGATCAGCACTGCAAATACATTAGGAAAAAGAGGCCTGCAAAGGACCTGCAGGACACAGCCAGCAGACACCACCACCCACCCTGGCAGCCACACTGAGCTGGCAACGAGGTCACATTGGCTGGGGGAATACAGGAAGCAAGCCAAGCAGAGATGGGATGCACCAATTTTAACGTGGTTAACTTGTCCTCAAATCCCTGAGTGCACCTCCTTGTGTGCTTATATAAACATGGCATGGCACTGATTCCTTTGGATCTTCTTCTAGAGCACACTGGAGAGAACCAGGGGTGAATTCTCACCTTTTCTTCAGCGCAGTGTTCTAGCATGAGGGAACTGAGAAGGGAAACTGGCACAAGGACACATCTTCCTGTTGAATGGATAATGCACTCAGATCTCTGTGGCCAAAACATTCTGTTCCTATTTGGGGCAAGTACTGCTGCACCCTTAGGCAGCAGCCTTGTGTTCTCCTCATGTCTTCTGCTCTCTCAAAAAAACCCCGATTCTCCTGTAAAAACATCTACCACCTCAATTTCTTTCTAAGACAGCCTTTACTTCACCCATGAAAACACAAAAAGAAGCTGAGCTCTGATAACCACTGCATCCTTCCCTTTATTCTCATCCTTTCCCTCAGCACAATTTGAAGAGTAATGACCTGAACCAACCCCAGCTTAAGACAATGGGTGTCTGTGTACTGACTTCAATGGAATTTGGATTAACATGGGATTGCAAAATCTCCAAAATTAATGCAACTGTAATGCTGTTAAAATAATGGCTCAGAGGTCAGGAGATCCCTGAATTTAAAGGTTTTCCTTGAAATTAAGCAAGCTACACCACATATCCTGCATTGCCTATTATTAAACCTTCATACAGAGAATGAAACAGAGTGCTGCACATGAGAACAAAACCCAGGAATACAAAGTCTGTGCGTGCAAAACAGATACTAAGAGTAGATAGCAGCTGCTATCTTCTTTCTTTATCTCCCAGTTGGTACTGATAGTTTGTTCACTGCAATGCCTTTTGTTCTTGTGCTTTTCTTGAAAAATTCATAAAAAAAAAATGTTAGAAGAAAACAGTGCGTGTAGAACAAAAACTCCTCTGACAGTAATTCTACAACAGAGCTCAGAGAGCAACAAATTTGGCCTCAGCCTTGGCTCCAGGTAGTCATGGAATGCTACTTTTGAGCCTCCTTTCCAATTCACCAGAGGCCAGGCAGGAAAGCAACAAGATGTTGAGCAATGTGCCACTAACAGCGACGACTTCTTTCGGCGCTCCTCTCCCTGCACAGGTAAGGTCCTTATGTGCATTATTGTCCCAACTGCCCAAAAGAGAAACTGAACTGCCTGGCTCCAGTTTTAATCACAGCACCCCCTAAATTATGACTGCTGACAGTTATGCTTGCCCGTCTTTAGACAAGAGATGACAGCCAGAGGCTGAGTACCTGCAGTTCCTGCTGAAGGCAGCGAGGGCTGGCACTTGGGAGTAGTCCTTTCCCTGGTCACTGTCATAATGCCATGGGAATGTCATATGGATGGAATTGAAGGGAAAAGCAGACAGACACAACTTCCACTTGTTGTTCATCTTTTGAAACCTGATTGTTTTCCGCAGAAGTTCCCAGGGAAATCCTGGCTACATTTATTTTGGCTGGGGTACAAGGCTATTTTTAGGGAAATAAATAAACAGCTGAATGCCCATTTTTAATTTTCATTTAGGTCTAGGATTTATATTTTATTTTTTAATTTTGCCTTAATCTCTTTGTCCTTCATTACTCCCTGGCATTCACAGCAGGGGAGAGGAGAGTTGCAGGGAGGAGGGTGAGGAATAGGATCCAGTGGGAGCAGTGATGAGGAAGGTACTGAAAGGGGGAAGAGAGTGAGGGGAAAGAGTATTGTTGACAGCATCTGATCCTCCGATTAATGTATTTCTAAGAAGATTAACCAAATCCCAACTGCTCTGTGCCAGGTTTCTTCTCTAAGCTTCTCTCTCCCCCATGTAAACAAAAAGACATTTCCTCTGAGAAAACAACCAACCTACTGACCAGAACTCTGGCAGGCTCCCTGCCCTCATGCAGCCCAACACTGTGGGGCACAGAAGAAGGGGGAAAGTACAGGTCTGTGGGAAAAGTATGGGTCTGTGGGGAAAGTACGGGGGTCTGTGGGGGTAAATTCTATTTTAAAGCACATTTTCTGCTTTTCCTTTTTTTTTTTTCACCTCCTCAGGGCTCTGCATAACTCCTGACTTGTCCGTCTCCAGGAAGGGTGCGAAGGATGCCATGATGCAGGAAGAGGAAGACAGAATGGCTTCTGGTCTCAGAGTCACATGAGAACTCATGATCTCATTATATTCTGCTCGTCCATAGCTGCTCTCTATGGCATCCACATAGGGAGGAAGGGAGAGAGAAAGGTGGGCCAGAACACCCCAGAAAGATGTGGTGGGAACCACTAAACACAATCCACTTCTTCCTGCCCTGCCCCACAAAAAGCTTCACTCTGACTCCATAAAAGAAAGAAACACTTCCATTTCTACCCATTTTTTTGGAGCATTTCACTCAGTCAGGAGTTGGCCAAAACCCTGCAACCCTGCATCACTGTCTCTGTTTTAGAGATTGGGAAACTGAACATGGGCAGAGACTTTTCCGAGGTCATAAGGCAGGTCAGTGGTACAGCCCCACTCTCATGAGCTGAGTTACAGGCATTTTTACAGGTCACAGTACCAGCCTTGACTGAATAGGTCTTCTCTAATGAGCCTCTAAATTTAGCCTCCAGGTTTATTTGTTCCCAGCTCTCGAGCAGGAACTCCTTCACCAGACATTCTCCCACCTTGCTGCCCAGGGGTAGGTTTGCCATCTCTGGTAGCAGCAGCCACAGTGGACATGGGACATTTCTGCCTGCCCAACGTGCTGATGGAGCTCAGACACCATCACGCCTGTTTTCAAGCACAGCGCTGTTGCCAACCTGTCTTGAAGTGGAGCTTGGAAGGATGGAAAGACCTCCTGCCTCTTCTCCCCTTTTACAGCCACTCAGTGTTTCAGCCTAGGTTTCCTCTTAGCTCTCTGCCTTCTCCTGAGCAGCAAGTGGCTGAAACGCTCACAGACCCCCACTACCTGCTTCGGGTTAGAAGGACCCCCCTTAAAAAGGGAGCTTTTTTTCTGTATCTCCTACCAGGGAAGGAGAGCAGCTCTTGTAGTGAACAACACAGCACAGTGCATGAAACCACTCAGAAAGCAGAGGAATTCCCATTTGCTCAGCTGCCTCTCTTGCCCAGCTCAAGCCACGGTGAGCACTTTGATATTTTAGCAAAGAAATGCTTAAACCAAAACGCTGGCTTTGCTGCACAGTGACTGCAACATAAATTGACCCTGAGAAAGCTCCACAACACACAACTTTTAAATGAAAGCTGTCAGATCTTACAGTAATGTATTGCATGGTGTTTTCCTAACGATGCCTTTTCATTAAGAAAATCACCAGAAATTCCAGTACTGCATATGGAAGTGGGGGTTGTGACTAAACAAGAATATACAGTGCCAGTTAAGGATGCAGGGAAGAGATAAGGGCAAGGAAAAAAAAAAGCAAATAAATTTATGTTGCCTAAGGCATTGAGGAGAATAAGAAGGGATTTACAAATTCATCAGGAGGGGAAGCAGCACCAGAAAGAAGGTGGGTTCATTAATAAGTGAGGATGAGGATGAAATGAATAGTTCAGAAATGGCTGAACAGCTTTTTTAAATCTGTCTCTAGCCATAAGAATAAAGAGAGGAATTTTGGACTAGAAAAGAGGGAAAAAAGCAAGTTAAAAAAAAGCAGAAGCAAAAAGAACTTGAAGAATTGTATGTCCACAAATGAAATAAAGCAAGCAACATCCTAGAACTTAATCCAGAAAAGACAGAGACATTTTTTAAAAGCATTTTTCACTTCAACAGAGCTAATACAGGGCTGAACATGAGGCAATCTATACATATAAGCACCTGCATAAATGTATGCAGGATCAGGAGCCCAATTTGTTATGGTGAGGCATTGACAAACGTATTATCCCAGTGACAAATAATCTGACAATTTACATTGAGCTAGGGAGGTTCCACAAAACCAGCCAAAAAGCAAACATAATAAAGATTTTCAATAAGGAATAGAGCTGGCAATATTTAATTCTAAGTCAATGTCTAGCCTGAGTGAAATAATGAAACAAATATGTTCATTAAGAATCTAAAGAATAAAATGAAATGCACAAGTTACTCTTCTACTTTTTAATACACACACACAATTAGCACACAGAGGAAAGGTAGTGAAGAGAACTTGAAGCTTTAGGAATTTGAATGATTTGACACTGCCCCACTGGAACCAAAAGCCCATGGATCAAAAACCTGGCCAAAGGTACCAAAAGAAAATGTGCTTTGTTGGACTGGGAAATGACAAATGACGTGCCAAGGGGTTTTCATCCATGTTGGCCTTATTAAACCAGTGTCACAGGAAAACAACACTAACTGTCCATGAAATTTGCAGCTGCCACCCTACAGAGAAATTGCAAATATAATGGAAGACAAAGAAAGAGGGCCTCAGTGAACACATAGCTCCTTAAAATTGAACATGTGAAGGCAATGGTCTGAAAGTTAAAGCAGAGAGTAGCATGAGTGGGACAGAGGATGATTGCATCTGTACTTATCAGAGCCGCAAACTGAACCCATCAACACAGAAAAAAGAAAACAGTTAATGTCTCTGGAGAAGAGTAATCTAAAAGATGGATATGCAGCAGAAGGGAGAAAGCACAGAAACTGTTTCATTCTGAGACGGGGGGTTACAGAAAAGAAGAAAATAAAATAATCTTGATGTGCTACATTAGCAAATCAGGCTCTTGCAATTTTGAGTGGGAAGCAGAGGTGCATCTCACCACGGCAAAGGGAATAAGGGAGGGGAGAGTGTCCACACCATTTCAACGCAACCAGTCCAAGGACTCAATTTTGTTAATTCCATCATTTTTTCCTCATCACCAATAGATGAGCAGCAAACTAGAAAAAAATCTGAGATGATTGATAAACAGACACGGAAGAATATATAAAAAAGACTCAGAAGGGTCAAATGCGTACAGATTATTAAGGAACAACCCCAAGGTAGTAAACTGCAAGATACACTTGATGCATGTGAACACTGCGGAGTGAGAGGAGGTAATAACTAGGAGTTATGAGATTAAACCAGGAAGAAAAAAAGTAGACCTTATACTAGGAAATAGGCTGGCCTTGTTCTGCCTCTGAATCAGTTTAAATCAGAAATAACTCAATAAAAAGGAAAGAAGGGGCACAGAAAACAGATACTACTGCATCCAGAGAGAACATTTCAGAGATCCTTTCCCCATCTCCCAGTCTTTGCACTGTCTGAGATCCCAGCTCCCAAGTTCCAGCAGCACTCTCGGTTGCATCGATTTGTTCCTTCCTTCTAGGAAAAGCAGATGCTTTACCCAGTACACAAGCACTGGGCAGAATTCAAACCTCTGCTGAGGCAAAACAGCATTGCTGGGTGTTTGAGCAGCTCTGGCTAATCTGATGCCCATTAGCGACATGCGTGGTTACATAAAAGAGATACTAAGGCTCTAATTCCACTATTCATTACCATTACTAATACAGTGACATACAAATACATAGTAAAGACCTCCTGCCCCTAGGGAGTTCATGTTTCCAGATGCCTGCTGACCATAGAAAGGGTTGGGAGAGGGGCACAGTTCCTGAATTTCTCTAAGCACCAACATGCTGTATAAACAGACCTGACCTCTTCTCCTGGACAATGACAAAAATAAACATTTTTATCTCTCATAGAAATGTAAGTCAGCTCAAACTGCAGGTACACCCACAGGGCACTTAATGCAGGAGAAGCATCCTTGAGGTCAAACATACTTTCAAAAAGCCAAATCCAACCCCCGTGTCAGATGTTACTTGAGAGCCAATGAAGGAGAAAACAAGAGTAATAGTGCTCAGCAGCCCTGAGGGCCTTCATCTGAGCTGCTGCGAAAGGTCTGCACTTCTGCAGGCACAGGGAAGGACAGAGCACACTGGAGAGAAACGTGCTGCTTGGTGGCAGCTTGTGACAAATTTGGCCACCTATTATGCCCACTACTACAGAACAGAGTGTTTTGGGAGTCTTTGCCCACTTACTGGAACAAATAATCATTGCCTGCCTGAGAAGTGTCTTCTGGAGGTCAATACACTCAACATCCTTATTAAATTTATTCCTCATTTTCTGACGGCTAAATCCTGGCTTGCCCTGCCTTCATATGCTGCAGTGTCAAGCAGATGGGATGCACATATGTATTCGCCACCATGTATTTTGGGCAGGGCCAGGTGCAGCACAGCATTGAGTGTTCCCAGGTCACCCCGCAGGAACAACACTCAGTTGCACCCCGTGGTCCCCGAGAAGCAAGCTCAGCTTTTGGGGGGCTAGGAGTGAAGACCTGCCTTCCTCTCAATGCCTGGCAGAAGCACTTGAGGAACTGCAATGCTTTCATCCAGCAGGCAGAAAAAACTTCTATACGGCTCACTTGCCCCACCCAGAGGCATTTTGCTCTGCATCCCGCAAATACCGAAGTTCTGCAGGCTCTAAATTCCACAGGAGAGGGGGCAGACAGCAGCCGTATCACTGAATTAAACCCAAGCAACAGCAATGACGGTACTGAGGGACTCCTACTGATCTTGACAATTATCAAGTTCAGGCCCTCTGGAGCCTTCCCTCAGTCTCTTAGTGTTGTGGAATTGATCTGAAAACCACTTTATTAATGTTCTTTCTTTTCCTCCCCTTCTCCCCAAGCAGCATCATCATTTATTAATTTATGATTAAATGAATTATTGATTCTCACTGCACCTGCAGTACTCGGCATTGTCCTTCTTCCCCAGAGACATCTTTGACTGATGTGAGAATGGCAGGACGTCAGAGAGACAAAAAGAGGAAGAGAAGAAACTCAGTGTGTGGGGGACCTCAGACAAGTGCGTTCCCCACTGAAGTGCCAGGCTGCAGAGGATGGGCACAATGCACCAGGGCACAGCGATGGTGCCACCTTCTCAGACAGCAGTGAAAAAACCCAGAAAGCTCAAAGCCAAATTGCTTCTGATAAGGAGGGAATGAGTAGCAGAGCTATTCATAGGCATTCAGCATGTGGGGAGGTATTAAAAAAAAAAAGTCTGACCCAAAGCAGAAGCTTTTATTTTTATTCAGAAAAGTCAAGCTGCAGTTCTTTGAATACATCATTGAAAAAACCTTCCAGGCTTTTGGCTTTTGCCTTGCAATTACAATCAACAGATGGTGATTATTTCACAGGCTGGGGCATCTGGTCAGCTCCCAGCCAAACATAAATAAAAGACCTTTGCATGATTGTATCGGGCATTCTGGTCCAGAAACAAAACCAAGGTTGGGAGTAAAAGAAAAAAAGTGAAAGAGAAGAGGTACATCAAGTTCCCTGATTTTGGAGGTATCTTCTTTCCAGGAGAAAAGATGAAGGGGGACAAGAGAGAAACAAATACAGTATCTTAATAGAAACAAGCCTCTTGCACAAATGATCAGAGTTCAGCACTCCTGAACCCAATGGAAATTTCTGAGTCAAAATCTCTCTGTCACGAATTAAACCTAAATCTTGACCCTTTATCAGGATTTTGCAGGCCAGATAAACCTTCACCCTCTTTTATAGTATATTTTATCCGAATATGCAGTTGCAATGCAGTTCCCCCTAAAAAGCCAGGAAAGTTTTACTACATCTTAGAATGGGAGGAATACATCAAGGTACTGCTTCTGCTTTTCATCAGGGAAAAAGAACACCCAAGCTACCACAGGAAAATGTCCTCTCCCCACACATCTTTCCTGGCCAAAAGAGCTGCAATATTCTCCTTGAACTAAGCACACAGAAAACACACCTCCAATGTCTGTCCTTCCTGCAGCCCTCACATCCACATGAATTGGTGCTGGCCCCAACACCAAGCAGTGCACACTGGCTCTGTGTGCTCTGTACCCACTGCTCACTGAGGCCTGAACCCACAACACCAGGGGAAGACCTAATTGCAGCAGACAAAATGCCCCCTTACGTGGGAGGCACAAGGCTGTGTTTCGGTGACATGAAGTCCAGGATGACAGAGGCTTTGGCCATGAATGTGTGCAAACACCCCCAGAAAAAATGCAATGACCACAGCTGCTGTTTCTGCACCCCGATTTTGTTGGTCTCTGTTAGCCCACAATTCTGTTTCATCCCAAGCATATGTGAAAGGATAGCAGGTTTTATCCTTGAGCAGTGCAGGCACTACAAACCTCAGCGAGGTAAAGGAAGTTATTACCTGCATCTCACTCCGCACCTTGACAGATTCCCTCAGTGCTTTGCTGCATATGGAAGGAGCTTTTTGCCACCTCCCTGCTGTCCTCTTTGCTCTTGGAGGCCCTGCAGGCCTGCCTCACCCGATCCGCAGAGAAGCTTCAGAGCCCTCATCGCTATTTTGTACTGCAGGGTGATGGCTGAAAGTCTGAAAGGCACGCAGCCAGGGCACAATTTTGTTAGGAAAACAAGGCAAACACTTTCTGTTCCTGCCTTACACATGCCTCTGGGTTACTCAGCCATTATCTGCTAAATTAAGGCCAGCACGGCTGGCCTTAAGAGCCCGTCCTGTACCGAAGTCACGGCCAGCCATGACTTCGTAGCCATCACCGCAGGGCACACGTGGCTGCCTTGAACTTTCCGGCAGCTTGTGCAGAATCCTTGCCCATCGCTCATGAGCACTCAAGCCCTGCTCCTATGGCTTGATCTCCTCCAGGATCCCAGCTTGCATTACGACACACCGCTGGACTGCTTCTGACTCCCTCCCAGGGAGAATCCACGGAACCTGGCCATTTCATTACATGCTCTGCAGGACTGCAGGCAAGAGTAGAATTAGATGTCTGCTCTCTAGCTGAGGAGGAATGAGAGGGACATATTCCAGCCCAATTTATACAGCAGCATCAGAAGGCAATGGCAAAACAGGCCCAGAGTGGAGCAGGGGGCATGGACGGGTAATGGAGGAGTGAAATCTCTGCAGAGAACATACATACATCATGGGATGAAGGAAGGAAATTACATTACACCCTCTATGTGCAGGGAACAAGCTTGACTCCACAAGAAAAGAGCAGAGTGCTACCCCACCACCTCCTATTAAATTGGTGGATGATGTGGCTGTGCCTGGGGCTTCTCAAGATAAAAACGTTCATTTCCTTAGAGAACAAGGTTTTGATCTTCACGACCTTACCAGGCCTGTGCACGTTTACCCATTTTAATTTCAGATTAGCATCTCTCATTTTCAGTACCTAGGGGATTACTGTTTTCGCCTGCGCAGCAAGCGCAGTTCATAAAAGTATCGGTTACCCTCCCCCTTGTTCAGAAAATCAAGGCAGATCTGACCAGATGGCACATGCTCCTGCGCTCCGTGTCAGGCTGCATTAATTCAGGGGAAATGAACTCTCCTCCAAAACTATATTTATTTCAGACACCGCCATGCCCAGTTGTTGGGCTGTCCTCAGGAAAACCTAGAGCCAGCTATTTTCCGTGAGCTTAGCAGGAAAAAAAGCACAGCAAAGGCCTTGCTGGGAGTCTCAGAGGCCAGGAAGGAGGAATACCCACAGGCTCCCAGGTAGCTGGAAGACTTTCAGTGGCCCTTCCCCAGGGCTTTGAGGCAGTAGCTGCTTCCCTAATGCTCAAAGCATCGTAAAGCAGAAGGTGCTCCCACACCTCATTGGACCAGCCCGGTTATATCTTAAGGCAGTGCTAATGGAACAGCACAGCCTTTTTGGGAAGGCTGCATTACACTGCCTTGCTAGGATCAGGAACAAGATTCCTCCAAGTGACAGAGACACGTGGAAGCTGTTCTGGTATGGTGCAGGGCGTGCAACTTGAGTTACTATCTCTATCCTCCCCTTTGAAAGGCCCACTCCTGCAGGGTGTAAGCAAGTTATGTCACCTATTTATAGCTCTGCCTATGCTGCCCACTTCCTTCACCTTCTGCCGGAATAATTCTGCCCATTGCTGGAGACAATATAGTGTGAGTGCTGGAAAGAGTCTGATTGGGTGAGAAATGCTTTTGGTTCTCTCTGTAAAATGTTATTTACCTTCTTACACAGCACATATAACAACACCTAAGTGCTATACTATAATTAGTAAAATCATGCAGAGAAACTGTTCATGTGGATAATGATACTTTTCATCCTCCCATGTGGGTAGTTTAAGGTTGAATTAATTCATGTTTGCCCAGCTTTGCAAGATCTATGGAAGAAAGGCTATTGTTATGCAAATAATTATTAATAATGACTGCTCCTGTGCTGCTCCCCATTAAATGTCTTCAATTTATAAGTCAAAGGGTGTTTTTCGTCTTGCTGCAAGACTAACTGGGTTCCACAAATTGAAACGTGGGAACTGACACTGGGGAACAGTGTCAGTGTACCTGGCAGTAGAGGATAACTCTGAAATTAGGGTGTTTTTCTCACATTGAAGGCTCATCTTCAGGCTCCTCCCTTCTGTGCTACAAGCAATATACGTGACTCTGGAAGTCACTTGGAAGAGCAGTCACAACGCCTACCCAAGGCATCCAATCAGGCCCAGTTCAGAAGACCTCAACAAAGAGGCAAGCCCATGCAGAGTGAAATTCGGACAACCATATATCCTATACTATGCCCAGAGATTAATAACTATCTTCATTTCACAGATTGAAGCACGAACAGTTTGGACAATGAAGCAATTCTTCGGGGTGTGGTGAGTACAAATGCACCATACATACAATGCTCAAATAAAACACTAAATAAGGACAGGTGTCTAAAAAGAAGGCAATTTTTAAGAACACTGGGGTTCAATACAATGCAGGCACAAAGAGTTTGATATCACAATCATAGTTCTTTGGAGCAGATAAGCAAAACTGCTCCACAGTGGCTGCTATGGTCCCTGAGATGTCTCCCATTCTGGAGACGAAGGCAGGACCACACAAAGTAGATAAGGAATTTCATTTTGAATAAGCTTCTCTAAATTTTCAGAGTATATCATGAGCCACACAGGGGTCACACCAACACACCCACAGGACTGTTGCATGACCACATGCCCCTCAACGAATTCTTTCTTTTTTAATCTCCTAAAACCTTGAGGGCAGAAAAAGAGAAATTGGGCTGTTACCATAGTCTTTTTAGAGCCCTGTGCAGGCGAAGTCTGATGACTTATAAAAAAAGAACAATTCTGTCCACATGCCGTGCCAGGCTGCTTGCAGCTAGGACACATCAGCTTTACTGTGCTATTTCCACACAGGAAACAGCCATCAGTGCAGTCCATCTAACATACCCCAAGTCCTCATCACACTTACATTGGTGAGGGATTTATCAAACAAAAACAAGGAGAAGCAAGAATTAAGTTACACCCGTGGCTCCCAAGGCAGCATTTTGTGTGCACAGGGCTCCTGGGCAGGATAGGCTCTGATGAGAGAGACCACCCCAAGCGATCACCCTCCACCACTGACAAACATTTTCACAGGTTTCCCACTGCACCAAAGTTAGCAGATGCCTTCGGCAAGATACAGGGTAGTAAGGTTTGGAACCTGCAAACCTTCCTGCATCTTCAGCAGCTGCAGACACTGGAGAATCTGCAGTCAGAACTTCGCTCAAAGAGCGTTTGAAGACCACGAGAGACAGAAATGATGCCTGCTCATCTCCCTGTAGTTCTGCAGATGCAATCCAGCTAACCGTCAAGGAAAATCGATTTGTGTCACACTAATGAGCAAGTATGAGGTGAAGGAACTCCTGGAACTGATGTGGTAGAAAGAAGGTCCTTCTCCATTTTATTTATCTGCTACACTGTTTTCACAGTAACTGTGATAAACAGATACTAATCTTTTCCACAGACAGCCCAGTTCAGATGTGTGCCCTTCCCTGAGGCTCCTGGAAGAGCACATGTTGTTTGTAGGAGAAATGCAGCCAGCCCCACTGCTCACACAGGCCTGCAGGTTTGCAGGTCAGTCATCAGTCCAAGGCATGAACACTTGCAGCCCAACCACAAATACCACAAACCTTCAGGAATCACACCAAGGTGTTGCATCGTGTGGATTCTGGTGTTGCTGCCATGAAGAAAAGTGCGTGCCCTAAGCCCTGCCGAGCAGCGTGTCTAGGATCTGATACTTAAGGGATTCCCTGGTGATTTCCATAAGCTGATAAGAACATCCTAGAACAATTCTTTTCTGAACTGCAGCACATTTCACCTAAGAAAGCTCTTTGTCTTGTTTTCAGTCGAGGGAATGTCAGATCTCTGGGTAAGGTCTCCAGCCACCAATGCTTCTTGAACTCTGCCAGGCTTGGTGCTGTGATCACTTCTCTGGGGAACCTGTTCCTCTGCCCAAACACCCCCTGGGGGAAGAACCTTTTTTTAATATCCAGCATAAACCTCCCCTGATGCAACTTCAGGCCATTCCTTCAGGTCCTGTTATTGGTCAGCACCGAGACGAGATCAGTGTCTGTCCTTCCTCTTCCCCTCAGAAGGAAATTGTAACTGCAGTGAGGTCTCCCCTCAGTCTCCCCTTCTCTGGGCTGAACAGACCAAGTCACCTCAGCTGCTCCTCACACGGCTTCCCCTCAAGGCCCTTCTCAATCCTCATTGCCCTCCTTGGGACGCTTTCTAACACCTTAATATCCTTCCTATATTGTGGTGCCCAAAACTGCACACAGTATTCAAGGTGAGGCCATACCAGTGCGGAGTAGAACACACAGGGATTTTTATTCCAGCCAAAACAGCTTTTCCTTAGGCTGTTTCCCACAAACAAGTTTGCCTTGCTGGGGTCTGCTGTGGTAGCCCACTTTGGCTAGGATAAGACATCTTAGGTTACAGAGCATTTCTGTAAATGCACTTCTCTAAGGACTGAGAGACTCAGTCTTTTAAACATCACACCTTCTATAGAAAGTAAAGATCACAGAGCACTTTCTGTCAGCTAACCAGTGTCTTGTAACTGGATGAGGAGTCCAACTAAAAATCTTTAAAGATCCAAACCCATTCTACTTTGTGTGAGCAAAGCATCCTGTTATTTGCACAGCCACAAGTCTTTAGCTAGAAACTTGTATCTCTTGAGGGCTTTAAAGGGTCTTTAGGCCCTTTTGTTGAGAAGAAATCATGAGACTGGCACATGACAGAACACAAAGTTGGTAAGTCTAAGCAGGTCGCAAAAATGAGAACTTCACTTTTTTTTTTCCATCTCTTGGACACATTTCTCTACAGAAGCAAAGAGATTATTTATTCATAGGCAAGAAATATACTTAATTTTTTGAAACGACAGAAGACAAGCCAAAACTCAGGTGCAATTAGCCTACAGGTAAAGCTCAAGGTTGCCAGAGTAACATCCCAGGTAAGTATGCACTGTGCTGATAAAGCACAGAAACAATGTGATTGCCAGGGTCACAACAGGACAGCTACTTTCTCAGTGCTCTGGCAAAACTTATTCTTCCAAAGAGGAACCAAAAGCTTCTTGAGCAGAATATCTGATGCCTGGTTTCCTACAACTGTCTAGTATGTGACTGTCCAGGAACTCATATGAGTTTCTACTGCAGCCAACACAGAACTGAACAATACCTTCCCACACGTCTGCAACAACCTCAAATTCCCTGCCTTTCTTCAACAACTTACTCAGGAATCACTGATCCTCAGTGACTTTTTATTTAATTCTTGCTTCTCCTGTAGAAAGCACCTCTTCTGCAGAGGCCTGTTCTGCCACTGGAGTACATTTGCTACCCAGATCCCACTGGTTTCAGTGGCAGGGAAGAGGCATGCACATGCGCACACCAGGGCATGGATCTGAACAGAAGCACGCAAGAAACAGAGCAGCAGGCTCTTTCTTGGACACAAGCTAGCTCTCTGATTGCTGTCTTGTAAGACTGGCCCTGGGGGACGGTTAGGACATATGATTGCAGCGCAAACATTCCAGGTGTTCCCTAAGCTGGGAGTTGCTCAGGTCTAGTACGACTTTCATGTTACTGATAATATATGAGCAGCATCAGGAGCAGAAACACTAATTGGATGACTTATGATCCCTGAAAAGACCAGGAAGAAGTGAAACAAAAGAATCCTTTCCAGACATGGAGACTAGTCACTGACAAGTGAGCTGGCATCTGCCTTGGGAGTTGTGTCTATCCGTTTTGCACAATGCAGTTTAAGGTTTGTGACAAACCCCTTCATGTAGCAGACACCTCCAGCACATACAAAGGCCAAAAATTTCCCATTACCATGTCTGCCAGGCCATGTGAAATACCCAACACTTTGTGCTGTAGCAGAGGCACATCCAAGAGGAGGAAATCAGTTTCCAAATGTTACAGTTCGGTGATCCCTTAGACTTGCTCAAGAAGACCACCTCTGTTCTCTGCAAGTTTTGAGGAAAAGAGGAAAGACTTAAAATATCCCCTGCTAGTCCATCTGTGGAGATCCCACCACAGCATGGTTACAGCACACAGCAGAAACACAGGACTTAAAAGCATTGCAAGATGATTTTCCAAGGAAGGAATGTGCAGTTTCATTTATTTACAGCAATGCTCCACACTCTTTTCCTACTCTACTGGCAGCTCAAAAGATGCACAGCCAGTATGAGACAGTTGCTCCAGGACCAGCCTTTGTCACAGAAAGATGCTGTGAATAAATCATAGTCTCATGTATTGCCGTGGCCAACAGGATACCCCAGCATAATTAACCTCCCCATTTTACAGATTGTTCAATTGAGACACTGACTTAACCTGCCGTGATCCCACAGGCAAAGAACGACCAAAGCAGGGGCAGCAGCCCTCGCTAGCCTCACAAGAAGGCATATGGACAAGCAGGAATGAAGAAGGCCTGCCTGCTTTCTTGCTGCTCTGCATCACCTTCTTGAAATCCCTCCTTCTGAGCGCAGTCTTGCAATGCGCTCTTGGCGCTTGTGTCAGCCCTCCACATACAACACTGATCATGGACCAGGCTTCACAGGATGCTTCCTGCTTGTTTGTTCACTAATGGATATCATTTTTATAAAGTAAGATTTTGGGGGGGAGGAAGTACGAGGGAACCCTGAGTGAAAGCTGCCACTGTGCTCAGTCTCTATGGAAATAATCCACAATGCTAATACGTCCTAAAATGGTAATAAAGCCTGTGTTCTCTTATGTAATCCCATAGTAAGAAAGAGCTCTGTCGGCTTGCCTGACAAATGATATCTCTGTAACCTTGGAGGGGATTATTACTAAAAAACACAGGGTGGAAAAACAAAGCAACACACACAGATGCACGCAAATCCATCGGATGCAGAAAAAGGACAAACAGCTCCAGCCAGCTCCTGTGCATTGGCCCTACAATATTATGTCTCTGCCATTAAGCGAGGGAAGGATCTCCTGGCAAAGCAGCAGTCCTGCCCTGGCTCCTCCTCTGCTCACAGCCCCTGCTCCCTCCCCAGGCACCTCAGTACCAGAAGGCAGAGGGCAGGTTTTCCCCTCTTCTGTCCTCCCTCCCTCCCTCCCTCCTCCCCCAAAATGAACATTCAAAGCCCCGGCAGCTGGCCAAATCCAGTTTGCCTGCGTCACCGATGCACGTGGATTCACATCTGTCCTGCCCAGCGGTGATGGAGCCAGGGCTACGTGCATCCCTGAGAAGGATTCATGCCCCCAAATCCATCAAGTTGTGTGTCAGCAAGGGTGGGGACAGCATTTTCCAGGCACAGCTGAACAGCACTGTAAGGCTTAGGTTTTGCCTTAGGGGTGTAGGGAGAGGGGAGCTTTGGAGTCAGGGGTATGCTCATTTTGGAGCTGTCCAAGTTTGGCTGATGAATCACAAACCAAAGCCAGGCAGCTCTTTGCTCTCGAGCCTCAGGTGCCGAACAGAAATACGGCAGCACCAGATTAAAGCCATGCTTCTCAAGGTGAGACAGTGTACAGGTAGCTCTCTCACTGCCTCCCTCTACTCCTCTCTTCCCATGGAGGCTGTGCCCCTCTGTGAACACAGAAAAAGGTCCACCAGGCCACCCTGGAAACTCTCAGAGGTGCAGGTTTGCTTGATCAAACACTCCAGTCCTCACGCAGAGCAGCCAGCCCCAAGCTCCATCCTCCAGGACATGGCAGCCTGACAGTCAGGAGGCTGACCCCAGAACACCACTCTCATGCAATAATATGAGCAGCAAGCTCTTATCTCAGTGCCAGCAAAAGATGGTGGCTACTTGAGTATCTCTTTCCCACAGATCAAAGCATGGGAACACTTAATGGAATGCTGGAAAACTTTCTTGGGAACAAGAGATGACATCAGGCGGGTTTCTATGTCTGATTGAGCATTCACCCTTTTATGTTGGGCTGTGTTTGAGGAAACTTTTATGTTTTCTCAGACAGCAGAAGATGCATGAATAGGGAGTCTTGAATCAAAGAAGATTCCTCAAGACTGGAAAAAAAACAGTCCTGAAGAAAAAAGCATCAATCCTAACACTTAAAAAGATGTTATTATGGCATTTAAAACACATGTTTAATGGAGCAGAGCCTTTATCAGTCAGTGCACGTAGAGAGCTCTAATTCATACCAGAAACATGCAATGTGACTGTCTGGAAAATAAAGGGTTACAATCATTATTCACAGCAGTCACATTTTTTTAATTAATAACCTTGTAATTGGTATTGACTTAAACCAACTGATGACAGTCTTATGATGAGCCATTCCCAGCCAAGCTTCGTACCCAATTGCCCTCAGGTCAGGAAAACAGTGAACTCCATTATTGGCAGGAGCTTTCTGCCCCACACCACTCTCCTTCCTGTGCCACAGGGAGGTCACCCCACAGCATCCACATCTGTAGCCTTCCTCCAGCCCTTCATTTCCAGCACCATGGCTGCATGGAGCCTCTACTGTGCTGCAGCCTGGATCCCACAGGCCAGCATCTAAAACGTCAGCACTTCCGGGTGCCTTGATTTCCCTATGGCAAACTATGATCCACAAAGGTGAACCCACTGCCAGGACCACCAGAGCCCCTACCCAGTGGCACCCTGGCAAAGAAAACAAAGGCTAACCCACCTCCAGGCACTCACTTCTAGGAAGCAGAAGGAGCAAATCCTGCTCCTCTGTTAAGACACAGGCTCAAGGGATGGAAATCCCCCCAGCAAGATATGGTCATTTTGGACATCTCTGACATAACTGCAGTGCGCAGCTTGGACATTGCTCTCTGAAGCACAGGGAAAGCAAAAAGGGCAGCGCTGACAAAAGGGCAGCCTTGCCTCTCCAGCAGCTCAGGCCATGGCCTCACCTAAGACAGGTCACAGCTATAAATAAAGCCCTGGAGCTTCTGACCTGGAGCTCTTTTACAGCAAATTTCGGGAGAAGTTTACTTCCAGAAAGGAAAGGCCGAGTCAAGTAAGTACAGAAGGCACCACAGCAGCTCCTCTGTAAGGCTGCAGCACCAGGCTCGCCTGGGGATCGAGAGTCTGACGTCTCTGCTGGCCTCGGGGCGTCCCTCCAAACCATGCCCTGCTTCTCCCCCTTCCCCGCGGGACCGAAGCAATCCCCTTTCCTCCCGAAGCCTCGGCAGGGCGCCGGCGGGGCTCCCTTCAGCGGGCACCCTCCCGAGGGCTTCCCTGCTCCACTACCAGGCAGCAGCATTAGAGGGCAGTGCGCTGCCTTGGAAGCGGGATGCGTGCGTGGGTCCCGCCCTGGGGCCGGGCCACGGGCACCCCCTCGGGCACGGTGTCTCCCGGCTGTCCCGCAGCATCGTCGCCGGAGGAGGAGGAGGAGGAGGAGGAGAAGGAGGAGGCCACCCCCATCCCCAGGGACAGGCTCCCCCGAGCCCTGCCCGCCGCATCCCGCCTCGCAGGCGGCAAGCGGGAAATCCTGCAGGGGCTGCGTTTTAATTAGAAAATGCCTGGGTTTAATTAAATAAATGTGAAGCCGGATAATACAATCAGGAGAATTGCCTGTGCTCTTTTATTTTGCAATTCAATTTGGTTTGTGCTGTACCCACACTTTTAGTTTTCTTATGCCAAAATCTTTTGCATTGATCACTCGGAGCTGCATTGCAGAGTTTGCCAGGGACAAAGCTGGAAGCGCTGGCTGTTGAATAAAGGGCAGTTGGAACTTTTCACAGCTGGGGATGCATTGGAGGCAGCCTGTGCCTGCAGCAGAGGAACAGATTTTTCCAGATTTTTGAGCACAAAAGTTCCCACTGATTGACTGTAAGTGGAGTTCAACAACACTCCCGAAAATCAGGTACAGAAGAAGAGGACAAGAAAATACTGTCCCATCTATAACCAAGGAGAGCAAGCAAGTTAGCATGCACACACACGAGCGTGCAAGCAAGCCCATAAACCAACACAGCATCTTCAGTTTGCAGCCCTGCAAACACTTCATTGATTTCCTGAGCACGCAATTGTTAAGGTTCCAGAAACCAAAATTACAAACAAAACCAATATTTTGGCTTTCAAAAAGCTGGTTCTGGTTGCTAAGTGACTACAATATACTTCTCTATCACATCATTTGAAAAGCCCACGCACTAAGAGCAAGGAAATTGCTAGGTTAGGGCACCAGGAATGTGCCCTAGCAAGATGATGAATTTTAAATATGTATTTGTACTACAGCAGCACTTAGAGACCCCATGGAGTCATTGCCTTTGGCAACCTTAAGAGTAAAAGATGATTCCAAGAGGTCTTAATCTAAAACAGGGTACAAGAAGTTAGTGTACGACACTGGAGCAGAGACCTGGAAAAAAACCCAGGGCAAGGAAGCAGCTCTATCAAGGCTGAAAAGAAAACCCACTGCAAACAGAAAAAAATGTTAAAGGGAGATATCTACAGGCAGAACTAGTGACTGAGACTGTAATAAAACATGTTTGGATGGAGAACTGGTGGGGTATTTGGGGAAAAGAGCACAAAAAGGTAAAATCATGAATGAGGGGCTAAAGTAGGAAATCTTTAAAACCAAGGACAGAAGTTTGAGAGAACAGGGAACACCACAGTAGCATCCTGTAGGGGAAAAAAACATAGTGGGAGTACCACATAACGTTATAGGTAAAAATCTGGAGGAAAAAATATGAAGCTTTGATAGGCTGCAGGCAAAGAAGCAGTAAGAGCTGAACCTATCTGTTGAAACAGCACAATAAGTAATAGCTGCAAGACAGCAGCACTAGTTCTGGTTACTGTGGCAATATATAAAAAAATGCTCAGACTGAGAGAGTATGATTCCTCTGTGCTTTATCAAGCATCACATAATGAAAAGTATGAAACAACTTTACTTCCCTTCCCCAATAGCTCTGGAGTTCTTAAAAAAGGACTATTGATTTTATTTCCTAAATACTATTTTCGAGACTGCTTGTCCATAAAAATTACTGTTAGTGAATAAATGAATCGGCTGCCTATGCCTGTGAACAGTCTTTCTGCTTGTGATTCTTAGGAATTCTGGCATCACTGTCTGGTGTAAAGTCTGCACGTAGCCATAACAAACCCTGTTGTTTTGTAAATACCCTTTTATTCATGAAACAGTGCTATGCTTTCCCATACAGCTCTCCTACATCCTTCTCAAATGGGAATTACACGTGCAGTGCCAAGCAGAGAACAAACTCACACAGATATTTTGCCGTGGGCTTCAGAGCATCCACACACAGGGTATGTGCCTGGGAAATGGGTAGGGGGCTGGCCCCCTGAGGCCCTAGCCAGGTGAAGATGTGATGCCTGAGGTCAGCAAGCCAGAGGACCACAGCAGCAGTGAGACCTGGACACCGGTCCAAGCATAACTGCCCACTAAATATCTGCCACAGAGAAGCTCAGAAAAGACTAAGAGAGTTTGCATAGGTAATTTAGAAGGAAAAATGACAAAAGTTGATTGGTAGTCAAATTAGAGATGTGGTCTTGCTTTTAAGACAAAGAGCTATGATTGCTGTCTATATATACAACACTTACGTCATTTCTTGAGATCACACCAAGAGTTTGTGTGGGTGTACATCAGTATTTTGTCACCCACACAGTTTTCAAACCTGCTGGTCAGAAAATGTAACAAAGCAGTAGACATCTCCAAGGTTTATGTTCCTGTAAGATTTGTGACACTGAGGAGATGGGTAAATTTGTGTTGTGACAAACTGTTGTAACTACTCAACAGACAGCTGCCTGGTTTCTCCTGCCAGGCAGTCAATCACCACACACAGATCCCAAAGCCAAGCACTTGCCAGCCCAGCACCTGGTCAAGTAAAGAGGAAGGAGAGGAGAAATTAAAGGATATTTCTAAGGGTCAAAAGAGATGTAGGAAGAAGCTCAGTGTTACCAGTTTGGGCAGGGGCGGGGGTGGTCATGTGGAACGCTTTGGCAGGGCATGAGGTGCCTGAAGATGTGTGCACTCTCTGCAAGTGCTGTGCTGCTTGATCCTGGGGATGTCAGCAGAAGAAGATAGCATTGCAGGAATGTGGGATGTAGGACATGAACCTGCAGGCAGACAAGTTTCCCAAATGAGCTTTTTTTTTTTGACAGCAGGTGAAAATACCATTTTCTTTAAAGTTCTATAAAAGAGAGGTAAGTACCAGGTAGGTACAGATGTAAATTGGTGTAAGAAAGCTTCTTCTAGGCATGCCCACATACTGCACAGTGACACTAGACACACATCTAGGTGCAGCACTGTCCTCATTCACCCACATGTCACCAGCAAGCACAGAGAAATCAGAGCAAGCCCAGGCTGAGTACATTAACTCATCATATCCCTGCCTCGTTTCTTGTTCCTAAGGTCATGAAGTCTCCTGTCTCTTTTTCCAAACTGAGTTTCTGTACCTGAGGGACTTATAAAGTGTGTTGAACAGCACTTTACTAGTGAATGATGCCTTATCATTATCTGTAGATATCCAAAATACTGTATCTACAAGCAATCTCTGCAGCACGCATTACCGTCTAGCAGATAAGTTACAGGTCTACCAGGCCATCTGTGACCCAGGTTTTGGTCATCCCTGTGCCACAAACCCCCCACATCCTCAGATGAGTCACTTCACCATGGCTATCCGTGCAAAAAACAGATCTGTATCCTCTTCCTCACTGCCAAGGAAGCACAGTAGTGGGGAGTTCAGGAGCAGGAATAATTTAAGGTTAATAGCTGAACTGCTGTATGCTCTTTCAGTGCCACTGCTTCCTGATCTTCAACACATTTTATCTCTGCAATCATCTGGGTAAAGAAAAATGGGTCATGAAGCCTGGCAGGTCCTTGGCCATGCTCTCCTGCTCCCATGGGGCAGCTCCTGCCCCCCTGCCCCAGTACTACACGTCTCCCTGCCGGCGATACCCAAGCGTCTCTGGCATGCCACGTGTTTGGAGTGGTAACCAAACCCGGCTCCTCAGAATAGACACGCTCCCCCCATGGCTCCCAGCCCCCTCCATCTTCAGTAACCTTACCCCAACAGGGCAGGGGCTGGGTGCAGGAAACCAGGCAGGCCAGTAGAACAGGAGATGCTCGAGACTCCAGGGATTAACTCTGTGCACCAGATGCAACTGTTAGCCAAGTCCTCACCCCCACCCTATCCCCAAATCTTCGTAACAGGTGGAGAAGGAGGGGGTGGCCACCACCCTCACAAGAATCCCAGCATGGATACCAAAGAGCTGGATATAACCAGGTACAGCCAGAGGCATCCTGGCAGAGCGACGAAGACAGCGAGCCAAATAAAGACATGGAATTTGACATCAAAGTGCAGATAAAAATACATGGACATCACCCTTGTTCTGAGCAGAAGGAAGGGCTGAGAAGACTCGCTGCCAAACCCAACAGATTTCATCCTGCCCTTCCTGAAAGATTTCAAAAAACACGGCAAATATGGACTCAACTGCTACTTGCAAGCCAGGCCAAGCATGCCCGGAGCCCTTTAGCAGCGCTGGCAGGCACTGCTCACACGCAGTGCCTGCGGTGTGTTTGTGGGGTGGGCAGCCTGGACCTGCCACAGGGGCTCCAGGCCAGCAAAGCCAGCACTACTTCTGGACTACAGCTCACAAGGGGCAAGGCTGGTGCCATATCATAGGTAAAAGAAACAGAGTGTACAAGCTCTGCCAGGTCCGCACAGACTCAGTGGCTGGGTATGTGCACAGCATTCCAGGAGCCACTGTTGGGAGGGAAGAGTTGTTCAAGGCTCCTGGGGAGGGCAAGGGAGGTGAGGGCAGCCCCGGACTGGCAGATGAACATGACAAAACCTGGGAGATGGCCAGGCTCCTTGCACAGGCATGGCTGGAAAAGGAGCCACTGTCCATGAGCACCCTGCCCCAGACACTGGGTGAAGGCATGTGACCAAGAGGACAGTGTGTCTGTGTAAGCCCGGGGAGAAGCATGGAGGGAAGTGGTGGGAGAAGGGCAGAAGCAAGTGTAAGAATCCCTGATTGTGCACGGCTTGGAGTGGGA
Source organism: Struthidea cinerea (assembly GCA_013397865.1). Lineage (NCBI taxonomy): Eukaryota > Metazoa > Chordata > Aves > Passeriformes > Corcoracidae > Struthidea > Struthidea cinerea. The sequence goes on from VZTI01003809.1 coordinate 2,182,859, forward strand.
CAAATTGGGAGACCGGGGGGGGACACAGGGCAAGAATGAGACCCAGAGAAAACTAAAAAGAAGCAAGAGCCACAAGACAGAAAACACAGAGTCCATTTTTCTGCACCACTGAACAGAGCCACTTAAGTCTTTTATGAGACCAATGATGTACGAGGAAAAAAAGATAAACCTTCCCTCTGTCTGAACAGATGAGGCATTTCTAGAGCAAAGCACACGGAACAGATCAGAGAGCTACCCTACCTGTGCAGCTCTTGCAGTGTGGCACAGCACCATGATGAACAGGGCACACAGCACAGGCAGGATGGCAGAACAGTGTGCAAGGCAGCAGCACTAAGGAAGTGATGAGACCAATCAGATCCAACACACTGGGGAGGGCTGGTGAAAGGGCCAGTTTGGTGGTCTGGAGCCCTCAATCCAGGAACCTTGCGGGTTTTCAGCCTCCGATCTGGGCTTCAGTTCCTCACCCTACATGAAGAGCTCTGACTATGGCATAACACCCCATCATGGTTCAGACGAGAATCCCACTTTACATCTTCTCTGTAAGAGACAGAGCTCGCCTGTGGTTGCAGCCCTTTGGATGCAACTGCTCTGCATTACCTTGGGACAGACCACGGATGCAGAAAAACCCGATGAGAACATGAACAGAAAAAGAAAAAAAGCTGCAAAACTCTAGTTTTAGGTATAATTTGTGTGATGTACCAGACTCAGCAGAGCAATGGATCAGCTCCACTACCCAGTGCCTGGTGCAGGTCTAGCATAACAGAAGGCACTTTCATATACATAACAGAGCACTCAAGAAATACGAGGGAAGAGGAGAAGGAGAAAGCCTGCCAATAACCTGGAAGAGCACAATCAAGGTGTCACTTGTGCAATGCATCTCAGGCACAGAGGACGAGATGCATCATTTGGTAGGAGGTGGTACACATTTAGGTAGAGCTCTTCGGGAAAAAAACAACCAACCTTTGCTAATGTGGCAATAAGTGAAATCAATTCAGATTGCTGAAGCAATCAAGTTGTCTAGAGGATCCACTACCTACAGATATCATGATCAATAATGCAAGGTTCTTTAAATACCTCAAGAACAAGAAATTTTAGTGCCTAGACTGAGCACCATGGTTTGCTGGCACTGCCTTCCTTTGGAGAAACACAGTCCTTTTCATGGATAGTGTTACAGGAAGCAGGATTATGTCTGAATTTCACCAGACACTCCCCACAGGCAGCTTCCCTCCCCAGGCAGCTTCAAAGCATCACCAGTCTTATGGCTCAGAGGTGCCAAACTGGATCAGGCAGACCCAGTGTACTCTGCATCAGCTGAGGGCCATGAGAGCAGGCTGACATGGGCAGCAGCCGTGACACCTAAATTCAAGTTTTGAGCAAATTGAATGCAACGAGAATCACACACTCAGGGATGCGGTATCTATGTTAACGCATGCTTTTACACAAGATGTGCTTTGATTTGGCTCCTTCCTATATCCCTCCCCCCTCCCACTGTAACTATCAATGTCTTTACAAGAGGTCTCTGTAGCAAAGGAGCTGTCAGGATGCTGTAGCAGCAGAGCATGAGACAACAGGACTCTTCACACTTCAGCAATACGTTAGAGGCAGTTAGGGCTTGGGGCATTCACATATCTGCTGGACATTTTTGGTAGTGATCAAGGAGTAAACTCCACCAGCAGTTACATTTTGGGGTTTAGGTCACCCCTGTTTGTACTAATGGGTCTTCCTGCCCCTCTGACAGCAAACATTGCAAATTGCCCTTTGCAACTCATCGCAGAAAACCTGCTGCAAACTCGGAGCCCCCACCACACCTTCAAACACCCAGCTCTGTCTGAGGTTTGCTTTTCTCTCCTGTAACTATCCTGTGACATGCACGCAAGTGGGGCTGGCAGTGGGGCCTTCCTACACAGTATGGACCACTGTCCATTTTGCTGGGAGCAGGATTCCAGTGCTCTCACACAAAGGAGAACAAGCCTTTTTTTCTACCTAGTTCTGACTGTGAACTGTCCCTGGACAGGAGACAACACAATCCCTTTCTTAGGAGTGAATACTGATAACCTTTGAGCAAAGCAAACTGCCTGAGGATATGAATCCAAGAGGCTGAAGTGCAAGAAAGAAACCCTATAAAAGGACAGCGGCACAGAGCAAAGGGCTCATCCTATCACCAACATGCAGCATGTTGGACTGCTCAGCTTTCTACTTCTCAGTGCCTCCCACTCAGTAACCCAGCTGCTTCGGCGAGCACAGAGCCCCTTACCTCCCCTCCAGACAAGTACCTTCATTGCAGAGTTATCCTTAGCTATTCCACGCCTGTTGTCCCAGACCTCATAAACAATTTGGACCTAGCATGTGAGCCTCGTCCTTGCTGCAGGCCCAGGTTAAAGCCCGAGTGCTGGTTCCACTCCTGCAGATAACCCTGCACATTCAGCAGTGCAGGCAAGGTGTCCTCCTGGTCCTGCCCGTAACTCCGCTGACATGGCACCTCCCCGCCTTACCCACCCACTCCCAACATATCCATCATCCCCTAGAAACCTATCTTCCCCACACCCTTCTTTAACCACCACATTTTGCAGTGCTGTTCCTCACATTAACACTTCACTTCCAGAGGAGCAGGCAAGCTGATGGGAAATCATTCACTTCCTCTGCCACCACTTTACCTGTTAAAGGGGCCAGAGACCTGCTGGACACCCAGCCTGTGGCCAGGAGGACCTTGAGTTCAGAGATATGCACTCAAGTCTGCCACTGCATGACGGCTTTACGCAAGCCAGGTTTCCAGAAGGATTTCAGGCCAGGAAAAATTCAAAGCCCTCAAGCTATGCATCAAAAAGATGAAAGACCACATCCTTCATCCTCAGCGTTTACAAAAATGCATGGCACACTCAGCAGCAACTTCCAGCTGAGAGACTGACTGATGACCTGCAGTGAAGACAAAGGCACCTGAGAAATCACACAGAGCACGAGTCATAACACACAACCATCTCTCAGCTGCTGATGATTCAAGAACATCATCATTTGGGGTACGTAAGCCTCACTTAAGTAAATTTCCTTGTACAATGGGAAATCTCCACAGCAGGATCCCAGCACGTACTGATTTACACAAGTTTTCACTGGAGTTTTTTGCAGAGAAATCCTGGTCTGCCATTCAGATCAGATGTCCGTGAGGCTCTTTAGGAGCATGTACATTGTACCGCACGTACAGCGTGCACTGTGTGTAGACAGGGTCTGTAAATGTGACCTCTTGCTGTTTGTACCTCTCCCAGTACAACACACAGCTTCCCTGCTGCCTCTGCTGCTGACAGACAATGGCAAAACCAGTTGGCTTGCAGTCCTCCACAGCCCAAGTGCCTGACAGAGCAGCTCTATACCCTGTAGCAGAGAGACAGCAGTGCAGTAAGGAATGCCACACTGAAGGAGAGGTTATGACACCACCAAATATAGCTGGGAAAAGGCACACATCCCCTTGAAGAGAAGGAGCAGCAGGCTGCAAGGTATGTGCAGGGCGAGAACGGTGTTTCCAAGGGTCAGCCTCCATTAGAGCACCAGTCCCCACAGTCACTGGGCTCAAGTTGTACAGGTGGTTTCCTCTAGCCATGGCTTTGAAGACTGCCCATTCATCTGATTTGTGAGTTACATAATCACCAGAGGAAAATAGGGTTTGCTTGTTTGCTTTTTGCTTTAATAGAAGTCATGTAATCACTTTAGGTTTAAGCTCCAGTCCAAATCGGACTATTTTTACATTTCAGGCTTGATCTCTCTGGAAAGAGGACAAGTCCTTTTGCCTGGCTTACAAAGAATGAATTGTGGTAACACAGTGACTGCTGAAGGACTACATGGAGAGCAGCGTGTCCCTTCTCATCCTGACCCCTGGGGTGCACTGACTGGTTGCTCACTCCACGGCTCCCAGGTAGAGATCCGTGGGAGATGGTGTTGGAACCTGAACCACATAGGCCTGGGCAAACTTTGATTCAGTTACTAATTCTTGCTCTAACTTTATTGTACCTATACATCCCACTGCCCCTGCTCCCCAGAAGCAATTAATTCTCTATTTCATCCCAGGTTTTGAGCTCAGCACATTGTTCAGCATTTCTGTGTGAAATCCAGCAGCTCTTGCTTTTGACACTTCCCTTGGCATTAGCTGCCACTGTGCCTGCTACTACCAGCTAAACACTGAGGTTCCTTCAATCAAAGGAACAGACAAAAGATTTGCACATTTTAACAAATCATACCTTCCATTACACAGGTGCTACTTTGCACATAGACTGAGTCTGGAATAAAACAGGTTTCTCCATCATGCTATGCCTGTTCCCCACTGCCAGCCCATCTCTCCCCGTTTGCAGCAGAGACTGCCTTCTGTTGAAGACAGTGCACACTTCAGAGGTGTTTAGAGCTTGGCCCAAACCATCATACAAACAAAATCTGTGTATAGACTTTCCGCAAAGCAGAGTGTTTACAAACTGATTTATTGCCCCAGGCCCCATCAGTAGCTGTTTTTCCTCCTTGTCAAACGATTTGGATTTCAATCAGCACTTCTTCTCAGGTGGAAATGCCCGTCATGTTGGCAGCAGGATTAAAATGGCATGTGAGCCAGCCAGGGTGAAAATGTCCCCATTAATTTTTCATTTTTCCTCAGGCAACTCTGCCTATAGATCTACACAGGTATTAAGACAGCTTTGTCAACAAAAACTGTTATCTCCTCTTCCTCCCTGTCCCCAGTGCACAGCCAGCACAGCAGTGGCAGCGGTAGAAGGCAGTGACCCTTTCAGAGCAGCTGTGCCCCTGCCTTACCAGAGGGCCTGGGGTACCTGCTGAGGCTGAGTGCAGGTCCCCATGGACTGAACACGTGACTTCAGTCACCCTCCCTCCACAACAGCCCTGGCAATACCTGAGCTGGTGGTGGCCAGTGAGCGTTTTTCATGGGGAGCCTGATGCCAGGTAGTCCTTTGTACCAGCTACCATGGTTTCATCACTTTGAATCAAAAGTGCCCACACAGCCTAGAGCACCCCTCCGCTGCACCCCCTCAGCATTCTTCAGCAGGGCCCACAGAGGTCAGACCACACTAGGGAATCATGTCTCTCTGAATGGGCATCTCACCGACATACACAAAGATGCTGTGACTGAAATCATCCCCTGCTCTGCCCCAGAGCTCTTAACGACAGCAACAATGGTGACACCACCTTCAAGTTCACAGAGCTGCTTTGCTTCAACCCACACTCAGTCCCCTCTTCTCTGACATCAGCTCTCCCTTCAGTCCTCCCCAAACAGAGATGCACCAAAAGACATGTCAAAAACAATCATCCCTGTAAACACAAGAAACTTGTAACCACCCTTTCTTAACAGCCTTTACAGAGCCAGGCTCCCACGGCTCCCACACTCCTTGAGCCTGAACAGGCAAAAGCCTGTGGCAAAGCAAGGAGACCTTCAAAGGACAAAATAAAATGCTGCCCAAGATGAGTTGTCAGCAGGTTGTTCTCTCTGCCAAGCCCAGGCTTCCCACAGAAGAGCCATGCTGTTTGAGACCTTGACTTTCAGAGCAGAGGTAAAGCTCAGGACCAGATCAATTCTAGCCATGGGAGATCCTGTGGTCCTATTTTTTAATAATATTAAAAGTGATAAGTAAGTGTCAAGGCTAAATTCCAGCTCAGGTGATTACACGCTCCCTACATTAATCCCCCCACAGGTCTGACTGGAGGCAGGAATAGTAAGCCAATACTTGCTCAGTAACTGACATTCATTTTACATGGGAGGCACAGCAAAAGCAGCAAGCCAAGCTCAGGGAAGACTCTCTTCAGATGTTGTGGAAGCCAAGGAGACTTTGACAAATGCCTATAAGCAGAAAATGTGTTTGAACTGTCTACCAGCCAGGAATGCTCTCTAAAAAGCTGATGAGAAATTTAGAGGTTGGTGCGCCTTTAGTTGCACGTCTGATCATATGTCCTATTACTATAGATCCAGTCTTAAATTATTGCTAAGGATGCAGCCTCACAACACATACTTGATGTGAGGACCATTAACAATGAGAACTGTGTAAGTACCAGGCTTGACCAGATGGCTGAAAGGTTTTTTTGCATTTTCTTATCATACAGTTACCAATGGCTCTGCACCATCATCGTAATAGCTTTGTCCTCCAGCTGTATAGTCATAATTGCATTTTATTTTTATATTTCTTTGCAATTTAATGCTAAGCACAGTTCTCAAAATGGCTGCTTTTGTTCCACATAGGACTCTTCCCTCTCTGTGCTGGCTGGATTTAACTTCTGTTTTGACAATGTCTTCTCTAATATTTGTTTACCCTTTATTATTCCATCTATTTTCTTTGACATACATCTTTAATGAGTTGCACTCCTCTGCTTTCATTGCCTACTAACACATTCATTTAGAAAGTGTGGTGCTCACTCCTGCTGCAAATCTCTGTTGTATGCTTAAAAGGTCAAGTCTATTTCTTGCAATAACCTTTGTCTGGCCAAGTAATCAGTCATACATCAGAGATAAGGTGGCCCCTAAGGAGACAACTTGTATTCAAAATGTATTGAAATATTTTTCCTTTGGCAACGAAGATTTGTAAACATGATAGGTAACTATCACACCAGTATAGTAAAAATTATTTTCTACTTTTAGAGATAATACACCTTTCGAAAGAGACACTCTCCTTTCTAGACTCATAAAACTTGAAAGCTCTGGAGATTTTGTTCAACACGTTGCATTTCTCTTCGAACTAACACCCACTGCTGAGCCCCTGAGCCTCCAAGCCTCCTATGGGTAGCAAGTTTGCTCACCCTGTAAATCCTTCTCCAGAATTTCTCAGAAAACTGGGAAGCACTGGAGCCACTTCATTCAATGCTCCACCACAGACACTTACCTACTAGTTTTCCCCAAGCTGGTGCCTGGGATGAAGGGCAGGAGAGAAAGCAGCAGTGCTGAGAGATGAGAGCTTGATCTTCATCTTCCTCCAGCCCTGCAAGTGGGACAGGGGAACACAGCATGGCTGGGGCACTCCAAAGACAGCTTTGGCTTTGCAAAACAAGGGAGGTACCAGATTTGTCCAGACTACCGGAAAGTATCTGGCGATACAGTGAAAAATACTGACCACAGCAGCACTTTGTCCCCTCTGTCACAGCACAGAGGGGTGACCTGTCTTCACCCAGGTCAGTGGCAGAGCTAGAACCAGGATTTGGTATGGAACAGGACTCAAAGCAGACTTAATCCTGCTTTGCTGATGTCCCGACTTTGCTCCCACCTTGTCATGCTGCCTTCACATCAGCCCCAGCAATTGTGCAGCTATCTAAAGAGTCCGTTCTGGGCTGTGACTTAAAATACCAGTACAGGGGAAGCAGTGGCAAGTCATGGGTGGGAGGCAGAGTGAAGCACCATGGTCTCAATACAGCTTACAGGACCCAGGCCCACTCCTTGGGCAGCCCTGACTGTCAACCTCGTGCATCTGCTACCTCCTCAAGTGCACAGCAGTTGGACTCCTATCTCCAGCCAAGTGACTGAATCCCTTCCAGCAGAAAGCCAGGCTCTCCTCAGCACTGCTTCAGCACTGTAATTAATTCACAAGCCTTTTCCTTCCCCCTCCCTGTGCCAGGTCAGCAAATTCACTGTTATGCCAGTTACTAAAACTGTATCTCGCCCTCTCTGGCAATTTATCAGTTTTATTGGCGTCAATGTGTCTTCCCCAGACAGCCAGTGAGGTAAAGGTACGGCAGAACAAACAGCTGAAGTGTGTGCAGGACAGACAGTGAAAATCTTGCATGATACATGAGGCAGGAGGCTGCCAGGGTGAGGTGAGCCCATGCACGAGGCAGAGAAAAAAGCACAGAAAGAGAAGTCACCCGAATCCAGAGAAGATGTAAGACTGCTCCTCTGGAATTAGGGGTGGGCAGGACTGCTGTTGCTTGTGCTCACAGCCACATGGAACCCAGGGCAAGCCGTGCAACCCAGTGCTGGTTTCAGCAATGCCTCTCAAAGCACACACTTTTGCAGCAAGATTTTTCTGGTTTCTGGGATGCTGCAGGAAGCCTACTGCAAAACACAGCGAAATAAGATGCATCCAGGCTGCCTGTGACTTATCAGGGACAACTAGCCCTCCTCTATGATGGAAAACAAGTTGCTAAAATGAAGATATCAGCTCTCCAGCGGTGTAACCAGGGGTCCTCACTGTGAAGGCACATGTATACCAGCCTTTTTCGCTGTCAAAACACTCCTCAGATTTCACCGTCGTCTCAAAGCTGATTATATTTACCCTCCAGGTATTGTCTGCATTGTATTCTAATAATCTGCCCACCTGTTATTATTTTCTCTCTCAAATCTCTAGCTCTTCAGCAGTGCTGCAGTTTAACTCCAGCTGAAGGCTTCTTGGGTTTGGATGACAGCATTTTCTCTGTCTCATTAGTATCTGCTAGACACAAAGCTTAAGCTCATCAAATGATAAATGATCATAACCACCTTCTGCTCTATGAGATTTATTTAGATCATGATGCAGAGGAGAAATAAGCTGTTTGGCCATCATAGCTCCACTGTGGGCAAATGTTGGTCCCCAATCATGACACAACCACCAGTCAGAGATGTCCACTGGCCTCAAAGGGTTCCTGATGACAGTTGTGGCATCAGCACACATGTCCACTGTGCTATTACTCCCATCTCTTCTCTTCCCTCTCAGGAGAAAGTGAAAATCAGTATCAGATGATGTTTTTCTATCAGTACAGTAAAAAGGAAAAGAGAGATGGTCACCACGTGGTCTGTCCCATCCCCATGGTATCCAGACTCTAATAAAGGAGGGCTTCATCCTTCCTTGTTACACCAAAATCAGTCTGATCCTGGTGAACTGGAGACCTCTGGTACCATTTGGTACTGGAGACCCCTCCAGTACCAAATATAAACTGACATGGGAGGAGGTGCTAGGGAAAACTTCTTCCTGTGCTTTGTGGTTGACCAGCAGAAGCCCGAAAGTATTTGGCCTCCTTTTGCAAAATAAAGTGAACTCTAAACTACTCTGATTCCAGAAAGCCAAGGCTCTGCTATCCTGAAAACTCACATTCAAACTAGTTCTTCTGTGCAGGACTCATATTTTATTTGACCAGCATCTCCTTGAAGTGTGCAACATTATATTGTACATACTTAGCAATACCAGTCAAGATCTGCAGCATCTCCTCACTGAGAGAAAAGCAGAGGAAAAAAACAATGAATCATTGCATTAAAGTAATTCTGATCTGGCCTGGGGGTATATTATGACGAGGCTTCACTCCCTGGTATGCTTCCAGAGGTTTCTATTTCCTTGCTGTCACTTCCTTTCACATAAGCGTGCCTGCATTGTGTTTCCAGCTGTCAAGCACTCTGGAGATGCCAGGAGACTGACAGCCACTTGCACAAGTGCACTGTCCTACAGCACAGCTCCCCAGCCTGGCCCCACATCCCTGCCAGCTCTCTGCAGCGTGACACCAGCCACCAACCCGCTCCCCGCTAGAAGGACCCAGGCAAGGAGTTGCCTCATCTCCTGGCAGGGAGCAGGTGAAAAGAAGCACTGTCTCTGTGCACAGGTTTGTTCCCTGGTGCAGAGTCAGTCCAGGGTTGCTCCCTGCTGCCAGACATGTCCTCAGCACTGTGTGGCCACCCTGACCAGCCTCACCAAAGAAGGCAGCCGGTGGCTCCCTGAGTTGACAAGGGATTGCATACAGAAGGGAAAGGTTACTCTTGTTCCATACCCACACTGTCCCACAAGATCTTGCAGATTTGGAATGCCTTCAAGGCGGGGGTCTTTACCTTTGCCTGGGCAAGAAGTTCAGGCTTTTTCAGGGTTCCAGGATCCTCTGCTCTTTAGGCAATCACCTGCCTTCTCTCACAGACACAGGATGACCATGACATTATGACAATCAAACAGCTTTTCTCTAGACCTTGTCAGACAAGGAAGGCAAGACCCAGTAACAAGACCCAGCCAAATTTTATCCAGGCCAGTTGATTGAAAGGTTCACTAAGCATCGCTGGGGCCAGGACCAGCAGCTCAGTCACACCTCCTGAAGCAAATTAGGACCAGGCAGCACCAGAAGTGGGCCATAACACAGAGATGGAGCCTCCCAGCACACCAACCTAGCTGCGAGTCAGCAAACATTTCGATGTGTAGCAAGTATGTATTAGCTGTGAAATAGCTGATACAAGTCTGATTGAGAGAAAGATACCTTCAGTTTCTCAAGACACCACATCTCAAAATTTGGTTGTCTATGTCAACATAATGCTGCAGACCCTGATTTTCCGCATGCTGTCACAGACCACAGCTGTTCAGAGTTGCCTGTCTGTGGGGAGAAGGTAAAGGATCAGTCGTGCTGTTGCCATCAGTTGCATTATCTGATTCTATGGTCAGTGTCTGCCAGTGGCAGGATTTTCCTCTCTAGATGTGTCTGGAAATTTTCCAGGATAAAAGCTTTTACCTCTTAGCTGGTCCTGTTACCTCCCTGGAAAGACAAGGATGCACCCCTTTGTCGGTGGTTTCTGAAGTGACAGCAGCTGTCAGACCCTAACAGAGAAGGTGGACCTAACAGCTGAAAGAAACTGGCTATTATTCTGTCAGGTAAAATGTCTATGTGGATGCTGAAACAGCTTGACTGCTCTCCCGTCAGTCTTGTTAGGAGCTCATTTTATTATGCTTTGTTATTGGAAGGCTGAGTTCATTTTGGGACCTCTTAATTACAATGCCGTCTGCTTTGGAAATAAAACCTGCAATGGTGTCTGCAAGCAGTCACAGAGCAGAGAATTATACCAGGCAAGCTAAAAAAAGATGTTGGAGGCAAACCTTCAGCTGTAAAGGTCTCCAATTTATGGCCAGGCAGGTTACTGCAGGGGCATTCGAGCCGAGTCACTCCGTGTTAGGAAGATGAAGATGGGGAGCAGCCGCCCCGGGTGAGAGCCACGGTAGAGCACGGGCACTGCGTCACAGTGTTTGCCATGCTAGTGCTGGTGTGAAAAACAGGAATGCAGTAAGGGGGATGTCCTGCAGGTTCGGAGAGAAAGGCAGGCAGAAGCAGGAGAACAGATCAGGTGTAAGGTGAGGAATTTGTGTGCATTACAGATAGCATGGGCAGCTGCAAACTTGGTAAACACATTGTTTTGTAGATTATTGAGGTGAGATGCTTGCAGCGGGAACCCATTCTAGGCAAAATTTCCTGCCAACAAAACTCTCCAAACTCTATGGAAAACATGTAGGCAGCTGCAGAGGCAGGGCAGGGCAGGGGGTGGTGAATGTGTAAGCACATGGATCACCTACAAGTAACTGTGTGTAAGCATATGGATCAACCACATGAAGTTTAACAAGGGCAAGTGCCAGAGTCTGCACCTGGGATGGGGCAACCCTGGTTCTGTGTATAGACTGGGGAGTGAGAGGCTGGAGAGAAGCTCTGCAGAAAAGGGCTTGGCTGATGGAGAGCTGAAATTGAACGGGCAGTGCTGTGGCAGCCAGGAGGGCCAACCCTGTCCTGGGGGACATCAGGCACAGCATCGCCAGCCGGGCAAGGGAAGGGATTGTCCTGCTCTGCTCTGGGGTGGCCTCATCTCGAGTGCTGGGGGCAGTTTTGGGTGCCACAATATAAGACATTAAACTGTTAGAGAGTGTCCAAAGGAGGGCCACGAGGATGGCAAAGGGTGTGGAGGGGAAGCTGTATGAGGAGTGGCTGAGATCACTTGGTCTGTTCAGCCTGGAGAAGAGGAGGAGACCTCATTGTGGTTTTCAAGATCCTCAGGAGAGGAAGCAGAGGGAAAGCTACACATCTCTTCATTCTAGTGACCAATGACAGGACTCAAGGAAACAGCACAAAGCTAAGGCAGGTTTAGTTTGGATATCAAGGAAAAGATTTTTCACCCAGAGTGTGGTTGGGCACTGTAACAGGCTCCCCAGGGAAGTGGTCACAGCCCCAAGCCTGACAGAGTGCAAGAAGCACTTGGACAACGCTCTCATGGTGTGACTCTTGGAGTGTCCTGGTCCAGGGCCAGGAGCTGGACTCAATGATCATTATGGGTCCCTTCCAGCTCAGCATATTCTGTGATTCTATGATTCTGTATACAGGCAGCAATCCCTAGGGTTAGGGATTAGGGTTAGATTTGGGTTAGGGTGGGGGTAGTGTCCCAGTGTATAGGGAGGCTTACTGGGAGGAGGGGTGGGGTGTAATTTTTACTAGTAAGAAAGCTGCAGCACAGCCATCACTAGAAGCACTCAAGTAAATGTTTCACCTGTCTGTCGGGAGAGTGATCCTGCCTTTTCTGCATGGCCACAATCATGGGATAACAAAGGACTAACACATTAGGTGTCTCTCATTGTGCTCTGAATGTTTCCAAGAGCACAGACAGGGTTTGCAAACCCCTCATAAGGGAACACAGATCCTTCTTGTCCAAGATAAGGGAGAACCTCCCTACATTGTGACTGGTCTCTGCCACCCAAAAAGACAGGTCTGCCAATTTTAAGCCTAAACTGAAAAGCAGAGCACAAGCCCAACAGCATGATGGGCACACTGATTTGCCAGTGCACACCAAGCAGTACACACAAAAATCAATGCAGGCATGGTCTGAGGCTTTTTTATCTCCAAACAATTTAGCACTACCAGGGCTCCCCCACCAGGGCTCCCCCCATTTCACCAAGGGCAGCTGCTCTCAGCAGAGTCTGGGGGCATTGGGTGCTGCTAATGTCCGCCAAATCCTTCCCAGACCTTATCAAAGAGACATGAGGACTGACACCCCACCACATTTTGACAGCAGACAGATTTTACAGTGACAGTGTGGGGTAAAGTGTTACTGGAAAATGTAACATTTGCAACATGTCTCCACTGAAAATCACAAGTGCTAGTGCTGTTTGTTTCCTCCTATATATATTTATATTTGTAAAGAACAAAAAAGATGTGGAGAAGGGGACAAAACGTGTATGGTCTCAGGCAGTCCAGCCCTTGCTGTACAGGATAATTTACTACTAGATGGTCTGTCCTCCAGCATTTTTCTGTCTGTATATATGCACCCCAAAAAATCATGTTCTTACCATTGTCACTCATAAGCCAGACCAAAAAATGTAATGAGGAGGTCGCTTGATATTCTACCTACATGTCTTTCCTTGAGCTGTATCACGTCACTCCTACTTATACACCTCCTGCTACCCTTCTGATCAGCTCCCCTCAAGTTCACACCCTTCAAATTACAGGAAGACAGTTAGGTTCCCCCCCTTAATCACCAATTATCCATGATAAACACACTTAGATGCTTTAATCTTTCCTCACACTTCGTCTCCCCTCCAGCACCCTAATCATTGTTGTTATTCTTTGAACTCCTCCTAACTTGCCTGCCTCTGTGCCAATGAGAAGTCTGGGGCTGAGCACCGAGGTGTGGGTGGGATCTGACCAAAGCTGCATGCTAATTTCATCATTAGGAAGATTAGGTGTCTCTGGCAGGATGCGGGTGTTTGTTCATTCGCACATCTCATTGCTCCTGGCGGGGCTGTCCTCCAGCCGGCTGCAGTTTCCTACTCCCACTATCATTTGTTGGTTTTATTAAACCAAGGGATTAAAAGCTTCCAGGACGGTAATTACAACGATCGTTTGAGTGGCATGTCCTCTGTCACGGGAAGCGCCCGCAGGGATGGGTCAGACAGTGCTCCCACACTCACGGCGTCTGCAGGGGATCTCCACCCACAGCAAGCTGAATCCAAGTGCAAGGGCGCATGGCCCCAGTGCCGTGGCCACGGGCAGAAGAACCCCAGGGGGTGTATGGAAGAGCTTGGTGCCCTATGAAGCTTGGGCACTGCCTTGCCATCGCTGGCCCCGCAAAGGAAGACTGCCTGCGCACAAGTCCAATAGCACTATCCACAAACACAGCCTGAATCTAGGGCAGGAAAGGCAGCTAGGGATGCTCTGAAGTGGCAACTGCAATCTTTTACTGTCAAGGAAAATGTAGCATAAAAGCCACCCACGCATGGCTGTAGAGTCACATTAGCTCTAGCACACTAAGCCAGAACGAAAAGAGTTCCTGGTGATACACGACTACAGCGCCGAACTACAGCCTGTCACTGAACCACTGGTACACAGCACAGGCTGGGAAGTGTCCTACAGGTAGATGACAAAAGTCATCTGGACAGAAACACAGGGATGTAATATTTTCAATTTGTTAGCTTTCTGCATATGTTCCAGGAACAAATTTCCATAAACAGAGATAAAGAGTCTTGCCTGGTTTGAAATGCAGACCTGAAAAGTCCTCCACGTAAGGAACAGGCAGTATTAATAATATATTAGACTTCTCTTCAATACTGTTCTCATAGCTGAGTACATATGTGACCCTACACAAGCTTCATCATCTCTTATCTCTGTGCCTTGGGGGCTTCAGAGTAATTTCAAACTTTGAAAGTCTTCCCCTCCACTTGCTCCAGTTTCTGTTGTTCCTCGAGAGCCGTCTGAATTTCACAACATCACCTGAGCAGTAGACAAGTAAAAATTGCCTCAGCCGTAGAGGAGAAATCTAGGTTAATTATGTTGATAACTTAACCCCCGGGCTAATCTCTAGTCCATTAAGGTAAGCAGATGGTCAGCTCACTGCAGGGAAGAGGAAGGGAGGACAGAGTAGCATTTCTCATTCACAACATGCAGGATCAGACGTGTCCCCGAGAGGATGGGCATTCCCAGCCTGCTCCCTTCCCCCACAGACAGGTTTTGTTTGCACCATAGCTGGCAAGGCGATACGGAAAGGGGAGCACGGAACCACAAGCAGGTGAACAAAAAGCCCACACCAAGTGAGAGTTTTTATGATTCAAGTAAGCAGTGCACTGCCATAGATTGAAAACAGGGAGGGATGGGGAATGGCAGGTGCATACAGATGGGTCTTGCAGGCTGACATACCTGAAATGGGGTGGTTAAACAAAATATCTAAGAAATACAGGTCAGACACAATGTCATTGCAAGAATGGAGGAGACACATCTGCAAAATAGTCTCCTGACCAAAGCAGACACTGAAAGCCCTCCCAGGAGCACTGCTGCATGGGCTGTGTCACTCCCAAGGTGACAGGGAGGGAGGACCTTGTGGTCAGTGCTATGAATAGGTGTCCCAACATCTGTCCTCAATTCTTTCAGTAATGAATGGATCAAGCAGCAGCAAGGCATTTTGTCTCAGTTTCTCCATCTGTAAAAAATTCCTCCTTACACCTTGCAGGGGGATTTTGTGAAGCTTAAACGCCTATACGGTGTTTTTCATCCCTCAGATGAAAAGGAAGTGTGACATCTCACATCTCTCTTAGCAGTCACCCCGTTTCTTCAGCAGAGAAACAGGGATGCCAGTAGCTGCTCTGCCTGCTTAAAAGCTCCCTGGCTTCCACTGAAATTGCAGAAGAATCTTCGTTTGCTCTCCTCCGTATAAACAGCAAGTCCCAGTAGGAGAACAGATGATAGGTTTGTGTGCAAACAACTGCAGTGTATAGAAAGGGCTCTCCAAATCAGCAGTTTTGGGGATCATTCCTCAGGGCAAACCCACCCCTTCTAAACTTAATCCTCCAACCACTGTAGCAAGTGACTTCCCAAACACTGACACCCTGCCGGCCATCTGCTAGAACACCAAAGGTGTCCACAGCATGGGAATATTCAACCCTATAGAGAAACAGAAATTGGGATCTTCAGCCTACCTTTTATTTTTAAAGGTATGGTTCAACAGTAATGGTCATGCTGCAAGGTTGCATTGTGATATTTGGGATTCCTGTGTGAGCCATGGCATGACTGTCAAGTGGTTAAGCTAATGTACAACGTGTACATTAAACAATTACATCGGAAGGTGATGGGACCAGCTGGTGCACATTAGAGCCATTTTACTTATTTAGGGGACAGCCTGAGCCACCTTCCCTTAAACATGCACTTGGAGGCGGGCTGCACTTTGGGAAAAGCAGGGGTTATAAGCAGAAGGTGGCAGCTGCAAAGCCACAGGTACATTTACCTGGAGTATTGCGGGCAGAAGTAAGCTGGGGTGGAGCTGCATAGCTGTGGTTGGTGTGCTGAGATGCAAGGGGTGAGAGCTCACACCCGGTGCTGCACTGAAGCAATGCCATGGCTTTCAGACCAGCGCTGGCTTTCATCCACAGGCTCAGACAGAAGGTCAAGTGAGCTTACTTCTGCCTGCAGTATCTCGTGTAGGCATTGTCGACATCACCTCCCTGTGAGCCCGTAAATCCCCCGCTTCTCATCTTTCCATTTCCCCCTCTCTGTTCCCTTTCCATAGTGCAGGTTGTTTTGGGAGGCAGGGACATATGACACTGAATGGCAACTGAGCACCATTAACACGGGCACACAGAGGGATGGTTCACAAAAGGAAATTCTGCTTCCCTGAGGAAACTGCACACAGCTTCACCTCCCAGCAGCACCCTCCAGGCAGTCATCCTTTCTGCACTGCACCTCACGGAGCGGCAACAAAAGTGCAGCTTCTGTCAGAAAAATAAGTGTTACCGAAGGACCCCTTCTCACTGCTGAGATCTGCTGTCTCTGTGTGCACCCACACGCCCAGCCTTGCTCACCCAGATACATTTTAATGGCTCCCTATTCCTTCTGGTACTGCATAACCAACTAAGCTCTTCCTCTTCTGGTTCAAATTTCAACATTAATAAAACACATTCTAAAATAATGCCTATAACCAGCAGCACCAGCCAGCCCTGTATACAGTACTGCTGGCTCATGAGTGGCATGAGGAATCAGGCGTCTCCCTGGGTCCTCCAACTGAGACGGCTCACTGCCTCCTTCCCCACCATCCCAGCCAGCACACTGACTTCTCCAGACTGAGGGACCCTGGGCACGTGCTCTGCCCCTTGTCCTGGCAGCACTTCTGTAGGTAGGCAGGTGTCACAACCTAAGTGTCGCTGGCAGATGCTTAAGCCACAGGTCCCTAAACACTCTTCCAGATGCAATTGGGAAACATTAAGAAAAAGCTAGCAGCACTCACCCTGATAAAAGTGGCATTACCATCAGTGGGGTAAGAGCAGGAAAGATGCCTCGTTGTGTTCCAGAGTCCTGCACGGATTTGTGGCACTAAGGCACTAAGCCTGTTCCAGTGTCTGGGTGACACCAGCAGCATCATGCACCAATTGCTCTGAACTGAGCCTTACCACCTCATTTTGTGTCTCCTGTGGAAAGAATGGCATCGGTCTTGGAAGAAGAGGCAAAGGAAACATCTAACAATGGTAAGCATGTGGCACTGACAACATGGATGTTGGAAACAGCACATGGGAAGGAAGCGTTTTGTTTCATTCCTCAAAATATCTGGTCTTGTAAAAACACACAGGAAAGATCCATTTCTCCTTTGATTCAGGAAGTCAGACTGATAATGAGCAAGTGCAGGACCCAGAACTTCTCCTACATGCACACCAGCAGTGAGCATGTTGTTTAGCAAAGACCAGACTAGAGGAGAAATAAGCAGTTGTGTTCCTCTCCCAGCACTAGTCCTGCTAAGTCATGAGTGTATGACTACCCCTGCACATGGCATGGGAAGAAGATATCAAGACACAAAGCATAAATCCAGCTCTACCACTCCGGGATGCTCCAAGGTGGGCAGGTGTGACCCTGTAGGGCCCCAAGGAGGAGGGAAAAGACACCACATTTCAGCGAGACTTTCCTCTCCTGAATCACTTGAAGGAGGAACCCTGCTTTGGATTCAGCCCAGAGCCGCATAGTGATCATTTCTAATCCAGCAGCTGAAAGATTACAGAAAGTTGAAGAAGACAGATGGTGTTGCAAAGATGGAGAAGTCTTATTGCTTGGCTAGAGCCTGTACTTGCCGAGGTTAGGTCCAGGATTTCAGAAAGCTCCACCCTCTGTGTAAGCTGCCACTTGCCCAGAGCCAGCCAGCCCCAACATACCAGCGAGTTGCTGGCTCAGTGTGGGAGCAGCAGAGGCTGCTGGCAGGAAGGTTTGCAGATGGCCTGTAAGGAAGAGGGATCCCTCCTCTGCACAGCCTCACAGGGATTTTGGTTTGGGACCAGACAGGGAAAAAAGACATTTTACATCCATCCAGCACTTTGCAGAAACATGAGCACAACCCCCATTGATTCGCTCACTGACTCCTTTCACTACAAGCAACGGCCACCCTTCCCAGTTTCGTGTGCTGGAAAAGGAGGCTCTCAAATTTTGCAGCAAGTCAGCATTAGAGCCTGGGACAAAGTGATGGGGTCTGCCCTGGCTCCCTGCAGCTGGCTCTGCTCTCCTTCAGGAGCACCCACATCCACCTCGCTCCGCCCCTACCCTCAGCCCAGCTGCAGCACTGTGGTGGCACAGAGAAAGTTCATGTGCCAGCCAACACCAGCCTTGTTCCCAGCAGGGCTGCAGGAGAAGGATGCTTTGGTCTTTGCATTTTTGTTTTTGTGGATCTGCAGTAGTCTGAGGCCTAGGTGAAAATTCATGTATGGATGGGTTTTTTTTTACACCGGCTCTTTTAGTTGTTTCTAAGGTACATAAGAAATATTAGGTCTCAGCTTCTTATTTTTTGCCAAAGCCATCTCCAGTGAGCTAATGAAATAGTCACATCACAACCAACAGAATAGAAGCCTGAGCAAGGAAACCCAAAGAAACATTGAAAACTCACCTTCTGCTTTATGTTAACACTTAATTAAACCAGATGCCTGACAAATGCTATGCAAAATGGCTCTTTTCCTGAAAGCCAATGCAATTTTCAGACAAGGGTGAAGAAAATTCATGATACACTTTTTCAATCTTCCAGAAATCCTCCAGGAAAACCTGGGAGACAACTTCCTGATATTTCTCGCTTGAGTAACAAGTAGAGAAAAAAACCAAATGTACTCAAGGAGATTTCAGGCACCCATGGATAACGGCACGGGCTTCAGCAGCACTGCAGTAACCTCCACAAACCAGCAATGGATCAGTGAAACATGCAGAAGTCTGACAAAAGAATCTTCTCTGCTTCTAATGGCAGCATATATTTCTTTTTATGGGACACCTTTTAAACAAGCAAAACGAATAGACCTGAGTCATGGCACCCAGTTCTGCCCTTGGCTCTCCTCAGGCTGCATGAACCTTGGCAAAACCTCTCCTGTTCCTACCCCCTAGTCTTGCCTCCTTCCAAACAAGCATCTCGGGGACATTTTTGATGCCTGAAGAGGAAGATCCATTTTGACAGATCCAGGAGGAAAAAGTGGCACTCCCCAGTCTCGCGCTGGCATGGCCAGGACGGAATTTCCCCTTCCTGCCCACTGCATGAGGTTGCCAGTCACATCCGGGACAAGGGTGACACAGGCTTTGTGCATAACTCCAGCCATTGCCAACTGAACATGCATCCATGCCCTTGATTTAATAAATAAAACATTAGAAAGCCCACACAGAGCTCCCTGCCCCACTTTCAAAAAAAAAACAAGCCAAAACAAAAACAACCACCCAAAACTTAAAGCTCAGTGGACCAAAGTCCAAGTGCTGAATCTGAGCGTGGTCTGAGGGCAGACAGTGCTTTATACCTCCGTCTTCTGCTTCAGTGGAATGTGCTGAGGGCGTTATTTACACCAGAGGCATTGTTGCACAGCAGTTACTCTTTCTCTGGGAGCTGTGGAGGCTGCAGGAATAATGAGATAATTATCCCCAGCAACGGTGGGAGTGAGACTGCCTTTGTCCCCTGCTCCAGGCTGCTCAAGCTTGGATGGTTTTGTTCTACCAGCAGCGCCACCTTAGTGGAGGCTCCCAGGACGTTTTGGCTGAGGCAGCACCCGGTTGTTCATGCCGGGGCACAAAGACCACAACAGAGCCTGGATATCCCCACACAGCAGAAATTCTCTGCCTGGGAAATTTCAGCCCACGGAGAGCCCAGCATATCCCCACTCCCCTCAAAACACACGCTGTGTCCTACTTGGGTGAGGATCGTCGGGAAATGCAGACAGCAGATGGGAGGGAATTAAACTCAGATTGAGGAGAGACTCAGGCCCCCCAGAACTGAGACTTATTCCTGGCAACACATAGCTGAAAAGCACTTAGATATCAGCAGTCCTTGTTAATTCACCACAGGGTATTATCCAAGCTTGTTACAAGATTGATGTTCAGTGTGCTACAATCATTTAATAGTTACCCCCAGCACTTGGCCTGGATAGGGATGCAAAATCTAGTAGCCAGAAGTTGTTTCTCTTCCTTGCTTGATCATTTTGCTGATCTCTTGGCCTGAGCATAATGGATCAGATTAGAAGGCTTTCTTTCTTTTTTTTCCTTTTGGCTTCTTAGTGTCCTTAAACTAGATTCACACTTCCGTGGGCACTTGTCATCACTGCCAGGAGCATTAATTAGAGCCGATAAGAACCTGCATGACCTGCTGTGGCACAGAAATGTCTTCGTGGAGGAGCAGCTTGAACCAGGAGCTCGACAGAGCAACCACCCTCCCTTATGACCCAACACATACAATAGCTCCACACGCATTGAGGCAGTCTGGAGCTCACTGGGAAGCAAGAGAAAGGTTGTGCAGTTGCCAAATCTGACAGGAAAAGTGCAGCTGAAAGTCCTTAATGTAAAGTTACAGGCTGCATTGCTCCGCCTGCGGGTGGTCTAGATGGGCCCTTCCACCCTAATTCTTTTCACCAACCTGAATTTCAGGGAAGACACAGGACTGCAGGCTTCACAGACTACAAAGCCACATTCATTAGGTAACACCTTGATGCAATATTCCTCCTAATTCAGCTAGCATGAGGGCTCGCTGCTCTCATATGGCTGAGAAGCTCAGCAGCAGCAGCAGCTACACCTCATGCTTGGCAAAGCTCTCAGCTGCAAGGCTATTTGCGATGGATGGCAAATCACCATCCTTGTGGCAATCCTTTCCCCCCATCACATCTTCTGGCTTTCACCAAGCCCCAGCTCAGAGGAGCCCCTGTGGGCCTGACGGCCGCCTGGGGACAAGCACAACAGAGCCAGTCATCCCTGGGCCGCACACAACAGTTGCATTTACAGGGACTGTGCCCGTGCCTTGTTGAAGCTATTTCAGCTGGAAAACAAAAACCCTTTTTCTGTTCCCCCTTGTTTTTAAGTGGGCATCAGGCACACGAGAATGATGCTGGCTTTGCACACAGCTGTGGCACCCACAGCCTGTGCCACTGGCAGCAGGACAACTGGCCACTGGGAGACCCACTGCGGCCAGCACTGAGCTCCAGAGGCACACGCCCCATTTACACCCTCAGCTGCCCAGAAAAGGGCAACTGTCCTGGAGGGCTCTCACCTGCTCTCCAGGGAAAGCCACTAGGCACCAAGGTCCTGTGCCCCCCTTTTCTGGGGCAGCAGAGGTTGGCAAATGAGGAGGGACTCTGCAGGGCAGTGAAAGGGAAGAAGAAGCTAAATATTTTTGGCAAATAGAGAACACAAGCTGAAAAAAAAATGGACAAAGTATGTGGATGATTCTATGAAAGTGATTTAAAAAGAAGAGGCAGGTCTACTAGGTCAGAATTGCTTCCCCCTGTACACCCAGGTTTCTCTTTTTGTCTCTTCCAAAGCAACTGAAAAATAAAATAAAATCAGTTCTTTATGATATCCAGGTGGTAATTAGTTCCTGAAGGAAAGAGGCATAGATTTCATGTATGCCAGGGACAAAACAGCAGTTGAAACTCATAGCTTTGTTTCTATTCCTCTTTCCACTTCCTCTCTGTCAGCAACCAAAGCCTAGGTAAAAGAACAGCTCACACACCCCTTTCCCAGCCTGCTTTTTGTCTCTTTCAAACTAGGTGAGAGCCTTCCAGCCTGATTCCAGCAGGAAAATCCAGCCCCTGTGCCAGGAGAGGGTTGGCTGGCATGTCCCTTCCCCACCAAAACCCTCAGCCACCCCAGCCTACAGCCACACTAGCCCTGTGAAGCCAGGCTGCTGACCTTTTCCTGGCACAAGCATCTCCGCGTATTTCATGAGGGGATTGTTGTTTTCTCGTGGGTTGCACATTTAAGAACATTATATTTGGAGCTCAGATAGAAAGGATCCATTTAACCAGATCTTTTATTCCCTCTCTCACCCACACGTACACACTTGCCACTCCCCCATGGCCAGCTGTCTGTGCACACACACACACCACACATGCCTTTTGGCTGCCTCCCATCACACTGGGTTTAATTAAACACCCTGTAGGCTTGTTTCTGAACGCAGATTATTGATAGATTTTTGGTTGGTTGTTTTGTTTTCTTTTTATACCCTGACTGCTGCAATTCTGAACTAAATGAGGTGAACAACAGAATTCAGAGGGTAGAGAGGGAGGGAAGTGGAGCACAGCAGCCCTCAGATCTGAGCAGCTTGAGAACACAGGCTACAGTTGAAGTAGGATGCAGGAAAACTTGGTGGCAGCCCCGAAGGAAGCCTGATCCCCACCACAGACTGCAAGCAACCTGCCAGTCCTTGGATGAATTGCATCCCAGGCACTAGGGAGGAAGGACAGAAAACACCACGTAATTGCTGGCAGTCTGGCAATGGGAATTTTAATATGGAAAGGTCCCACAAAGAGTAACTTCACCCTCCTCCAGGTGCCCTGTGCCCCTGACAGCACCCAAAGCTGTACCTGCAGAGTGACCAGGGACAGGAAGGCACATAAAGCACTCCACTGACACCCTGCCATGTCCTGCCTTCACCATCTGGAGGAACTTTTTAGGCAAAAGTGCCCAGAAATTTGAAAAAGTAAAACGTGCCCTAAAGTACTGAGAAGGAAAAAAAACCCAACCAGGTTGCAGCAGATCTGCCATGCTGACCAGAGGGAGAAATACCCTCCTGACCCTACAGATGACTGACAGTCTGAAACATGAGATTAAAGCATGAGCAAGAAAGGCTAAGCTTATGACCATTGTCCAGGTAAACTGAGAAAGCCTCAAAGGAAATTCCTCCAGGGATGCCAGCACTCAGGCTGGAGAGATCCTTTCAACTCCAGTTGGTGCAGGCTTTCCTGTCCAACTGAGGCTCTGGTTTCCAAGACATCTAGTGCAAATGACACAGTGAGATGAATTGGGTGTATTATTTACTCCATAAACTCGCCCAGGTTTTATGCTGGCTGCTCATCTTCATGCTGGATCCAAATCCAATGCCCTTGCTGTGCCAACACTGAAACAAGAGAAAGGTTTTACTTTGTGAGAAGGCAGGAAAAAGAAATCACAATAAACCTCATGTCACTGCTGAATATCTCTGGAAGAACTCACACCATCCCTGAAAAACAGAGGAACAAGGATACTGGGATAGGGGAGAAAGGGAGAAACTCCAGCCTAATTTTGCAGTGCTGGATATTTGTGTAGCAGGAAAAGCATTTCATTCCCATACAGCAGCTGCTGCTGCTGAACAGGCCAGGAGGGCAGGTGAGGGAGAAGCTGCAGGTTGGAGTGAACAAGCCATCATGCAATGAATGCTGAGTCTGAGCACTGCAAAGAAAGGGAGACAGCCAGGAGTCTGGCCGTGCTCTGCCTATCCTGTGATTCCACAAGGGTGACTCCACGTGCTCCCCCAGCTTGCCCTAGCTCGTAGCACACTTGGCCCCCCTCCTGGGTTTGCTGCCAGGCTTAACTCAGCATCTGCAATGGCCCATGACGAAAAGAACTGTCTAAAGCAGTGCAAAGCACTGCATACACTGGTCTCTGACAACACTTGCCAACTGTTTTGCTGCATCCCAGGGCAGACAAAGGCTCACCATACACAGCATTGGGAGTCAGGCTCAGCCTGGTCCAGCACCCATGACAACAAAAGCCCCATGCCTGAGTTGACACTGGCTTTAGTGACACACCATACACTCCAGTTTCCTAGCTTCTGCTAGGAAAATGATCCTGAATTTAGTTCTGTTGGTTAGAGCCTGATGCTAAATAAACCCAAAATGCCAAGGCTGTGGATTCAATCCCCGTATGGGTCATTCACATAAGAGCTGGACTTGATGATCCTTGTGGGTCCCTTCCAACTCAGAATATTCTGTGATTCTCATAGCAGACTGCACCTTATCCTCAGACAGCTTTCCTATTCCTCCCACTCCTCCAGAGAGCACGGCTCTGCCGTTCCAAATTTTATGCCTTGAAGTAAGAGGGATGGCTTTGTTGAACACAGGCGCAAGCCAGAAGCAGCACTGACCCATGGTATGGGCTGAGCAGCACCTGCGGGACCTGCGCCACAGGGAGCATCTCATCTGACCCCTCAAGGGAGGGCACAGGATCTCTCACTGCCTTTGGGGCTGCCCAGGGGATTAGCCCACAGTTGTTCCTTTTTGATGAGAGAGGAGGCAGGCATGTGAGCCCAGCTCAGTGTGCACGGTACTCTCCATCAATCAAAGGGATGAAAGTTGCAGCAATCAAGGCTAGAAAGTGCCTCAGCTGAGCTGAGCTATAACTGGTAAGTACAAAATTCGGCAACATTCCTGCTCTGTAGTCCTGTACAGGCTCAGAGATATTCAGCTTTACACACCCAGCCCCATCCCAAATACTCAAGGAATCCCTGAGTAGCAAGACTGAAGCCTAGATTCCTGCAGCCTGCTGGCTTGGATTTTCTTATGCCTAATACTCTGCCTAAATTCACATTATAGACCTCCTTTTCCTCAGTAGGTTTTCCTTTCTTAATCTGGCTGTATGCTTTGATGACTTCAAAAATACTGCAAATGCAGTATTTTGGAGACTCCTGTCAAACAGGGCTAAAAGTGGCAACAAGGTGCAAAGCTATAAGGATGAAGTAGACAGTGCAACTTCACATTCCTTTCCTCAAAGTAAAACTGGGGTAAAAAAGGATCCTGCAAGTTCACTGCTTAGTTGCTGCTCCAATAAAAACCCTAGAGCCTCAAATCCTGTCTGGAAAGTTTGGGCTAAATAGCGATATCTATTCTTGGCTTCATTTGGGCAATAGATTTTTCATGACTTCGAAATACTTTACACATTTGAAATGAATTGTTTAAGAGAATATTGATGTCCTTTTCTCTATCTGACCCAATTCCTTCCTGCCCATTCCAAGATACACACGACCATCAGGAGGTGGGAGTGCAGGCAAAAATGAAAGTGCTGCAGTGGCAGTCCGGAGTACTGCTCCTCACCAAAGGGACAAGCCAAGGTTTAGGCTGATGCCTGGGCTGTAATTAGAAGGTCAGATCTAGACACATCTGTGCCTGATTCCACAGGGGTGGAGAGCAACCTCACATCACGACACAAGGACATCGCCCCGTAGGGCACCAGTGGGGAAAAAGGGAGAACCTCCTGGAAAGGAGCTTCAGCCCAAGCACTCACAGCGCCCTATTCCCCTCTGGAAGTCAGGTTGTACAGCACAGGCACCACAACCCAGTTGCTGTGTGGGCATGGGAGCCAGAGGTGAAGGCAAAGAGCAGAAACTATTTCAGGTTACGTGAACCCATCTCCACCAAATAGGATTACCAGACACAATCCAATTGGCCGAGGTGGGTCACACTGCTGAAAATAGTTTTGTACTCTTGCCCTCTTAGCTGGTAAATAGCTTTCAGCCCCCAAAAGTGCTGAGCTGTGCCATGCATTGGTGGAAACAGCTTGCACAAAAGTGAGACGGCTTGAGGACGAGGAAGGGGAAACCTGGGCACTGGGTGAAGTGCTGCTGTGGCATATTCAGGTCAAAAGGACACCCTGAAAGGAGCCATGGAAAAAAAACAAACCACAAATGACAAAAACCAAAACAGATAAACACATACCCCCCCAGCAAATGAGTTTGAAGTTGCAAACCACTCAGTTTAATCCATGCTTTCTATTTATGTACATCTCGTACACAAAGCCTGAATAGTTAATGTGGGACTAGAAACACAGGAAGCAGCATAGAACAGAATCTACTGGCACACAGAGCCTGGTCCTCTTAATACAATCCCCTTCACAGACAGATCGAGACTCATTTTAAAGCCTGTCTGGGCGTTTTGTTCCCATTGTTCTGCTTGGAAGCTGCTTTCCAAACTTCCCCCACCTAATAGCACGAAACTGTGTTTTAATTTCTAGACTAGATTATCACGATTGATTTATAGGAGCCTGTACTGTTGCAAACACCTTCCCTTAGCCTTAAAACTCTTCCCTTTTCACACTGTTTACCTGCTAACATATTTACAGAGCACTCTCATACTGCCCCTACCATTTTCCTCAGGCTAAACAGTCCAAGCTCTTCTAATCTCCCCTTGTAGGACAAGCTTTCCGTTGCCTCATCATCCTGTCAGGCTTGCTTCAGCACAAGTGCAGCTTCTGCTTAGCAAGATGATCTAAGAGCAAGTCCCTCTGCTCAAAGGAGAAGCCAAGGTTTTGAGAGGCTTCTTCTTTGTTGTTGTTGATTGCGGGCTTTTTTGTTGGTTGTCTTGTTTGTTGGTTGTTTGTTTTAAACAAACTTTCTTCCTTTGTTTTGGTCACTACATATTTCAACGTCAACATTTTAGCCTTCTCTGATCCCAGGGGAGTTGCATTCTTCAAGCCTTTTTTAAAAACTCCCTGCACTCAGCCATCAGGACAGCCCCAGTACAGCCCATCAGATGACCTCCCCACACCACGGGCAGTGAGATGATAGGAAGGAGGGGCTGAGGCTGGAACAACTTAATATCTGCCCTCTGGCACAGGCAATTCAAACGGGAATGACATCCTAGCTGTCAGCACAAGGCAAAAGAAAAGCACACTCACAGCAACCCTGAACAGGAGCCTTTATCCCACCAAACTCACCAGGATGGAGAAGTGAGTGGGGCACAGCAGGGCTGTCTTCTTCCTCCTATCCCTGCTCTGCCTAGCACTTACAGGATGCTCATGGCACATGCTCACTCCCTCCTGCTCCATTTCCATTAGCACGGGATGATGCAACTAGACTTTTACTGCAATTTGCTGAGGAACACTGCTGTCCAAACTGATGAAACAGCAATTCAGCAGAGGACGCAGGAGGCACTTTAGAGAAGTGGCAGGGACACCAGACAAGCTTTCACCACATTTATCAAAGTGCCTGCAGTTTCATTTCAAGGCGGCAGCGACAGTTATAAATAATGAGAAGAGCTACTCTGCATCTAGAGCATTTTAATAAATAAAAATGTAAAAAAGAAGCCTAAACAGCAGAGTTAGATCTGCTTCTGCAACCTCTTATGTTTTCCAGCAATATATATATACATCAGTGATTCTCTCCTTTGTAGTCCCTGACAGCACAACTCCCCCTGGGTGATGCACCTGCAGCACAGACATGATCTTTCATATGCAGAGTGCATGCTGCTGCACTTTCACTGGCAAATGCAGAGCTCAGTGTTTGTGTGTGTGCACGCTCGTGTGCGCACTCGTATATGATTTCACCGAGAGCTGCTTGCTCAGCCTTCAGGCACAGAATAAACCAGACCAGGCACTTTCCTGCACACTCTTAAGTTTATGCATACTCTCTTCCTTCCAATCACTACTGGTTTTGAAGATGGCATTTTTTGGGGAGGATCCATTGCCTATTTTGTCATTCAGTTTTAACTCTTTGTGAAGAATGGCAAAGGAAAGAGCAGGAAAATACCTCCTGAAACACAGCTCAGCCAATGTCCCCCCTTCCTGTCCAGCAGTATCCCCATTGCCTTGCTCATGAGGCCATATAAAGGACAGATGACACAATGTTTAGCAGTCTTCCAGCACAGGCTCAGAGGGCAACATGAAGCCCACTCAGAGCATCAAAGCAACCTTTCCAATACCATGTTTCCTCACACACTGTTAAAACACAGCCTGACCTCGTAGGACAGCGGGACCACCACACAAGTAGGCACAGCAGCACACGCGCACTGCCCACACCACATCCCACTCTGCGAGGATTGGCTGCCAGAGCACCCACACACATCTCTAGAGGTCCAGCAGAGTTCTGGTGGTGCAGCCTCTGACCAGGCTCAATGGAGGTGCACCACTACAAGCGCTGTGCTTTATTCAGCCTTTGCAAGTCTCAGAGAGCTCGGTCTCCGCTGCACACCCTGCGGCTCCTGCCCTTTCCTGCCCAGCTTGAGTGATGCCCACTGTATGGCACAGAAAGTATGCCCTCTCCGCTAATGTAATTCCACAGCCTGTGGAAAAGAGGCATTTTCTCTGTGACTTGCTGCAGGTTATCTGCACAGACTTGCTGAGATGCAGCAGTGGCCGCTGCCAGAGCATCCTCTGCAAAAGAGATAGGAAGGTGCTGTGGGGAAGGAAATGGCTTCTGCTGGAAAAATTGACTTCACTGATGCATACTTAGAAGTGCCAGTCCGCTGGAGCTTCCCAGTCCCCCCTCCAGCATGGCAGGCAGAGTGAGCTGGGAGCCAGCCGGCAGCATCTGCTGCCAGGGTCCTGGGAGTGCTGGAGAAATACACCTGCTGTGCCAGTGGGAACCCACCTCTCTTTGCCAGGCTGTTCAAACATACCTGGATCTGAAAGAAGCAGCATACTGTTACCAAAACCAGGAAACCCTAACAGGCATAAGCTGTTCTCCCCTCACCGCCTACTCACAGTGGTAATCACTGCAGGTCACACAGTAAAGTGAAACAGGAACAAACAGCACCCAGAGCCCTGTTTCTTTATGGATGTAAAAGGGACAAAAACCCCCAAAAGCCCATGGAATGGAGCAAACTGGATACCGATGTCACACAAATAATAATAATAAAAAAAATTTTAAAAGGGAGGAAAAGTAAATAACCTTGAGTCAAAGTACCCAAGTATCACTGTGCAGCTGAAGAGTCTGCTCATCTTGGGAAGGGTTTCTTTTCTTAGTGAATGGGTCCTGCTGAATTGAGCAGAGATGAGAGTGAAAAGATGCTCCCTTCCCAGCAGAGGAAGTGTAAATTCAAAGTTCTAAGAATTCAGAATGCAGCTGTCAATAGAAAATACTGAGCTGTTTCCAGGACCATATTCATAGCTGGATTTAGAGGGGTTTATATTTAGGGAAACTGTTGGGTTTGGGTTTTCTTGGGGGGTGACTTCTGCATTTCCTTTTACTTAATTGAGAGTCACACAAGTCACCCAGGTGATAACCATGTGCAGATTTGTTCATAAAACTAAAATGCAACAAGCTGAGCTGAGCTATCATTGCAGTCGCATAGCTAAAGACTCCTAATCTGGAAATGAAATGGTGAAGGTTCTCATAGCAACATCATCTCAGAGTTTTACATGCTCAGTATCCAGCAAAACAGTCTTCTAAAAATAAATTAAAAAAAAAAAAAAAACACAAAGAAATATTCACACTGAAATTATAGTCTTCTCCAAGCGCAAAAAAGACAAGATATAATTTCCTAAATGTCACAATTTAGGAACCTATTCATCCGAGACATTAATATTACAGTAACACAAGCTTCTGTATTTTTGTCTTCTTGAGTTCCCAACAAACTCCACTGTTGAAAAAAAAAAAAAAAAAAAAGAAAGAAAGAAAAAAGATCAGCTCAGTTACATATTATCACTTACACATAACCAGAGCTGCTCGCTCTGAACAAGTTCCAGAAGGTGCACCAGTGTAAACTCTGTAAGAAGGAGTGCAGCATTCAAAAGGTATCTGGTAAGGAGGTTCCCTGCTGCAGAATCCATACACCCCAAAAAGACAAAGATTTCAACAATTTGTTCACTGTGTTAAAACTTGCCTGAAGTTTCCATACTGAAAATTGTCAGAGGAGCCCAAGAATTCCAGTGGGACTCAAACTTATTTTTCTCCGGGCGCCTTGCGCTTCATCATTTGGTAATATTAACAAAAGGTCTGATCCTGCTGAGCTCTGAGCATCCATAGTGCTCCCTGAGGAAGTCCATGGAGGCTGCCAGCTATCACAGCTCCACTGGAGTGCTGAGCATAAGAGCACTCCAGCCCTTACAGCCTCAAACAGCACCAAGTGCTGAGCTGCCTCAGAGCGTGCTGCCACTAGCACTGATTTGGAAACATTTTTTAATCAGTTTGTTCTCTATCCCTTTTTTCTTCCTCATGGCAAAGAGCAAGAAGTGCTCTTCTAATAAAGAAATTGTGGCTGAGTTTCCACATTAATTTCCATCCTTTTATATTACAAGTAACTCCTCCCAAAAGTTCAAAATAAAGGCACCATCCTTCACACTGCCACTCAGGGCACCAACCCCCAGAGCCCAGGGAACAGGGAATGCTGGATTTCCAGTGCTTCTGCTGGCAGCAGAGAAACAGTCTCTGACCTGCTTCAAGCCTCCACCACCAACCTGAATGAGCCCCACACTGCTTGCAGGATTCAGAGCCACCCCTGCACACCAGACTTATTGGGCTGCCAGGATGGGATGGATGCTGAGGGGGTGAAGGCAAGACCTCCAGACCCCTGCGTATGCTACACAATTTGTGTGCTGCAGAAGGGTGTAGCTCACTTGAATTAAGGTCTTCATCAAAAAAAGGGAAATCAGGACTGCAGGAACTCAGCACCCAAGCAACAAATGAACATTACTCAGTGGAAGAACCAACAAAGCTAAAAAGAGGTGCTGCTAAATTAAAATTTTAAGTCACCAAAAGCAAACATTACCTTTACTTCTGAGCAATTTACCCATACACACAGGAGAGAAAGGTTTCTCCTTCGTGTCTGCTGTGAACTAGCAATTTAACACATTGTAACCGGTTTTAGTGGGCTTTGTTTGCTGCCAGCCTTGGCAGAGGTCTGCCTGGCCTCATCACTGTCCCCACGCTCCAGCTGGCTCTTCCTACAGCAGCAGAGAGGGAAGCCTGCTCTGCTGCTGCCCCTTCTGTGCCTGCTCCACTGAATTTAAATGTCATCAGTGTGACACTGTTTGGGGAAGAACACAAACAAGCCTGGAATCCCTTACCTCTGCCCACAGAGGAAAGAAAAAAAAAAAAGCAAAAATCAAAAATTGATTCACAAAAGCAGCAGCCACAGTCAGCCTGGGACATCACAATGTCTGGAGCTCCTTCATGGCTTGCCAGTTGGGGTTTCTCATGCCACCGTGGGCTCCGGGATGCTAAAAGCAGCAGGAGAAGTAGTCAAGTTATTCCACACCTCACTGGGAAGTGGAGCTTCCCCATGGTGGAGATCAATCTATCATGACACTTACACCAGCATCATTCAGAGGGAAAACTCAAAAAAATTAGCAGAGGGCTGTCAGCCCTCATCCACATTTGACTGTAGTAATGAGACTCCAGTGCTTCAAACCCAACCAGTTCCCTGTGGACAGCCCTGAGAATGTGCTCTGAGCGGTGGGATGGGGCAGGAGTCGTTGCCCAGGCTCAGTGGTCCCAGGGCAGGAGGTCAGATGCTGCTCCTCTGTCCTGCCTCTAGCCTGAAACCTTGGAGATGGGGAGGTGCACCTGCATGTCTGGAAACAAATGCCAATCCAGAGAGCTGGATGGCAGGTTGTGTTTTTCAGAAGGGAACTTCAGGAACAAGGCACAGGTCAGCTTTGACCTGAGGCATCAGCGTGAACTAAGGAGACAGAAGCCCTGGCCAGGATGCAGGCTCAGCCCCATGCACACACCCGCTCATCCTTCAAGCCTTTGGCAAAGGACCCTGTCTCATCCTATCCCCTGCTACCACTCCAGTCTGCCTTATCCCTCCCTTTTTTACTACCTCGGTGCCGCACGAAAACCAGCTGCAAGTCAAACGAGCCTCTGACAGACCAAAAAGGCAGAAGTGGGGACAGGCTGGGACTGCTTAAAATGAGTGGCATGCTGCCCAGGGCCGGGAGCCTGTCCCCCACCAGCCCGGCGCCCCGGGCTTCAGTGGAGGGGCTGAAAAGCCGCATTGAGGACAGCGGGGACGCCAGGGCTGGCTGAACATCCCGTCCGGGAACAGTGGGCTCCTTGTTCGCTCGCCGGGGCGGCGGGGAAGCCTCAGCAGAAAGCCTGCTATTCAAATGGAAATCAGGGCCTTGCACCCAGCCGGGAGGAGGAGGAGGAGGAGGAGGATTGCTGGCTCCTCACAAACAACAAGAAGATGGCTGGGAGACTTTGAATCGGGAAAAGGATACGGGGNCACAGCACAAGTGAATGCTGGAAGGGGGAGAACAAAACCCTTTGCCGCTGAAGGCAAGAGAGCGCCCGGTGTAATTTGCCCCATGAGAAGCAAATCTGGTAAGGCTGGGCATCTAACACGCCCATGATCCCAAAAGCACATCCCAAACGCAAATGAGCCACATTACACATGGAGAAGTAACAGCTCCGAGGAATAAGGCCTTGTGCCCATGGCCATGTAGCAGGCCTGGTGCAGAGACGTGCTGGTAACTCGACGCAAAAATGGTTATCAAGTTCCAAGAAATGTCTTGCTCTTCTTTAAACAGCAGAACCTGTGAATCCATCCCTTCCTTTTCAAATTTTTTCCCCCCGGAGGAGGAGTGGAACAAGGTGAGAGGAGGGGGGTAGTATCATCAGGAACTTGTGTTGGATTATTACATTATAACACACCTTTCCAGTCTGCAAGGAAATGCAGCAGCTCTTCACACAAGCCATCTGAGTGAGCAATTCAGCAATGGAATAAATCAAGGCAAACCCTCAATAAATTAAACCAGAATTAAATTAATTAAGAGGAGACATTATGACTTCAATCACAGGAAATTCTACAAGCCAACCTGTGGCTTTATTTTCACAGCTGTGCTTATGCTACTCTGTGGTGCTATCAGTCAAAATTAATTGTAGGTAGAATCACAGAACGGTTTGGTTTGGAAGGAATATTAAAGATCATCTAGTTCCAGTCCCCCGGCCATGGACAGGGACACCTTCCACTAGACCAGGTTGCTTAAAGCCCCATCCAAGCTGGCCTTGAACATTTCCAGGGATGGGGCATCCACAGCTTCTCTGGGCAACCTGTGCCAGGGCCTCACCACCCTCTCAGCACAGAATTGCTTCCTAGTATCTAATCTCGCCCTACTCTCTTTCAGTTTGAGGCCATTACCCTTTGTGCTATCACTACACACCCTTGTGAAAAATCCTTCCCAGGTTCTCCTGCAGCCCTCTTCAGGTACTAGAAGGTGCTCTAAGGTCTCCCTGGAGCCTTTTCTTCTCCAGGGTGAGCAACACCAACAAGAGCCTGAGAGACAGCAGCTGCCCTACAGAGCCCAACAACTGAGGTCAACTTCTCTTTCCTCATCCCAGTCTTCATCCTGGATCAGGCTTGACCAGGAAGGGAAATATCTCCTCCTCCGGTCTTGATGTCATCCCTTTGTCATGCATGATTTGTCTAGCCAGGGCACTGGAAAAAGACAGAACCTAAAAATGACATTTAGTTGGTATATTCCTATCTTGGGCATGAGCAAAAACAAAAAGCTGGGGTTTGGTTTTTGTCTTTGGTGTTGTTGTTTCAGAGTAATTCACTGGGACTTACTCCAAAGTTCAATTATCACAGGACAAGATCACAGGCCACAAGAAAAAAGAAATTATACACAGAACTCTGGTTTTTAATTGGGCTTGCCAGGAACTGCCTATGTCATTCACAGGACAGATATTCAAAATGGAAGGGTAAAAAGCAAGGATTAATAAAACAAATAAAATGTGTGTGTCCTGCCCACCTTCTCCCTTCACTTTAGCACGTAATTGCTGACTATGTTTCTCATCCACTCTGTTTCTTAGCTTTCTAATGGACAACAGGAACATACTTGGAAACAGAACTTTGGAGAAACAAAGGGAAGCTTCATTTCCCCAGAAGTCTGCCATTCTCCAACTCCACCAGTAGGTAAGAAAGTCTTTATCTAAACCATTAAAATAAAGTACAAAGTGCCATGGACGGACAGAACAAAAGTACCTCTTTTCAGGGTTCACTGAGGTGGGAGGGAGGTTGCTTTGGTTAAAAAGCTAAGCTTCCATACTGGGAAAGACTAATGTGTTCTGCAGAGAAATGAACACTCTCTCCAGTTGTGTATTCCCCAAGGAATTAAGAGCCACACCAGCCATGTATTCAATAGCTACTTACGTGCAAGTAAAGCATCTGGAGATGGGAGGACAGGAAAGGGGAAGAGGATCACTTGTTGCCGTTGATTCTCGTAGGAGAAAGCATTTCAGTTATCTCCAGGCAATGCTTGGTGTCCATTCTAGCCCTTTTACTATCTGTGATTGCTTCGCAACACACCATTTAAAAACATTATTTACTCTCAAGTCATGATCCATTTGAAAATGATTTACTCTTGATTCACAATCACTTGGTGAGTGATTTAAGGAAAAAAATCCCTTTCCATTTGAGAGGGAGCTAGTCTGCCTGCACCAGCTCTTGATGTGGCCAGCAACCTTGACCATAGGGTGCTGTGTCTTGTCATAATCTGACAGCAAGAAACCAAGAAAGCTAACTAGAAAATTTTCCTCTTTGCTCTCTGGAACGCCATGCAGCAAATAGACATCTCCCAAACACTTATGCAACTGAACCTGCCCGTACAAAGATTTAGGAGCAAGCAGACAAGGGCAGCCAGACCCCACAGCTTCCCTGCACAGTAAAGAGTATTTACAGACCCCACTGAGCAGCAGGATCCAGCTCACTGGAGCTGACAAGGCATGGTGATCTCAGCATATGTTTCACAGGCCTTAGTGCCTTTTCTCCATGATGGAGAAGCGCGAGTGGGAAGGGAGGGATAATGCCCTATTAGAACCCTCTTTGACCAGCTTCACCTCTCGCTTCCAATCAGCCTGCTACAGCCCCAGGTACTGTGAGAGGCAGGAAGAAGGTGCTCTGGGAACTTCAGTCTCCCTCATGCTGTACAGGTGGCGCTCTGCTCAACCCCTGAAATACACCATCTATCTTGTTCCTGAATTATGGATTCTGAGCAAAAGCCTGCTGTAGGTTGGGGGCCCAGGTTCAGGTAGTGTGAGTCCTTTCCCTGCAAAAGACTGGGTTAAACAGCTGCTACAAAATATACATCCCATCCAGACAAGAGACCGTTTTGTCCTCAACTTCCACTCTTGAATAAAAACAAAAGCAGGGCAGAGCACTATTGCCCCAAAAGCATCTTTTGACCCCTACCAGGGTAAGCAATGTCTCAGCACAGAAGGGACAGGAGACATTTCAGAAATATAATATACCTGGAGGGAAAGGACGAAAGTGGCAATCTACTTGGCAGAAATTTAAACTATCCCGATCTTAAAAATTTATTGCTGCTTCTTGTTACTAATACAGCAATTATTAATCATAATTACATTCTTATTATGTTAATTCACCTCCTGTTTAACCTCTGTGGTGCAAGCACCAGCCTTCATCAAGGCAGTTTATAAACAAACTGTCTAATCACTCAAGTATCAACACAGCTCAGGTATTCAGCCCAGATGCTGCCAGAAAAGCAACAGATGTCATATCCACTGGCACTGCTAAAATACAGCTGATTATGTACTAAAACAAACAAACAAATAAATAAATCACATACTTTTGTTTCTTCCTGATTCTTTCAGCCTCCAGGATAGACAGAAACTGAGCCTATATTTAATCCTCTGGTTTACTGGCTTTGCAATTAGTGTGTGACTGTAGGTTATATTTGTGGTATACCTTCAATTCCTAGCCAGAAGATAGAACTGCTGAGTCCCTGGGGAGGTTTTTAGGGTGCTCAGTTCTTCTAGTTTTTCATTTCCTCTGGGATGTGACATGGGTCTGCTTGACCAGCCAGGCCCAGACTCATCCTACCCCTCTCCTCTGAGCCTCATCAGGCCAAAGGATCTCTCACAAAGAAGAGCCCCATTCCCAGTTTCAATTCCTCTGTATGACTGTTGTCTCCCCCAGGAGAAGCTGAGAGAGCTGGTGCAGCCTGAAGCAGAAAAGGCTTGGGGAGCAGCCCATTAATGTGACTCACTCCCAGGGAGTCCTTCTCCATTCAGTCCCTTATGGACCCACTTCCTCCCTTCTTCCCCCCATCCTCTAGTGCATTCCCGCTCTCACCATGCTCCTTAGTCTGCAGGCACCCCTGCTTTGGTCACTTTCCCGACCTGCTCCCTCTCTCCTTGAACATGAACAAGGTGGCTTTCTTCTCCACCACCTCCAAGTATGACAAAGGAAGTCTCCTGAGCAGGTAAGGGAGACACAGACCCATTCCCTGCTCCTACTGACAGAGACCACCCCCAGCTCAGCTTATGGCATCTGCAGGGGAGCTGTGGGTTTGTTCCAGTCACACAAAGAAGCTGCAAAGGGTGAAAACTCTGAGGCTTTTTCCCTCAGTGAATTCCATGTTGCCTCTGCTGAGCTCATGGACGATCACATTTGATTTTTCAAAGGCTCTTTATCTAGCCTAATTCATGTAGATTGTCTCAAAGGTGACAAAAAGCACACAGATCACCCTTCTGCTGCATTTCGAGGCCTGGCTGCAGAACATGGTGGAAAGGCAGCATTCAAAAGAAAATATTTCCTTTTCATACATGCAGGAACCCATTTCCCCCCCAAACTTATTCTCAAAAAATAGGAGAGAGAGGGGTAAAATTTTGCATGCAAAGTCAGTCCAAGTCAGAATCCAGGGACAGGAAAGTTCCAGGCAATCTCTTTCAATCCTGGCAAGACAGTAAAGTGTCTCAAAGCAAAGACAGGATAACAATAATGACAATCACAGCTACTCAGAGGGCAACAACTGTAACCAGGGGAACTTTTAACAACACTTACCAAGAGTGAAACTGAGGCAAGAAAAGGTGAACAGCATAACTGAAAATAACTAGGCATCCTTAAACACAAGCGGCACAAGAAGCCTCTGATTGCAGTACTATTATTTTTTAAAACCTAAAAATGCTGTTTGCATCTCTAGAGAGGATGATGCAAGCCGGCTGTGGATTAGCCATGCCCTGGGTGCAGAAATACAGTGGTGGCTCCATCAGGGTTAGCACAGCCCGAAGAGCCCTGGCTCCAGCAGCCACGGACAGGGCACAGCCACGGGGAGGGACAGACCCAGCGTGCAGTGGCTCGAAGCTGGAGCAAGGCAGCTCTGCCAAGCAGGCAGTGTGCAGAGCCAGCACGGGTGTGCCTGCACCCCTGAGCTGCTGCTGGTCAGGAGTACTCAAGTGCACAGCACGGAGATG
The DNA here is from genome assembly GCA_013397865.1 of Struthidea cinerea. Taxonomy (NCBI): domain Eukaryota; kingdom Metazoa; phylum Chordata; class Aves; order Passeriformes; family Corcoracidae; genus Struthidea; species Struthidea cinerea. Next base: position 2,219,673 of record VZTI01003809.1, read on the forward strand.
CTCGAGTGACCCTGTGCTGTGCCAGCCAGGTTTGATACAGCCACTCGTGAATCAGAGTGAAGAAACCATTCCAAAGCTCCTCTCCTGCAAAGCCAATTAGGTGCCTCTCACTGTGTTCCCTTATATGCAGTATCTGTGAGAGCTTATCCTGAGTCCTAAGCAAATGCATGGAAGCCAGCACTGGTCTGGCACCGCATCCAGGCTGCAAAGCCCTTTTCTGACCCAGGCTCTGGGGGACACAATGCAAATATTGAGCACAGCTCCAACAGGGCTTATTATCAGTGGAATGACCCCCCACCACGTTAAAAACAAACTGTTTCCAGGGGAAGCTTCCAGATGTATTTGCTCTCGCCTCACTACCCAGTATCTATAGCATCTGTGCGCTTCACAGTCCAGACAACGCTACTCTGCATGACCTCAGCGTAACAAGAGAAGCACTCTACCCTGAAAAGACATGGGGTGACAATTCCCTGCTCTGCAACCTCAGGAAAACACCAGCTTCATCCTTCTGCCCCAAGGCAGGATTTCCTGCCGTTCTGTCACCCTGCCAGCTGCTGGATGAACTTATTCTTAGAGGCTTCCTTCAACGGTGCAAACTCCATGCCTTCCCCAGCCAGCCTCCTCCAAAAGCTGTCGACCTCTCCTGCACATGGGAGACCTCCAAGGAAGATGCAGATCCTATAGAACCCAAAGGAATATATGGCACTCTGGCACCTGGGGTTAAGGTTGCAACTGTTTGAGTTTCTGCAGGAGAGCATGAGCACACAAGCAACATGAGCCCTGGGAGCTTTGATAAGCTATGTGCTATCTTCACATGGAGAGCAGCCCATAAGATAAAGAACCTCTTCACAGAGTCTCTGAAGTCTTACACATGGTCTATTTGTATATCCGATCTGATGGTAGCACAGATACATCCACAGAGCACAACACACCCTCGTACATAATGACAAGGGAAAAACATTGCAGTTCTGCTTGGCTGGGCCCCGAGTCAGGGCAGTTCTGCTCCCAACCTTTATCCTCATTATATATCTTATTTCATGGTTACAGTGATAACAGTAATACAGCACCAACTCAATGTTTTTGCCTGACGGCATCCTGAGACGTCCAGAAACAAGCCCTTGTCGTTCATTCCCTTCCCAGAGGTGAAGAAAGCAAGACCCAGGTGTGTGCACTCTCCACTGTGCAAGTATAGAACAGGGCAGGGATCAGATACAGCCTCACGCTCCTCTGCTGTGTTGTGCAGGCAGCACCTCCTCCTGCCACCTGCTCTCCAAGACTGGTCAGGGAACAGAAGCCTGACAACAGGTATAAAATTCAGCCCCAGGGCAAGAAAGAGCAAAAGTAATCTGAAACATGAATGGGAAACACAGCATTTGTGAGGTGGTGTGTTTCCTCACTGAAAAAAACCCCCAGGATTTTCCTACCCAAGTCCTCAGTACAGCAAGAGAAGTCCAAAAAATCACACAAAGCACTGCCCTGCTGCTGCTTTGCTGATGTCAACTACTGCAGAACAAAAACGATGAGGTTGTTGAGGCACAACCAGCCCGCTGCCAGAAGACAACCCTCCAATCTCTCTGCGTGCTGCAAAAAAACGCGAGTTGGGACGTGATAAAAAGCAGACCCTGCACCTTTCTACCCCATATCTATCAGTATGCTTGTGCAATGATAACCAAAATAGCTGTGAACTCCTCCAGTGACTCGAAGTACTGCTACCCCATCTACTCACCAAACCATCTGCAGGAGGAGGCAAGGACATGTAGTTCTTAACCATATTCTCTGGTGCTTATTTACTCTGTGTATTTGCATAACTACAGACAGAATTTGAAATAAAAGCCTCTTCGTGCACACATTCATATTCCCCTACCCCATAGGGAGGACGGCTTCAGCCCCTATCATTCCCCACACTTCCAATGGAAAAAATGTGTGTGGGCAGGGTGGGGGGATAGTCATGAGCAGAAGCCGCGATCTGACTCTGTCAGCAGATGACTTCTATTTGCACTCGTTAGCACTGCCCTAGCGTGAGCTAACACCACCCCCTCGGGTAATTTAAATTTATAAAAAAATAGAAAAGAAGGGAAAAAAAAAAGCCTGTATTTCTATATTTAGGAGGTTAGGATAATCGGGGTGGAAGAGCCCATCTGTTTGGCGTTCACTCCAGCTGCTATGGATGCGGAAATTTGTCTATTTTCTTTCCTTTTGCCTGTTTCGACTTGTCCTGGCTGACTGTGAGAGAGACACAGAGAGCATGATGTATGGCCATAGCCATTTAGGTCTGAAACCATGCACCATCCCATTGGAGTCACAGCAGAACCATTTGGCATAACCAGGGTCTTTCCCAAGGGAGTGTAAACCAGTAAACAATAATGATTATTACTGTTGTTATTATTATTATTGTTGTTGTTATTATATTTTTATTGATACTATTAATAAGTCTATGTCTATAACACTGAAGGCAGAACAACACAGAAAGGCCCAAGACAAGATGAGACACATCTTAGACTGCTGTAAAAGTCAGTTTTAGGATAGTAGCCTCCCATCTGCCACATCCTTCTTTTGGGAGATCTCCCCAAATAAAGCTGAGTTTCTGTGGGATGACAACTTGTCATCAGTGGCACTAGCCACTGGATGGAGACACAGCCACACTTCTTCCCAAACCAACCTCTTCTGCCATTTTCATCCCAAGGCTCTATGAAAGCGAGCTAAATTCAGAAGCGGCCTTTGATCTCTCACCTTCCTGATCAGACCAGGCTCTGGTCCCAATATAATGAGGATGCAATTACTTCAAGAAGTCTCCTGATGCCATTCCTGTCATAGACACAAGTGCCACTGCCCTTGTGGGGTATAGCATCACTGCCCTTGTAAACGTAACGCAGTGCTACTTCTTTTGCTGCTAAAGGCATCCCTGTGGTGTGTTAGGACATGTGGCAGACAGTTGGGACCATTTGCTGTTTACCTTGTTTGGTAGAGGTGATTGCTTTTTAATTTCAGTGTTTCAATGTTTTAATGTTCATCACTGAGGTCATAAAAGGTGCCAGGGATGAGCAATAAGCCTGCATATATTTCATGTGATTAGTGTTCTGAAAGCCTTAGAAAGAGGAGAGAAGACTGCTGGTGCAATATTCAGAATTCCACTGCCAGCTTTTCCTTACAGGGTCCTTCCAGCCCTGGGGCTGGAATCACAGGACAGTACATGGAGGAGGACAGGTGGGTGAGGAGCATGGATCAATAAACAGGAATATAGATCAGGGAATGCACAGTCCAGGCACTCCCCAGTCCTCCCCGCAGCACGCACTGCTAGTCCAGCTCTAGGCCTCCTTTCTTCTGCCTGAGGTGAGGTTCCCTCAGCCTCCCAACCACATGAAGATGAAACTCCCCCACAGATTTCCATGTGTACAAGACTGGGATCTAGACCATCACCTAAAGGGCAATAAATGTGTACAGAGGTCCAAAAACCCTCCCTTTGGAAGCAGCCCTCCTCTCACGGGTGCAAGTTCCTTACACACAAGCACCGATGGACATCGATGACCACATTTTGCAAGCTTGTCCTTGTGGTATGTCTGGTCTGGGGGTTTGGTGCACAGCGTGGCTTGGGTGCATTTTTGATCACTGGCATGAGGAACAACACCTTACTCCTTTGACTCTCTGCTCCAAGGAGGTCATTTTAGCTCTCACAAGTCAGCAGGGACAGTCGCTCTTCTTCACCCAAAAAATGATTGCCTGTTTCCATAGTTGCATCCCACACATTATCCATCATCCAAAGATGGCTCTCTCTCTTCCCAGCTTCCCAGACCACAGTCTCCTGAACTGTCTGTCGTCTTCTGTTAGCTACTTCAACTCAGTAAGCCCATGAGCATGGTGGCCCAAGAAGCATTTGTCTCCTTGGGACACAAGGCTCCTGCACCCACCCCTCCCCTGAAAGAAGAGCAAAGGCCTTAAACATGCCACTTTTCTTTTCATAAGCTTCGTGAAATTAGATGGACAGGTACAGGTGAGGTACTCACTGCTGTGCTCAACCCTCTTCTAGACATAAGGGACCCCACGCAGGTCAGCCCAAAGGCAGAAACGGGAAGAATATGAGATCTCACTGGTTCACAGACCCAACAAAACAACTATTTAACTGTGCCTTCAGGCAGGCCAGCGAAGCATCACCTGCATTACAGAGCTGAAGGGTGTCTCACACAGCTTCAGAAGCTGCTTTCCACAGTGTGCCCAAAAGTTGCACACGAAAATGTAGACCTTCAGCAGCTGACATTGTTACAACTGTTCTTTGAGATGCTAAAGTAACTCATACCTATTCCTTGCAGACCCTGAGAAAGTTCTCATTTCTGTGACGGACACTTTTGTCAAGCATTATTTAATATTTCCAAATTAACTTTTTTTTTTAGAGGGATGATAGGCCAATAAAAGCACATGGAAAATACTCTGAAATCTGAGAAATCCTAAAAGATGAAGATATAAATAAAAACTGAAACTAATGGCTGCAGATTTGGTGGGGGGGCAATTGTTTGTTTGTTTGTTTTTCAATTCTTCCTGCTATTTCCTCCAATATTTAAGGGTGAAAAAAAGCACAGAGTGACATACATGAGAAACTTCAGATAAACTGCCTTGTATTTGATGAAATCAGAAATACTGTGACTTAATGCAACATTTATATCATCACTCCCCCACACTCCCCATCTGAGAGATGCAGTGCCCTGTAATTGCAGATGAGGAAACAAAATTCTCTTGTCTGTTCACTTTCATGAAAGATAAATTTGCTTTGTTCTCTGTTTTGGTCCCTAATTCAGAAAACCACTTAAACATATGCTGGAGTTCATAACTTGCCACTCTACCACTTATGCATCTACTCAGGAATATGCCTGAAGTCAGGCATATGCACAGCACACTGCTGGCTGTGGACCTTAGAGCATTCTGTTCATTTCTCCAGCTATTCTAATTTAGTGACGTAAATGTACAAGGAAGTAACACGTTTTGAGCAATTTTAGCACTCTCTGGAAAAAGTGAGTTTTGAACTTGCCTATCCACACAAACAGTCTGAATAATTATTAAAAATTAATAGCTAATTCTTGATACCTTTCAGAAACTGCTTAACTCTAACAATTACTTTGAAATTTCAGGATAGTAAAATACTATGGCATGAACTCTTGCTCTGTATCACTGCTGAGCAACCAAACCTGGAGCTGAAATGCTGCTCCTCCTCCTAGGAAACAGTTAAAAAAAAAAAAAAAAAAAAAAAAAAAACCTTCTTATAAGCATGTGGCATGTCAAATATTATTTGTAGAAGCTATTCAGTAAGTAATTTCAAATAAGTAAAATGCAAAGAAACCACAGGATGTTCACAAACAATTTGCAAACAGAAATGGAAGAGGAATTCATTAAATAAATTATTTGCTATAAATTATTCACCTACCTCTAATCTTACTACCACTTAGACTATAAAATTCATGCCATAAAAGATACAGGATTCGTGCCATAAATGATACAGGGTACATAACAAGGCATCATTAACTTATGCATTTCCCAGTGCTGCTTCATTTTGACTGTCCAGTTTTATGTGCATGGTTATATATTATATATATACACACACATTAAGACAGCCTTTTGACTTTAATGGGCTTTGAGTGTAATATGTTTCTGTTTTAAAAGCTAAGCTAAGGAGACCTGGTCTGATTTTAGCCTGTAAGTTGATTTTGAGCTCCAAGGCTGAATAACTCTTCAAATCTGAGAGAATAATCCAAGTTGTACTCTGAGCAAAGACAAAATGCATGCAAGTCTTACACAGTTCACTAATTTAATGAGATTTCCACAATTTGGGCCCATTTCACATAAATTCACAATGAGAGGTGGGCATTCCTTTGTGTCCATCAAGCCATACAGTGAACATTTTCCTACAGGTGAGAGATGCAGGGGATGTGTCAGAGAGCCGAGGGGTGAGGAGGAGCTGGAAGCAGATCACTGGCAGGATCTGCTTCACAACAGTGGCTTTCTGGGACCCACTGTCTCTGCACTGGATCACAGGGTCAGCAGCATCCCCACCTGAATTGCTTTTCCCCTCTTGCAACCGCAAGAGAAGCTGCCAGATGTGCCCTGGCTATATGGCCAGAGGAACAAATTCCAAAAAGAAACCTAAAATACACTATGAAATTCATTTTAGTCACGAAAACAGAATCCCAGAAAGGGTTCTCACTCATAACCAAGGATGAAGGCAGCTTTTTCTTCTTGTTTGTGTCCTGATTTGTTCTAAGTGACAGCTATATTCCACTATTTGTTTGGTCTCCAGCGGTTGTTTTATTATTTTATATCATAACTGTTTACTTTTAATTAAGAGTATGATGATTGTCACTGAATTTCTCCATTTGTGAAAAACTGATACTGTTATTCTTTGGTTATGGAGGAAGAAAATAGAAAAGGATTCTTGCGGTTGTCAGAAGAATCTCTCAATTATCTCCAAAGCAAACTCTACTGCAGCGAGTTGCAATTAAATGCTGCACCTCACCGTCCATACACATTTTTACCCCCTGGAAAGGAAAGAAGAGTTGGTTTTGCAGAGTTTCATCATCCTGGACTGACTCATAGCAGGCTCAGTCCTTGGCCCAGTGGATGTCAGGCGCCTTTGTCAAGCCCAGCACAGTGCAGAGGCCCTACACACAATGTTATTACACACTGGTATTTCCACAGTACTTATGAGTGCTTGAAAAGACCCCCAGAGCCAGAGGAGGCAAGAGCATGGGGTCCACTCACATCAGAGACCTCTTGAAGACTCCAGACCCAGGTCCTGACCCACAGACCTTAAAGCTAAATAAGGTTTAGCACAGCAGTTTCTACATCAAACACAGGGAGAATAGCCGCGGCTCTGCTGACAGGACTGCTTCCACCCTTGCTTATTGTCAACATAAATTCACATCAGCTAGGCTGTTTAAAAAGAACCTGAGGGAATTGTGTGCTTAATTCCCATAGGTACCTTATAAAATCCCAATTGTAACAGACAATGCTCTATTTTTTTTCCGTTTCCAGGGTGAAGCCACACCATGGGTAGAAAGTGGATAAGGAGGGAGGGCTACATTAGACCAGATGGAGACCAAGGTTACCTTAAGCAATGAAGACAACACTTCAAAATACCTGAGGACCAGACTCACTCTTCTCTATAGGAGTGCCCTGGCTAGCACATCTCCACCATGCAGGGCAAAACTCACACAGAAACACAACTTGAAGGCAGGCCAGTCATGTAGCAGACCATCCTGGGCCTCCCAAACCAGCCCTGACCTCATCCTGATCAGCCCTGGCTGATCTTGCAGCTGAACCCAACGGGGAAAGATTTCCTCCAAGGCGCCCTCAAGGTACAGACGGTTTAAGATTGCCACCAGTGTCACAGACTGCACCCAGCACGTGAACAGGCAGCAAACTGGAGGCGAGGAGGACAGATACCTTGCATATGCAGTCCGCTCACCAGTGACCCTAGGGCTGCCCCTCTGGGGTGCACAATATTCATCATGAAGGTGGTCAAGAAAATGATGAGGGAAGAACTGCATTTGATTTCGTCACTGCGGATTATCTATAAAGACTCAAAATCGATAACCATACAGGAGCCACTGCCATGAAAACTCAGGATGAAAAGTATTCAGCAGGCCACTGATTAAATCAGTGGACAGGCAGCATTGTCCAGTGGAGAAGGCATGGGCTGGTAGTTAGGAGATGCAGGCTCTGACTCCAGGTTGGCCATGGGAATCCTGTGTGACCATGGGAAAGGCACTTCCCATCTCTGGGCCTCAGTTTTCCCAGTCAGCTGCATGGGGATCTAGATAACGCAGCTGTTACCTGAGTCAGTGAAGAGAAAGATTATTCAAGGATTAGCATTGAAAAAGTGGGTGGGTAGAGTGCAGCATAGATATGAAGGGTTCTGAAAAATACATGGGCCTCTGTCTTCATGCTCCTCATCTCTTTCTATAAAGTGGTTACTAAAAGCAAAAGTAGTACACTCTCCCTACAAAGGCGGCACACAGCAGACACATATATTTAGATCACTGTGAAACAAAAACTGACTTTTGTCCAAGGTAGGAAAATGGTACCCTGTGCTACAGAGAGGGAGAAAGACAAAGACAACTGAAGTCACCCTGCAAGGGTGAAGCAAGGAAAAGGAAAGGATCCAGACCTCAGGGACAGATTCAGCAGTGGTATAAACACTCATGCTAGCCATCTTCTAGAAGGTCAGGAATAAATGACAAAGCTCTCACGAGCCTGACCAGGAGGTCCATCAGGTGCTAGATGTATATAGGACAAGCACTCATCTTCCAGCATGTCAAACAAGTAATTTCAAACCCCTAAATAAATGGTAGGACACTGCAGCAGAAACAACCCTCAGGAAGGACAGGACAAAACACCTTTTCAGTCATTTTATTTTGCAGCTTTTTCGGCTTGCATAGCTATCCCCCTTGCCCAGCTGAGGATGTCACATGCTGCTTTTCCTCTCCCAGGAGACATCAATCTGTCACTAGGGCCACTCTCTTGACACTACCCCCCAATATGTGTTTTCTACCCCTTCTGCTTGCTCGGAGCACAGAAATGACAGCACAGAAACCCAGTGGCAGCAGGTGGGAATGGGCTAATCCCAGTGCTCACAGCCAAAAAAAAACCAAAAAGGAAAAAGTGAAAAACAAAGAGCTCCCCCGATCCCCTGGTTTGTCCCTTGCATGCATAGCATCACTGCTGCTGAATTGCAGCCTCAGAGAAAGGAAAGAAAGAGGCCCAAAAGGCAGCTAGGAAACCCACCGTCCATTGGCTTCCCTCCACACGAGGCGATCGGACTCCTTCTGCTGCAGTGACTTGGCAAGCACACCTCGCTCTGACTCAGCACCTCGCCGGCACCTCCTGTCAATTATTCCCACAAACTGCTGACGCCGGAAGGGCTATTTGCAATTAGGATGCAACACAAGCCGGCGGCGGTGGGATGCCTCAGCTCCCCTCCTTCACCTGCAGCGGTCCCCTCGCTGTGAGCCCTCTGGCTCAGGGCTGGAGCTCCCAGCGAGGGCGAAGCTGGGGGGGACAGGGCACGTAGTGCAGGAGGGCTGGAGGATGGGGACCAAGGGGGTGGGGGAAGCCTGACTGCGCTGTACCTATTCTGTGCATAAACAGACAACTGCTGTCAATGTGGCAGCTGAAATGCAGTCTTACCAAAGGAAAAAAAAAAAAAAAGCCAAAAAAAAAAAAGCAAAGCCGCCACCGGGAATAAGGGCGAGAGCAGTGAGAACAGATGAAACTGAGCAAAAAAGCTACTGTAGAGCTAACACAGAGCATTCCCCAAAGAACAAGCAAAGTGCAGCCTTGCTGCAACTCCATGCAGCTGAGAAACACAAGGCTGCTCTCCGTGTCCAAGGCATTTCCAGCGCAAGAGAGCGAGGCGCTGATTGCAGATGAGTCCCGTAATAAGGGCCCAGGGCGCACCAGCTGTTTCAGGGGCAAAAGGAAGGGCTGTCCTTGACAAGCCAAGGACACGACAATTCTGCAGACAGACTGAGGCCATTCTGTCCCTCTGCCAAGTAGCCAAGGTCCTCCCAACCTCTCCCGAGTCACTAGCTCACACAGCCAGAAAGCCAAGCAGGTTTGCACACGAGCAGCTCCACAACCAGTGGAGATGTTCAGACAGCAAACCCCATCAAACAGTGAAGATCAAGCACACAGTTAGCGACGGAAGCAGCCCAGAAACCACACAAGCTCAGCAGTGCCCTGCAGAAGCCCTCCACCATCTTCTGCTTCACTAAAGCAGCCCATCTTCCACCCATCCCTGTCTCCTTCCCCGAGGGTCGTGGGGAGTTCCAGGCCTCCTTCACTGGTGCAGGCAGTGAGAGGCAGCAGAGTGAGTGGTGCACAGGAGCTGGAGGGACCCAGAGCACTCCTTGCAGGAGCTCCCGGGGACCTTTTAACCAAGATGCAGGGCTGCATTTGCTGAGATATCACCTCTAAACCAAACGTTTCAGAGTGCAGCTAATGCTGACAGACCACACAGGAGCACAGGTCAGAGCTGGAGCAAAAGGCTCCAGGAAGCACTTCAGGTTTGATGCAGTGAACCAGCCCTTACAACATGATGAAAGAACCTTTTTATACAGCCATACCAACCAACACAGTGTCCAACATGCCTTGCAGTCTGTGCGCCCACAGCCGCAGAAGTCATCACAGACTCATGCCCTGCCTGGAAATCCAGTGTGGGTAAAGAGGCAGAGACATCAAACTACAAGATGGGTGATACGCAAATCTCATCTAGTCATGGCTGAAGAGGGAGAAAAGTTAACTATAAAACAAATCTCACTAAAGCAACCTGTATTTCCCAATGGCCTCCTGATCAGGTAAGGAATATCTACTGCACACTGTGGAGTGAGAGCAAAGGAACAAAGTCAAAGAAAACAGAAAAAAAAAATAGTGAGTTCAGCAACATGTGCAGGAATTAGCTGAGAGTCACAGCAGGTTACAATTCTGCAGCATCTAAAAGAGCGTAAGCAGGACTTGGAACAACCTGTCCCAGCACACTTAGAAACTAAAACACTGTAATTGATACAAAGATACAGAGTAACGGGGACTGCTACACAATCAAATTTACCATGCCCGTGAGAAAAACAGTAACAGGACTTTGCATTGGGCCTCTTACATGTTAGAAAGAACAATTAAAAGCCGAAACAGTCAAAACAACCTAACTCCAGAAGCAGGGGAACTCAAGTTGTTACACTGTACGGTGGCGTGTTGAAGCAATTTCAGCATCATCACTGAAAAGGTACTTGGTGCCCTAAACAAAAAACTGCTGAGAAGCAAGAAAGCACATTGTATGGCCAAACGAAAGGAAAAAGAAGCGATTCAGTCTAGACAGTTGCTTCATAAAATGGTAGCTAGGACTGAGAGCAAAACTGAAGGCCAACTGCAAAAGTCAAAACCCAATCATTTCAGTACATTTAAGGGACAAGTTCAGAAGTGCAGAACAGCCGAAGAAAGAAATTTCTCAAGTGGCTGTAACTGCTAGGAAAGACAAGCAAGCCAAGTGAGGCAGCTCTTGAAGTCAGCATGCTCTCCATAAGAGAGAGTACAGACTAATCTGGAAATGGCAGCAGGGCTTGGTTAAACCAGCCCGAAACCCTAAGCCCCTAAAAGTACACAATAGGAGACAAACCAACTTGATCTCTGCTCAGGGTAACTTGTGGCCACTGGAAGGAAAAGGACAGGACTAAGTAATTAATTCTCTGTCACTTCAAAGTGCACCTGCTAAACTGCTAAACTGTTCTGGGCAGGATGCCAGTTCAGTGCCAGACCTCTCCCCTGCTTGCCTGGCATGGGAGCTCCCCCCTTGCCTTGCCCCCAGTGGGGTTCAGGCCAGTGAGGTCAGGCTGAGTCCAGCGCTGCTGCTCCACTCTTCAGTGCCCAGGCTCAGAGGCATGGGAGCCCCTCTCCCCCTGTCCTCACTCTGGCCCTGATTACAAGGGATTACCCCCAGGTTTCATACCAGTTCTGGGGTGGTTTAATCTATTCCTTAATATCTGGAAGAGGGACAGGAAGCTGGCAAAGTGATTTGGGCTGGCTGAGACAAAAGAAGATTGAGAGAGACTTCCAAGGGATCTGACAAAGCTCAGCAAGTGGGCAGCATAATGCAGGATGAAATTCAACATTACCAAACGGACAGTAATAAGAACTTGAGAGAATAATCTGAACTAGTCACATACCATGGGCCTCTAATTCAAATGTAATCACTTGAGAAAAATATCTTGGTATCACTGTGAACGGCTCAATGAAAACATCTGTTCAACATACAACAGTGGTCAAAGAAGCAAGCAAGCTGTCAGGGTGTCTAAAGGCAGAGGCTGAAAAGGATGCTGGAAGTATTCAAATGCCACCCTGAACACTGAGAGTGCACCCTCACCTGGAATTGCTGTGGCTACTTCTGCATGGCACAGTTGAAAATGCAGAAGGCAGAGAAAGGTTTCATCATTCGCTAGTCAACAACACTTACTGGTCAAGCACAGTTAAAATTGGGACAATTTAACTAGGAGATGAGTTAAATAGAAAGAAATTATCAAATGGGAATGAAGAAGTGAAACGGGTACTTCTTTGTGGGGTTTGTTTGCTAGTGGGCTTTTTGTGTTTGTTTTTTCAAGAGAAAAAAAGAAAGGCGGTTCAGCATAACCAAAGAGCAGAAAACATGACCAGACATAAGGAAAATATTGTCATTTTCCTTCTTTGTTTTTACTTTTTCTGCTTCTTCTAAACACAGCCAATAATTAACTACCAGGAATGATTAGCCCATGTTAATGTAAAGTCAACAGCTCAGCAGAAATCACAGAGGCCCATCCATTTATAAGGATACTGGGAACATCCACAGATATGTCAGGTAGAACAAAAAAACCCAAAAAATAGAATGCAAAAAGCATAACATCGCTATACCCTCATGCGTCCAGGCATTAGCCAACTCCTAATTAGTGGGGATTAGGAAGTAATCCCCGCAGTGGGCCTGCAGAGAGGGTGTGCCAACCCACTTGCTCCTGGCAGAGGCCGTTAATGTGCCAGGCAGAGGGAGAGCTGAGCCTGCAGCCCACCCGCAGTCCCTCCACTCGGGAGACTGAGGTGCTGGTGTCCAGTGCCATTGCACACCCACCCTTCTGGACACCAACTGAGGATGCTGCACCGAGGGGCTCGGTTAGCCCAGCTCAGCCTGGCCCCTGGCAAGGGTGGAGGTTTTACATCTGCTGCTTTGCAAGTGGAGGGAGCTTCCCTGAGGAAAGGGGAGGAGATGGATGCTTTATTCGCTCTGCATTGGTGGAAGGAATACTTATGACTCAGTTCATTTTATGGCAAGGAAGTGAAGTGTGGACACGCCCTACAATTAAGAGAAAATTGGGCTGTGCAGGCATCGAAATCCAGCGCAACACAAGCACCAGCCTGCTCCTAGGGCAACCTGTAGCACAGACATGACACCAGACTCCTCTTTGGTGAATGTTTCGCACCAGCTTCTCACTGAGGAGGTTTTGGAACCTCCCAATGGAGTATCCAGGTTTGGCCATGGCAGCACAGACCAGCGGGCCAACCTGGCCCAGCACTGCTCAGACAGGCTGCTGCAGAAATGCATCACGGATTGTAAACAGGGTGTCATTGCCTCCCCACAAACAACACTCCTGGCTTCAGCATTCCAGGCAAAACCAAAGCCCAGAGGTAACTAAGTGGAGTTCAGACATGGGCTTTCTCCTGCTGATGCTTGTGAAGCAGAAGCTCATGTTCTCATAGCTAGTTTGGCTCACGAGGGTATGAGAAAATAAATGCACAATTTTTGTCACTAAGTAAGCAATCTGATCAGTCTAATACCAAAACTACACTTGAAATTAGCTTCATGCAGAGATGCAAATGTACAAGTACTGCTATGCTGCCAGGAGGAGAGCTGTGGCTCTGCACATGCACAAATAATAAGGGACTGAGCTGGACCTGCTAGTCCTGTTCTGACTTCTCCAGCGACTGTTCCAGAAGAGGAAACAAATATTAACAAATATTTGCTGTATTTCTTAAATAGAAACTTGTCTCTCTTAGTACCGTGCTCTACAGCACAATGAATAAGGAAAGGACAAGAACAATGCCACGAACGTGTACATGGTGTTTGCACACACATGTCAAGATGGCAAAAATAATGGGCAGGGACTGTGCACAGGTACCACCAATTTATGCAAGCCTGTTTTATCACTGTTCTTTTTAAATGCCCTGTAGAAATAAAAAGCAGCAACCACTAAAAGGCTTTTCCTGAAGCTACCTCCACTAAACCAAAACTTATCAAACATGGGATGTTTTGTAAAATCATAACTGTGTTTCAAAAGAAAAACAGGGGAGAAAAAAGTCAAAAATACAGAAACGTCCAACTTAAGCGTCTTTGGGATGAAAAGTTTTGACTTTTCACATCAAAATATCTTTTTTCTTAGGGTACTTCCTTGTAGTAGAACAATACAACTCCACAAAGAGACAAAATATCAGTGTCCTAAGATGGAATTTCTCTCAAAAATTTCTTTTCAAAACCATCAAAGCATTTGACTTCCACTTCCATTTAGAATGAAGCCAAATTCCTCAATCTGGATGAAATACAGCATTTGTTCTCAGACCAGCTCAAGCAGTGAAAAAAAAAGGCAGAAGCCAGGTCACAAGTGACCTCCATAACTAAAGAGATGAAAACTTATGAGACAAAAAAAAAAAAAAAACTTAAAAGTTCACTGTGCACAGTGAAAAATGTTGTGCTTTCTCCCTGGTGCACAAGACATGAAACACTTACGAGAATAAAGCAGGGAGGCATATGACCAGAAGCCCTGTAATTGTGACTTCTCTAAAGGAGAGGCTGGGCAAACGTCCTACCTGACAGCAAGAAAATCATTTCATCTCTGCACACATCAGTTTTCCATGCTATAAATCAAACTGACTGCCCTCACAAAGTAAGTTTGGAGACTCTCAATTAGTTAATGTTCATAAATGACTGTGCAAACACAAGGTAGTAATAACCAGAGAACTGTCTTTGTTACACTGCTGTCTGTTAAACAACCAGGAGCTAAATTTTTCTCTGAACATTTACAAAAGGGAAGGCAGCACTAATGGTCCACAAGGAGGAAACTACAAAGAACAGATTTTCAGTGCATGCACTTCTCCTTGAAATAAACTGTGTTAAAAGCACTTTACTTAAAAAGCATGATGATAGTAGCATCCTGCTAAATATAGATGACTCACCACAATTTAGTAGTGAACATCCCTAAAGAGGACCATTACATTATTGCTTAACCTGCTGCATAAATTTAAGCATCCTCCTGTGGTTACAGTTTGTTCCAAGACACTCAAGACTACTACCAGCATCCACTGACCTTCAGTGGGTCATGAGGTCTCTCTGAGTCTTGCTTTCTCCATCTGTACTACTGCTACAAGAATAAAAACAGTACTCCCCCATGAAGGCAGGAAAAACAATTCCTAAGTTTCCTAAGTGAAAGGGTTGTTTATACCATACTTTGTATATCCATATTACTACTGAGCAACTAAATATAGCTGCTCCTGAGGCACTTTGAGATCCCTCGAGAATGGAATCTTATAAAAAGAAAATTGCAGTTTAGGCAATACAGAAGAAACAGAGATAAAGAATCAGTTTCCAAAATAAGGGAACGATGCCCACTCCAGAGACGCAAGAAGTAGTTAATGCATCTGTGCCTACCGCTGGGGACCAAGGTCAGGTCGTGAGCAAAATGATTTATCTACACGTCACAAAACCACACAGCTTGACACAAATGGCAATCTGTTCCAAAAAAACTGCAAAAGCGTGGAAGGGCGAGGGACTGACACAGTACTCCCTCGCGAGGGCTGAGGACCTGGTGCAGGGCTGGGACGCACGAGTGGGCTAGGACAAGGGTGCTGCAAGGCCAGGAGGGCTTCAGCTGTGAGAACCTCAGGCTGGCAAGAGGGTGACTTCAAAAAGTCATGTGAGGAGTTGTAGACCTGCTGTTGCATTAATCCACTACAGCCAGGCAACCTCAGCCCCTGATCCTGCAAGATCCATCTGCAGCGGACTGTAACACTCTGAAATCTCACCTGTTGCAGTTCTGTGTCACAGGATCCAAACACCACGCAGTTAAAACACCCGTCAGCTCTGCACTCAAACTGTACCCGATGTGTGATTTCTACCACATTTGACAATTCGCAGGATGCTATTTCTGGAGACATAGGAGGATTGATTAGCAATCACAGGTTTGGTTTCAAAGCTCTAAAGAGAATTCCCTCCTATCTTTTCCTAAATGTCTCCTGAGAAAATATTATTTCCACAAAAAATTATTAAGCTTATAATGCTTTAGGGGGAAAACATAGATGCCTCCCCTGGCCCAGGACCATTAAACATGGATATAATAGGCCCAGAAAAAGTGGGCAACTAGCACCAGTTACAAAGAATCATTGCTATTCTACAAATTGCAAAACAAAGTTAAAAAATGGTATTATAATAATTGATTTAAATATCACTGTGAAGTCTAATTGGATTTTATTGTAGGTATAAAGCGTGAGAATGATGAAATTACCTCCAAGGGCTTTTTTTTCCCCCAACAATTTTCTCTTTTTTTGGCATTAAGTATTTTGCTGTCTTATACACTCTTACAATTTCTGATCCTTTTACTTTTAAACCTTACTTTTAATTTAGGTATCACTTTGCATATGACCCCCTCATTTTTCTTCTATCTTCTAAACCAGTCTAAAATCTCAAAAAAAACCCCAAATTTAAAAAGTCACTCTTTCTAACCATACTTGGCAGCCCAGAGAAGAAACACACTTACTAATCTTCTGCACATGTTGTTTAGAAAAAACTCTCCCAGTTTAATTTCAGCTTTCCTGGGTGTATGTCTGTTCCTTATTCCTTACAGCGTTTTCTTTTCACATTCAAGAACCACTGAAAATATGGCCATACTGTGTACCACAGAAATAACTGTGTACCACAGTTATTTTCATCTACCACCATCTTCTGAAGACTTTTCCTAAGACAAAATGAAAAAAGCCAAGCTTGAGACACAGGTGTTTCATTCAGGTAATCATGAAGTCTTAAAGGAAAGTGCAAGAAAAACCATTACACTATTGCAGATAAATATTTCATGGAAAAGAGGGTTTCCACGCCTAGTTGGCTCCAATGTCATTGTCCCCATGTGCCCTCAACCAGAAAAAGTAAATGTTGAGTCAATCTTTCTGCTTTAAAAGAAAATTAAATACCCGTTTAATTTTAACCTTAAATCTGATTATTGTTGTATGGTTTTGCAGGGATATCACATCAACAGAAGCACTTCACCACTTTTATGCCTCTAACTGGAGCAAGCCCAGTAACTTTCTAGACATTTACACCTTTGCAATGTCTGCAGACAAAAAAAACTGTAGCACTGAGAACCTGAAAGTAATTGAACTTGCTTTCCAAATTGGGAAAAGAGCAAAAAGCAAATCAATAGTGTGAAGTAAGAAAGCTGAGATTATTTGTCTCAATTTAATGTAAACTTTTTTTCCATAATTCGTCTCTTTGAAGTCAGCAGGTGCAATTTCCAGTTAATGCGTGAGACTCAGGCTCCCAAACATTTTCTGAGGATAGGAACCCAAGGTCCTTTTGAGGCTGAGGCATTTGTGAAAAGTTCATCTTATCCATCAAAAGACTTGTTTCTAAACAGATCCTGGGTAGAGGGGGAAGCCTGCTGCGCCTTGCAGGGCAGTGACAGCCAGGCACAGCTACTCAAGCAGCAGACTCCACCCAGACCCCAACCGTGAGGAGGCTTCATCAAGACCTTGCTGAGACATTTCTGGTCTTTTCATGGGAGATCCCGTCATTTCTTACTGTCCTCCCGCTGTCCCAGGGACCTCTTGCAGCAGGTTTCCCAGTTTCCCGGCAGTGAAGGTGGCCCAGCTGTCTCAAAGGTGTGGGCTGCTCACTGCTGAGCACAGCTCTGCAAAACTGCTTAGTGGGTATCTGCATTAAAGGGCAGACCTTAAGAAAACTGCCCTGTAGACCTCAGTAAACCATAACCGAGCAGGCCTGCTCTAAAGTTTAGCATTACTTGAAAGAAGACATTGCCTCCTGATCAACAGATGAGTCGGAACATCTTGCACTTGGTAGTTTCTTCTGCTGCCCTTAATGCAGCACCTCCTGGTGCGCCCCGGCAATGCACTAAGTGATCTGAGTAGCACCTGTCATACGCAATTTGTTTCCTCTCCGCACAGAGACCAGGCTACACACCTCATTTCGGAAGGGCTATGGGGGGGCGGGAGGTGGTGGAGTCTCCACGTCCCCGGGGGCAGGCACGTATCTTAGAGCTGAAGCGGTGCGCCGGGTGCCTGGAAGGAGGAGGCAGAGGAGAGGATGGGGGGGACACAGGGGGCTCCGGGCAGCCTGTCACCATCTCTGCGGAAAGTTCCCTGCTGCCTCAGGGCCTGAGGGATACACCGGAGTTTTCCACACAGGTGAGCTTACCAAGGGGCTAGGCCCAGACGGCAGAGCCTAACGTGAAGCCCAGTTTAAAGCAAGTTTTACAGCACCGTAAAAAAAAAAAAAAAAAATAGAATATGTGTATATATAAGAATAGTAGGAAGGATGGTGCAGCGGAGGCAGCAGAAGGAGCCGAGCAGAGCAGCGCTCTTTCCCCACGCCTGCCTGCAAAAGCACTCGCCCGCCGCCGCATTCCCGAGCATCACCGGCGGGACCGCAACCAAAACTTCCCCACGCGCGGGGCACCGCCGAGGCACCGGCGGGGGCGACCCCGCGGCCCCGGGGCGATGCCCCCTGCGCGGCTGCCGCGCCCCGCTCCGCCCGAGCAGCACTCACCTCTCAGGGCCA
>VZTI01003809.1:2238165-2354894 GCA_013397865.1 Struthidea cinerea
AGCGCAGCCTGGCGGCCCCGAGCCGCCCCCGCAACCCGCCGGGCTGCGGCTGTCACCCCCCGCGCGGCACCGTCCCGGCGCGCAGCGGCACGTCCCACCACCCTCCGCCTCTCTCCGCACAAATTGGGGGTTCCCCCCTCCTCCCTTTCCCCGCCAACCCGGCGCCGCTGCATCCGTGGGGATGCTACACGGGCCGGGGTGAGGAGGTGCGGTCCAGCGCAGGGCTGGAGATTGCACCCCCACCGCTCCTCCGGATGATCGCAGCAGCGTGGGGGCTTCTTCTTTCCAGAGCCTGCCTACAGCTGCATTGAAGGCGACAGCGGCAGCACACAGCAAAATATTTGGGATGGGCTGCACGGGACTGGTCACCGCTGCAGCGCACCGTATAAACACTGCAAAGGTATGAACCACCCTAACTCCGCCATTCAGGAGCCTGGGAAACACGAGCATTCAGCACTCCTACAAAATCGACCAAGGTATCTCTAAAGGGCGTGAGGCAGTTCTTGGAGTTGGGGAACTGCAATAGTATGCCATACAGGAATCGCCAACAAGTTGTGTCACAAGCTTAAGTCATTGCAGTCCTTAAGGCTACACAGAAAAATTAATCACTTGAAAATCAGCACACATCAAGTGTGCATGTAGAGGGTAGGAAAGGAGGAAAGGGGCCCTTTATGAATTTAGGGTGATCATCTGAGGGAAGGATCAAAGCAGAAAGCTTGCACGGACTGATTCCTCACGCACAGCCAGCTCCCTGTCCAAGTCTGATCACGGTAGTTTTGCTTTGTGAAAATAAGCAGTTTGACAAGGAAAACCCCCTAACAATTCTGTCAAATGTCCAATTGCTTCATTCCCCTACCCAAAGTTTCCTCCCCACCAAAGCACAGCTATGCAGCTTTTGCATCCTGCAGGCAGCAAATCCACCTTGTGATGTTTCTCCCAACCTCCTTCCCAATCACAGTCCCTGGGAGAATCCCCCTGCCCAGATTACCCTATTGCTCAGCACTGTTCAGGTTTCTGCCTCCTCAGTTGCTTAAAAAGGTGCTCTGACCCTTTACATGGCTACACTACCCCTGTGAAGGAGGGTGGGTGAGAGCGGCACTGGGGAGTGAAGATGGCAAGGAAAAGCCTTGGGGGCAGCAAAACAGAAATTGCTTTAAGCAACATGAAAAAAAGCAAGTTGCTGCCCAAGAAAACAGTATGTGGCAAGCTAACTACCATCTCACCAGCCTAGATTAAGCTCTGCCTTGCCCAGCATCAAGCTTTGGCACACTTCTACCAGAGGACTAGGTAAAAAATGTCACTCCAGCAGTCCAGGTTTATCGATTGTCTTGGTTCTGAAACAAAACTACTAACTCTTTTTATAAGGAGCAACGGTTGACCTACCCTTATCAGGCAGCAAAATTGCTGCCTGCCACATAGGCTGGGATTTCATTCAGCAAGTGGTGGCACAGAGAGGCGAGAAGGCACCACGCGGTGACTCAGGGGGCATACCCTCCAGTCTCTTTCCAGGTTTGTTGGGTGCAGGTTGCATGTTCTCAGACGTGAAACCTGACAATACAGGTGGTCTGACAGTTCTAGCACTCTTGCAAAGCACCCGCCACTCCAGCCCTGCCATGGGCATGCAGGCTAAAAAAGGGTTTTGCTCCATTAAGGAGCCAGCTCTTGGCAAAAGCTCAAGCAGCTGAAGCATAACACTTCAGAAAAGCATCGAAGGGAGAGTCGTAGCCCAGCTGTTCCCCTTATTCTGTGGCAATATGGCAACTGAAGTTTTCTCAGACTCCCTCAGACTGCTTCTCTTTTCTCCAGCTAACTTGCTGTATTTTTCATCAAGCAAAAGGACAAAGGAACATGACGATTTTATGATCAGAAGCAGTTCCAGGAAACCCCCATCCTTGGGCATACACACAGTGACCACCCGGAGGAATACAATGGGTACGTCCACATGTTCACCTACAATGAAGGCCCATGAATGTTTCTGGCCAAACACAACCTCCTTCATCAAAGTCAAGGGCAGAGAGCACAGAGCGTGTTGGCCACAGTGGCCTGCCACTACCCTTACTCCTGCAGATCACTTCCAAGAATGAAAAGATGCAAAGACAAATCAAGTGAAAAGAAGAAAAATTGCATATTCTCCCTAGGACTGCCGCACTGCCTTCCTGATCTGCCAAGACTTGGAAGCTGTCTTGACCTAATGGAAATAAGTCTGTTTTTTAGTATAAGGACACACTGCATTTAGGAAATGCCATCCCAGCTCACTTTGGACTGTTCCTTGCATCCTGCTGTGCATCAGCTGGCAGGTAAACAGCAAAGATCAGTTCACCCTGCACAGTGGATGAATTAATGTTCTTCCTAAAAAATGCAGTGAGCATAATGTGAATCGAGAGCCTGGTAGTCAGAAAAAGCATTTCTGCCCAAAATGGTCCCAAATGACTCCCTACCGATGCAAGCTGCTAGGAGCAGGGAGTATTTTAATCAGCTTTCAGATCTCGTCACCACACCAGATACTGTACCATACCTACAAATCACAGTGACACAGCAAGTGACTTTAGCTGCTTCTTGCAGCAATTGCAAGAACAATCTGTGGCCACACTCCAGAAGGATGGAGCAGCCACAGGGAATAATAATCTTCAGATGCACCAGTCAGTCCTCTCACTCTGGCTCCCTCTTCACCTTATCACCACTTCCAAAAATAGCTTGCAGATTGTACAGAAAGGACATGGACGAGGAGATACTGTTCCTGGAACTCTGAATTTCCACTTTAGTTGTCCTTGAGCCTTCCCCAAAATATTAGGCTTATGCCAACCATTTATCCAGCCAGTGCAGCACACTCCAGCCGGTTGGATACCAGAGCTATGAGCACAGATATTTGCTGCTCTAGCAGTCCATTCTCCCACCAGTTAGTGTCTATACCTCTTCCTCGGCATCAGTGGAATAGCACATCATGAATAGAAGAGATATGCTTTGCCATATCCCAGGCATCAGATGCCAGCAGATAACCACTGCAGGACTCAGTTGTGGTACGTTGCTCAGAGGAACACACACAGGATCCTTAAACTGAACAGCCAAGATACTTCCAAGATTGTGCATGCTAGGCTGGGCAACAAAAGGGAAGAAAAAATAAAAAGAAGGGGGGGGGGGGGGGAAAAGGAAGAAACCACTCCCACCTTTTTCTTTTGAAAGAATTATGATAAGTAATGTAATTCTCATGTCTCAATGGAAAACTTCTTTGTGAGTCAAATTTGAAAAGAAAGCTTTTTTCCAGGATGATTCTACTTTCTTTTTCCCCTTTTGCCTTAACACGGCTCCAAAAATCCAGTGGGGATGCAGTAGGGTTCAAGGGCTGTGATAGATGCCAGGTCTTACATCAGCACTGTCTCCCAGCTTGTTACTGGGTTATCTATAGTCAGATGGGAATTTATCAAAGGTGACATTGCTTACAAATTGATCAAAATCAGCTTCAGTGAGGTGTCCTTCCAAGATATAAAGAGATGGATAAAATTCACTCAGTTGATCGTTAATAACTTCAGTCTGTGGAACTGGTTGTCTCCCTTTGACAGAGGAAATAGAGTTTGCAGATTGAACTGTTTTAATCCTATCTGAGAAGAAATATGACAGCCCTTCAAAGATACACCCAATTAACTATGTCTGTACCTTTTCAATAAAACTAGTTCAAACAAAACCCTAGATTTATTTTGCTGAACACCTGTGTATACAAAACAGAGGTCACTAAACAGAAGAAGAAACAGTGATAACCCTGCCTGTCAACTCATCTATGAGATTTTCTTTCTACCGGCCACAGGACTGGTTATGTGGAAATACTGTCCCAAGTGTAAAGGTTTGTGGTTTTGGAAGCCTGCATAGTGGAACAAGCAGGAACATCAGCACTGGGAGAGGTGGGTATTTACTGGCTTACTCCCATGTGCCCTCGCTGTCCAGCATCAGGCGCGGTCCACTGCAGTGCTGTGAATCCAACGCACTGCCAACGTAGGCTTTCGGGTGAGCCCTGTCCATGTGTTGGTCAGGATAACCTGATCCCTGTCACAGCAATGGCCTATGCCTGCACGTCAGCCACGTAGTGAGACCTCAGGAATATCTGAGGGAAACCAGCCCTGAAACAACAAGCAAATTTCCACACTCCTTCGATGCCAGATGGCAGGAGCGGATGTGTCCATGGAAACCCGGGTGGATTAGGCGCACTTTCAAACTTCTCAGCACTGAAGTAGGCCACTGTGTTGTTTCTTTCTCCAAGACCACTTTGACCCACACATCAAGAGCCATCTCTCCCTGCTGTCCCCACTTCATGGGAAGGCAGCCATACAGCCAAACTCCAGGAGCTGGGCTGAGACACTGCTTCCCCTAGACCTTTTAACCCTGATGGGCACACTGGTCTGTCTGGTTTCTTCCTCACAGGCCCGTAGTACCAGCGACATGCTGATTTTGCTAAGTGAGTGCACTGCAAGGTGCTCCTTTCCACAGTAGTGTGGGGAATAAATAAATTTCTGTGTACCCCACATGCAATTTCTGTCTATCCTGGAGCATCCCAATGTGCTTTGAGATAGTCCACAATCTTGTCAACTCTCTGCATATTTTTACATCTCCTGAGTTTTCCTTGGCTGTTCCCACAGTAAAAGCAAACCTCATCAGCACAAAATCCTCTTCCCTCCCCTCTTCTCCTGCCCAAAGTCCCCCAAGCATTCTGACATCTACAAAACCAAAGCTTTTTATTCAACATTTTGAAATCCTTCATCTCTCACTCGCTCCCCCAAATCCTGCCCATGCAGACATGTTTTAAACACACTGGTCCCCAAGGCTCTGACTAAACCTTTTCTTTGGACACGCTGTTCTTGCTGTGGTTAACAACTGTCCATTGTACCCTGTCAGACACCTGCTGCCACCCCTGCCACCCCTGGTAGGAAACAGGGGATGCTGCATCCACATAAAAGCATTTTATAATGCTGCCATTTACATAAGAACTTTCTAAATTGTACATCGACAGATATCCCCAGATCATTACAGTAGGTGAATTAAATCTTCCACTAAACACCAGCAAATGGTGGTAATGACAACTCTTCTAAGTAGCACACCCCATAAAGCTCAGAAAATGGAAATCAATCACTCTTCCTTTTTTTTTTCCCCAGAACTGCTGAAAGAATTTATTACACACAGCTGTGACAGAAAATAAATAGATGACAAAATTGAGAAGAAATACACTAAAGTTAGGACTCATGTGGATGTATTCCTGCAGTTGCGATACAAAATGGGTCTTTGAGAATCTTGTTTAGTAGCAGTGTTGCTGTGGCTGTGATGGTCTAAAGATATGTGAGGTGCAATAACTTCTATGGAGAAGCAATAACTTTTACTAGACCAGCTGATGTAGCTGAAAATACCAACACGCTTTTGGGCACATTGACCTGAAGAAGAGCTTCCATGCTTGAAAACTAATCTGGTTTTTTCCTTACTACATCTGCTGGTCTAATAAAAGATATTGCAGTCTTCTGCATTTCTTAACTCTTTGATGTTCATTGGCAACTAGTAACCACGCATAATGTTGTTCAGCCACTTACTTGCTTTTCTAATGAGGACTGAAAATGGATAAGGAATCCAGGAAAACAAGATGCTAAAATCCTTGTGCCAGTGGACATATGGCCACTGCTCCTAATTTTGGTATTACTAATGGTGCCTGTATGAATAACTTGCAAAAATAACTTTAAATCAGTAAGTTACTGAAAAAGGCCAGAGATATCCCAGGTAATGGTGAAAACCCTGGGGATACACAGGACAGTCTGGAGAGAACAGGACAGAAATTTCCACATGCAGCAAACACCAGCTTTCCAAGCCCCTAGAGCAATGCAGGTATCTCTCTAACACGTTCATGGCTGTTTCCAGTTCCACATGGTTGCTTGGCTCAGGGACCACAGTACTGTCTATGCTACTCTGCAGCTGAGCAAAGCATCTCTATTGGACTGATGGAGGAGAGAGCTCAGATCTTTGGTATCCACAGTGCAATATACCCACGGGTGAGATAGGTGACTTATGCAATGATGAGGGGGATATATGTCACTGGCCTAAAGGTCAATTTGGGCAAGGTTTCTCCCCTATAAAGAATGATGGTACCTATTACCACCACACTGAAGTAGCTGTTAAATACACCTCACCCCACCTGTCAGTGTTTTCATGGAACAAGTGCTCAGCATCTTCCAAGTCTGGCTTAATCCTTCAGCACAGGGAGCCAATGGCATCCCAAGGGTGACTCCTACAAAATCTCAGCAGCCATGTGGCAGCAAATGAAGACTTCTGTTTAAAAGCAACATAAAAATGAGGTAATATCAGAACAAAACTAAGATTGCACTTTGACATGACCTGCTGGCTAACATTTCTAATTGCCCCTGCTCCACTTCAGACTCAAACCTCTCCTTGTTGCAGCATTTGCTATGCTGCTGGGAAGCTGCCCAGAGCCCATGTCAGATGATCTCCCTTTCATCTGTCCTGCAAGAAGTCTAAACCATCCTCTAAATCACTGCTGACAGGAATGGAAGTTCCCAAGCTATTAGTGACAGCATTTCTTGCTGTTGCCTAGTGGTAGCCATGGCCCACACAGTATTTACAAGAGTACATGGCACCTGAAGAGTTAATAGTGTCTTGAATGTGCACAAATTTAGCTCTGCTGAACACACTGCTTTGGCACAATATGACATGGATGCATATGCAAGGCAAGGTGTACATAATTCACATTTGCCTGGACCAGAAAGGCTTTGCTTCACAGCAAAAAGACAGAGAGCAGAACTGTCTTGTCCTGGAGACCCTACAGTGCTCTTTACATAATGAAACAGTCATCAGGTGAGTCTATCAGAGCCAGGATTTAAGCCAGAGGAAGAAGTCATCCGAGCTGACTTAAGGACAGCAGGAAGGATTAAACTCTGTCCTCACCAGACTTGAGAGCCAGGATGTCCTATGGGACTGAATCAACAGCCACTGTTGGAGAAGAAAAAAATAGCTCCATGTATAACATAAGGCAGATCCGCACCTCCCACCACTGTCAGATAATGACAAAAGGTGAATTTTCAAGACATGTTCACCAATGACCTTTCTAATGCCCATTTAGGGATTTTAACTCCAGGGTCAACGCCAATTAACTTAACATGGGTCAGAGTACAGCCTCTCTCTCCATTTTGCACTAGAGCTTTTAAATAAGTTGGCAAGTAGGATTCTTAAGCACCTTTTTGATGCTCACATAAGCAGCCCAGACCCTGTAGTCCCAAGTAAAGACAAATGCCAGAAGGTTTTGTCACTGAATCTAGTCCCAACCAATTTCTGCTTCCCTTTATGTATATAGCAAGGCATTTTCTCCTCCTTCCATGGCACAAAATGGTCATTATAACTGGCAATTACAGCACCAACACTAAAAACTCTACAGGGTCATAGAAGGTAGTGTCCTCTCAGTCCAAATCTTGTTTTCTTCAGGACAACACAGGAATGCAGCTATTATCCAACTACTTGCCTTTAACTGTGAATGCAGGACTTCAGTCTCCAGAGCAGAGTTGTCAGCCCTGCACCTTCCCTCACGCCTGCCTTCATTTAGTTGTGCTTAAAAAACGTATGCTTGAAAAGCAAAGTTGAGTTGTCTAAGTGCAAAGGAAAGCCTTTTAATTAGAACTCAAATCAAAAGAGGTGGGGGGAAAATGAGGGAAAAGCATAGAGTGATTCAGCATTTCCAAGTTAATTTCCCAGACCTTTCCCCTGCTCCCTCCACCTCTTTTATTTAATTTTTTTTCCCCTGAGTATACCAAGACGACAGCCCCTTTTGGGCCGGTTGGACTGAAGAGTGTTGTCTGTAAAGCACTGCATGGGGACTGCCAGTTCATTTCACCCTGGTGGCACTGATTTATACCATTGCCTGGTCAAGGATTAAGCCCTTCATCAAATTTTAACAGCCCTTGTCCCTTTAACAGTCCGATTTCAAGCAGGAACCCTTCTTAGACCCTGGATGTCTCTATGGCAACACAACAAGATCGTTTTGTTCTAGCTCACAGCATTGTGTGCATATTGAAAAGCACAGTTAAGATATTTTGAAGTGGAGAGTCCAGATCAGCCAATTCTGAAGCCCTGCAAGAAAAAATGATTATGCAAATTAAACTCCTAAAGGCAAATGGCAATGAATGCTTTCAACAAAGATGGTTACAGTATGAGAAATGAGAGCAGCGGAGTCAGCAAGGTGCCTCGCTCAGCAGTACAAAACACACTACACCAGTTGCCTTTCTTTTTGCTTATTTTAGCAAAATGGTCTGGGACAGAACAGGTCACACCGACAAAAGCATTTCTGGGTTTTGTAGCTGTTGCGGCAGTACGGCCAAGACTGAGCATAGCTCCTGCATGCAGAAAACAAGTCTCCAGGAATCATAACAGGGTCCCTCTCACATCAAGAGAAAGGAAATAAAGATGCATCACTGAGTTCAGGACTGGACTAGGAGAGGCAGTAACTTAAAAGTCTGCTCGATTCCTACCTTAGAGGAAAATTTCCCCTAGTGCCAATTGACTTGTAGTTGGCAGCAGACTGTGGTATCTCTCACTTGCCGGCTTCTCCAGAAAACATCACAAGAGGAGCTTGGTCTTACAGGATACCGCAAGTTGGAAGGGCAGGAGAATGCCTCATGCTGGAGGCCTAAGGAAGTTATTACTTCTTTCATTCATTGTTTCTTTTTTACTTTTTCATGGCTGTCACTCACCTGCTCACAAGGCCAAGTGCCAGGTCCTGCACATTGGCCACAACAACCCCAGGCAGCGCTACAGGCCAGGGGTAGAGTGGCTGGAAAGATGCCCAGCAGAAAAGGACCTGGGGGTGCTGGTCAACAGTGGCTGCATGCAAGCCAGAGTGTGCCCAGGTGGCCAAGAAGGCCTTTTCATAATGGCATCCTGGCCTGTGTCAGAAATAGAGTGACCACAGGAGCAAGGCAGTGATTGTCCCCCTGCACTCGGCACTGGTGAGGCCACACCTCAAGTCCTGTGTCCACTTCTGGGCCCCTCACAGCAAGAGGGACGTTGAGGTGCTGGAGAGTGCCCAGAGAAGGGCAATGGAGCTGGGGAACGGTCTAGAGAGTGAGTCCAGTGAGGAGTGGCTGAGGGAGATGGGGGTGTTTAGCCTGGAGAAAAGGAGGCCCAGGGGTGACCTTACCACTCTCTACAACTGCCTGAAAGGCAGCTGTAGCCAGGTGGGGATCAGTCTCTTCTCTCAGGCAACCAGTGACAGGAGAGGACACAGCCTTAAGCTGTGCCAGGGGAGGTTCATGTTGGACATCAGGAAGATGTCCCTTTCACAGAAAGGGTTGTCGAGCATTGGAATGGGCTGCCCACAGAGGTGGTGGAGTCACCACTCCACAGGTGTTCTAGAAACAATTGAATGTGGCACATTGAGCCATGCTTTAGCTGACAGGGTTGTTCAGTCAAAGGTTGGACTCAATGATCTTGGAGGTCTTGTCCAACCTAAATGATTCTGTGATTCTGCTGAGTGCCACAGTTCCACTCAAACCCTTGCTTACAGGCAATAAAGAAACAAGTATTATACGCAAACCTAGGAATTTACTGTTCATGAAATTGAAATCCTAAAAGTCTAATTAAGAAATACTATTTACCTAGACCTAATTATTAGAGGAAAAAAAAAATAAAGACTATTATCTGGGAAAAATCTGGGTAATAAAACAGTTGAAATCAGTTTCCACGCTTCCTGGCAAACATCCCATCTTTCTCTTTGCAGGGAAGAACATAATGCTATATAATGATATATTCTTCCTCCTCCATCTAAGATCCGTATGGAGCAGGGTTTATACATTTTTTAGCAACATTTTATATTTCACTCCTCTTTATTTGGCCTTCAAGTCCGCACTGCATCCAGATTTACAATGCATGGAGAATTTTTACATATATTGAATTTTGTTCTTTTTTTTTTCCTTTTTAACACTTGTTTTGTCCAGCTCTCATGCCCCCATTTCTTTATCTGATTACTAGTGAGCTGTTTGTAGAGCTGATGCCTACACTGGTATCCTGCACCTCTTTTGTCATCACCCCACGCCTCTCCTCTGCACCGCATCCTCTCTCCCTTCTTTCAAGGCCTCTGTTATCACACCATGCCTGCATTTCCCTCTACTGTATCAATATGAGGAGCAGGGAGCACATGACCTCATCTGAGTTTGTCTTTTTGAAAACAGAGGCTCCCAAAAGATACAAAGTAGTAGCAGTTGCAGGTTGGTCAGCCAGAGAAAGCGTGTTCCGCTGGGGGAACACAG
This sequence comes from Struthidea cinerea, assembly GCA_013397865.1. Lineage (NCBI taxonomy): Eukaryota > Metazoa > Chordata > Aves > Passeriformes > Corcoracidae > Struthidea > Struthidea cinerea. The sequence continues at coordinate 2,248,443 of VZTI01003809.1, forward strand.
AGTACTTCAAACCCAGCTAGAGGACTACGGGGGATCAGACTTCTAGGAAACCAATTGGAGTTTTCAGTGTGGTAGCACAAGATTCAACTCACTTTAGCTAAATTAAGCCCTTAATAAAAAATTCACTTTTTTCTTCATCTGCCTGTTCTTCAAAGACATGTGGACCAACCTATGGGGGGCATCATTACCAGTGGGCCCTTGGGTGCAACTAGAATATGAATATGAAATAATTCTGAGGAGCACTAGTTACTGCCCCCAGTGTTGTTCACTTTGCCTAGAAACATCTGAAAGCGAGCACAGACCTGAACCAAGTTTTTCAACTGAAATTCTACCAAAACTGTTTCTTCCTCACATTGCATCTTTTTGTCAAGAGATTCCAGTTCAGCTTCTGTATTTGAGCTTCTCAAATATAGAAAAAGTTTGAGAGACTTTTTCTTAATGCTTTGAAGGAAAAGTGTTGTCTATGAGGCAACTAAGTTTAGCAAAAGTAATCAAAAAACCAAATACCCCCCACTTAAAAAAAAATAATTAGCAAATTAACAATTTCAGCAGGGTCAGCATTTAATTCAGACTAGGTTGCTTGGACCTCTGACCAATCAATTCTTCAAAATCTACAAGGACACAAACTCCAAAACTTCTCTGAGCTTTTCCACTAATTGTCCTCAGTAAAACGGGTCTACCTCCATTTTCTTCATGACTTTCACATATAGATTGGAAGACAGGTATCTGTTCCCCTATCCCTGCTCCTCCAGGCTGAAGAAGCCCAGCCTACCGAGCTTCTCCTTGTTTTCACGTGGGAATGAATCAAGGCCTCTACATCCCTGCACCAACCGGTACTTGAGCTCAATCCGATTTAATCAGTAGAGAATGACAAATCATCCAAATAATCAGAAAGCTCATTCTGATAACAGGGCATGCTAACCAAAGCAAGTGTTCTCAGAGTAGTATCTGCACAAACATAGTTCAACAACTTAAAGTGCATGTAGGACAGGAAAGGTCCAAAAGACTTCTCTGGACATACCACCATTTGAAAGATGATGCAGGTACTACTGAATTTGGGACTGGGCTTACACTTGTGTGTAAACTTGTATTTACTGGTGTGTAAAGTTACATTTGAGCACCTCACATGGCCTCCTGATCCTCTCTCTAGTGGTTCAAAGCAGGCTTTTTCTGAAGTTATCCTCCCTCATCCAATCAACTCCCAGTTTAAGACAGCACAGATTTCTTCTGAGTATAGAAATATCAGCTCCAGTTACCACGGATACTATTTTCTATCATGATTTCCAGGAGGTGTCATCTCCAAGGATGAATCCCTCTCCCAAAAGAGAAAAAAAGCAGCTGGCTTTCTCTAGGAAATCAAACAGCTACAAACCAGATTTTTCTGAGGCATCTCATAAAATGGATCTTGATGTTATGAAAGAGACAAGAGCACAGTCTTTATCCGTACCTGGATGCCAGAGTGACTCAGACAAGCCACGCTGTTGATTCTCTCCTCCTTAGTCCTATTTTCATTACCGACATGTTGCTAGTAAGGAAATCAGAGGACTATACAATAATGTATTCATGTTGTTGGATTGAAAGTTTAAAAGCTTCCCTATTTGATTAAGTAAATGCAGCAAGCAACGTGCAATCAAGGGCCAAAATATTCCTTGGCCTGCAGCCCAATAAATGAATCCTTAAGGAGCTGGCATCTCACTTCCACACAAATATAGCTCTCTGCTCATTACCAATCCAGTCTGAAATACTGAGGAAGGCTACAGGAAAACAGACACCTGGCAGAGACACTAAGTTAGTTTCCTGCATATTGATTCATGCAGCGATACTTCCGAAATCACTAACAAGGGGAGCACAAGCTCTGCAGTGAGCAGTAGCCCCAAGGTGTGACAGAGGTGCACAGCAGAGCTCCTACAGAAGCCTTTCAAGCCCTACAGGTAGGACAGCAAGGTCTTCAGTGCCACTACAGCAACATGAGGTTTTGACGGACATCCACTTCACAGTCATTGGCAGGGGGTTGTCCCCCACAGTGTAAAGGGGCCGGAGTCCATTTTGAGCCTGCTTTGCCTGGGCTGTTTGATGCTGAGAGATTGGCCCACAGCAAGGGCAGCTAATGTCCTTACAGGAAGCAGAAGCTCCAGCCTAGCTAGCCCTCCTCATCACTTTAGTCATGTCTACAACAAGGCACATTAACCTGTTCCTGCCTGGGATAGACCTCTTCCTTTACAGGCAAATCCCCTTTCTCTTCTATAGTTCTGTCTTACAGTTTCAGCTCACCAGAAGGCAGGAACCCACACATCCCTCATGAGCAAAACTCTGGTGACCCTGGCACCCAAACCCCACATTATCTACAGCATCACTGGACATCTGCCTTTGCAATGCTTGTCCTGCCCTCTCAGCTTATTTCTCCTTGGAACCAAACTTGGCCTCCATGAAGGAATGGCTGCAAAGACAGAAACTGGGACATTTATGGAAATAGTCGGGTAGTCATTAAGCATGACTAGTTCAATACTTCACTAGTGAGCAGGATTTCCTCCCAAAATAGTCTCAACATTATTCAGGTGTGCTCTTTCACATTGTACCTTTATTTCTGTACTTCTGTTTGTGTGCAGCACCGAGCACATTTTGGCTGACATTTGGGTTTGGTATTCCTAGGCTCTACAGTTGTAGAAATAAAGAATGTGATATGCCTAATTGAAGGTGTGATCCAGGCTATAAATTATACAGTCCTGTCAAAACTGAATTAATCATGTACCTTTCACCAGCTCAGCTGTACTCTACCCATTAATTCATCCTCACCAAGATGTATTCTAGTGTTACAAATAACTCACTGGTTTCAAAGGCATTTCTCCCCCAACTACCCCCACTCAGGACAGACAAGATTCAGATTCAGCCTTGGGCGAGTGATGCTTTTCTAGCCATAAAAACCCTGTACAACAAAAACCCTCTCATCTTTAATGCCTGGTGGTTGTGAAAGGATAGAAATAGGAGCCTCATGCTATTAGGGAAGGGCAATTCCCAGCTGCACAAAGGGGACACAAGTCCTGAAAAGACTCGAGATTTTAATGCTATGACTTTCTCGACATAGAAATGCATTTGAGTAATTTTTAAATGATTGCACAGCTAATTCCTTTTGAATTCTACACAGTTGGACTCATTGAAATGGAGGCAACTTTGTTCACAGTAGTAGTATTGTTGTAGTTGTGAACTTTTTAGGCTGTAGCTGAGACACTGTTTCTAGGGAAAGGAATTAATTTTTATTAGATCAGCTAAGAGATGAAAAAAAATATATCAGATAATCTTTTGCAAAGCCTTCAAGATTAAAAAAAAAAAAAGAATCTCTGGATCTGAACACTATGGAGCCAGGGAGGAAAGAATTCTTCCAAACAACATTTTAATTTCACTACATTATTTCCAGGGTTTTGGGTTTTTTTCTCAGCAGCTGGCATGCAATGGGCTAAAAAGTTACCAGGGCTTCTTCAGGATGAGCCACATAAACAAGTTGTACTTCAGGACACATTAGGACCAACTCTCTTGTCAACTCATTCCAAAAAAAGCTTACCTGGCATGCAACTTGCCCCCATTCACACATCACACCACAGCAAAGACTTTCCAGCCGACAGCTGGCACCTGTAGATCACTCTTAGCCAAGAGAACAAGCAGTTACATCCAAAGAAAACCTTTGCTGATGGAGTTTTGTTACTTTCTTTAGCTGGTTGGGTTTCTTTCCCTAGCTGTTTCTAAAAAAATAAAAGATAAAAATTAATGCAACAAGTGATGACATGAAGAGAAGTATTATGCACTGAAGAAGCTGGAAGAAAAGCTAAAGCAGAAGAATGCCACAGCTTCAGCTGGGAGCAAGCCAGGATTGCCAGCCCTAACTTCTGCAGCAGTTGGAAAGTACATAACACACACAATTTAATGTTTCTCCAAAAGAGAACAAGTTCAGCACTCCCTAGACTTTGGAAGAAGCAAAATGGGCTCCTTCTTAGGGTTAGTAATGGCAGGAAGAGCATCACTTGTTACAGAAATAATGTGCCATTAGGAGGGGAAGGCAAGAGGGGTTAACTTGGGAAGATCATTTAAGTGTGCCCACAGGCAACTCGAGCCAGAAGTTTTTTGGTCTCTTCCGAACATAAGATATTAGCAGTCCCTGCTAACTTTGCATCCCTTGGGCTCTGTAAGCATCTTAACACCACAAAGAGGGGAAGAAAATCTCTCATTCAATATCATCTTTCAGCTGAATTAAACTCCAAGAGGCCCACTGGAGACAGACAAAGGTAAGAGGCAAAAATCACCTCCCTCAGTGCTCTAGACCTCACAAAACTTTTCAGGCTGACTGGGAAAGCACTGCCCAAGCTTGGGTCTTAGATGGGTCTGCACAGGCTGGTTCAGATTGGTCCCCAGTGAGTGTCAAACAGGCACTGTGAAACAAGGCAGAGCAAAGTCCTCACCAGCATGAGAGAGAAGGCACTTACTCACCCTTTACAGAAGCAGGTAGTGTAGTAAAGCTTATCTGGGATGGAAGAACATCAAAACCCCACCACAAGAGTCAAGCCTTTTTAAATTTTTTAAAATTTTACTGCATTTTAAGCAGACCTGCAGTCACCAGATGACGGCCCAACACAGTGCCACAGTTGGCCCTGTTTATATAATAACCATCAGCAGGACTGCAAAGGAAAACTTTGAGGCCCTTCCACTTGCCTCTATTAACAGCATTTCCTCATTTAGCTGTCACAAGTTTCCTAGCAACATCCCTGCATGCACACTAACACATTCATTAGATTGTGCACAAGCACCTGTAGAATAGTCAGAGCTGAAAAACTTCGTTTTCATGTTGACTCAGAGCAGAAATCAATTTGCTTCAAGAAGCAAACCCTTTCAGGGCAGCAAAGGCTACCAACACGCTTATGACATGCTTGTGAAGCCACGCAGCTCTCAGTGAAGGAAGAACCCACTGCATTCAATTTCATTATTGGCATTTTCCACGTAGGAAAGCAGTGGGTAATCCTCTCCCTGCAGCTTTCGAAGAAGCCAAATGTCAATACACAGCATAATGCTCTGAATAACATAGAAAGAAGTCCGAATAGCCAGACTATTAGGCAGACACTGGACAAAGGGTCAAAATGTGCAATAATTCACTGCTACACAACCTGTGTCAAACTATCCATGTGTCTAATAGCTGCCTGTTCAGGCAGATGATGCTACCCTTCGTTCTCACTGCCTGAGACAGTGGCTTTCTTTCCCATATGCAGTTAGTCGACTGGTTCACCTTCCCCAGCACTGTCCCAGTGAGTTCATCATGGAGGAAGGACTTGTCCCAGTCTGCCAGGTGGGTTCAAACTTCACACTTCATGCACCCACAATGTCTGCACACCAGGGAGATGGGGATTCACCAAGTGCCCAGAGCAAAATCTCAGTAACTATTGGGAATGAGAAAATCATCCTTGATAAATCTCACTTGCAGCAGTGCCACAGGGAAAAATAACACCCTGGGCTGGGGTAGGGCAGAAATCATGCCAAGTTCCGCATACCATTAATGTATACCAGCACCTCCCAGGAGTAGCAGCAGCATTTACCTACCACATTTGCCGTGAGAGTAACACAGAGCTGCATGACTGACTTGGCCTGAAATGACTTGGAGGCTCCTAGACAAACAAGGAGCATTTGGGACATCCCTAAAGGTGATCTGGAGGGCTTGGAGGTCAGAAAACTCCCAGTCCTCCTCACACTGAGCTCCCATTTCCCTTCTCTGCAGCAGTTAAGTTGAACTGCAATTTTTCACTTGTCTGGAAAGTGATTTGGAGCATGCTTTGAAGCCCAAGTGTACCTCATATCTCGCCCTGATGAAGCTTCATGCACTGGAGACACACACGGTGCAAGAAAATTGCCTTGAGCCGAAATGCACACTTTGGGGAGAGTGCTTTGCTTTTGAGGCAAACACAGCCCTGTCTTGCCTGCTGCCTAAAAAGGGGTCATGAGAAGAATCCCAGTTTCCTGCTGCCTTTCAAATGGGATCCCCAGCCCTGGTGAAAGCCAGTGTGCAGACCTCCTCCTGACTCGGAGGGAAGCTGGTGCCTCGCAGGGCCGTACCCCACAGCAGGGAAGCGGCAGGGAGCTGGAGCGAAGCCACTGCTGGGAAGCGTGCATCTCTCTGATTAATGGTCTCAGGCTGCCTGTTGACAAAAGCAGCAAGAGGATTTGTAATGCCTAAGCTTATCATCATCACGCTCTGAGAAAATCCTTCTCCAAGAAGCAGTGTAAATAAGTAAAGTTTTAAAAGTTAGTGGGCTCTCTTAATTGAGTAGCCCTTGTAAATTAATAACGTTGAAGTAAATGTGCAAAGACTTCGCTGACTTTCTAAAAGATGTCTAATAAGGTCCAGGTTTACTAAAGGGCCCAAAGGAGCAGGTGCCCAAACCTTTTTGTAATTTGTTGAGACACTAATGATAGTTAACTTCTGGTGGTTTATTCAAGAGCATGAGTATGAGGACAGCAGAACCATCAGTAAGTCTTCCCTCCAGACCCAGCCAGGTGCCAGTCCTTCCATTCCTACCACCTGCAGTCCTACAGGAAAGGGTGGGGGTGTCTCTCCTTCCCTCAAGTGGGTCCAGTGAAAACCATCCTTGGAGCACCTTTCAGAGCCAAAGCAAAAAGCCCCAGGGGTGCCTTTGTGTACCACTGTTCCTGCCTGAGGGCATCATATCTCACATCCTTCCATCCTGAGCAAAGCGTTTAGTAGTTTAGTAGCAGCTAAAACATGAAAAAATACTTTTTTTCCATTTCCATTGCATTTCTTGCTTTGCTTTCCCCCATTCCAGACATTAACAGCTTGGTTTCCCTTAGAAGAAACTGGGGCTGGGTGAATAATGCAGAGTGAATATACTTTTTTATTTGTTTCAGTGAACTTTGTCTTTCTTTGCTCATGGACACTGACAGCAGTTCCTGCTACTGCATTGACTGTTTGAATCTATAAGGTCACCCACACTGTATTTACTTTGACTTTAATGGCTGTGAATACTCACATGTCTTCAGTCACGTTTCTCAGAGCTTGCCTACCCTTAAAATTGTGCTAGTGTAATACGCATTTAGTTGAAGCCCCTCCCGACTTTGCTTGTACTCTACAGGACTGAAAAAAGCTTATGATGATCCAAGTTAAGTCTGTAAGGAAATTATGAATTAAAAAGCAGACATAAAATACTTTTAGACTAACATGAGAGAGCTCAGGGAGAGGATTGTGATGCTTTAACTAACCCAGGGTAAGGCTGTGAGTGAGAAAGGCCTCAGGCAATGAAGAGGTGCCTTCCCTCAGATTCAGCCACGTCAGTGGAAGAGCAGATGTACTTCAGTATCTTCTCCTTGCCCCTGAAGAGATGGAGCCTACACAGCACTGCTGGGAGACCAGTCCACAGGAACCTCCCAAATCTGAGCTATGGATTTAACACATTATTTGAAGCCATCAGGATGGTTGATGTGAGCTAAGCTTGAGGATTTTGCACAACTTGAAACAGGGAGGGAAACTTGAACAGCTTCCCCAGCAGATCATGCAGGGCTGGCAATTTCTACAGGGCAGCAGTACCGGTGAGACAGAACAGCCATCCTTTCAGCACCCTGGGGCCCTCGTGTGCTTGTGTTAAAATGACTTAAACTGGCCGTCCCGTTCTAAGTTGTGGGCAGTGTGTAGGGAAACACACGTGATTTGTGCAAAAAAATACCAGAGCAGACCTCACGTGTGCACCTCTCAGCATGAGACAGCCCTAGCTCAGGCAGCGGCCTGATATGTACAGAGAGAGCCAGGCAGAGGTGAATTCCCACCTCCTGCAGCATGATCAGCACCTTGCAAACACACACGCCCCTCCACACAAGGCTATGAGGCTGCTCCCCACACTCACAGCTCCTCAAGCTTTCCCAACAAGGAAATGGATGCCAGGACCCATGGAGCAGTGATGCCTACTGGGTTCAGGTCTCCTATAAATTCCTTGGAAACTCACCACCCAGAGGCCAGGCAGACCTTCTGTTACCACAGACAGCAAGCATTTTGTGCACCCTGGTGATACTCAGTCTAGCAATCTCTAGGACTCCAGACTAGCACCTCTTGAAGGTAGTATAGCGAAGGGAGAATGAATGGACGGGGGGTCAGGAACTGATATATGAGACATGCTTCTCATAGCCCCCAAATTCCATTCCCTTTGCCCTGTTACACCTTGGTTATGTGCAGTAAGCTTCAGATCAAGCCCAAAGTGAGAGAGAAGGGCTTGTTTCCACAAACCAAGTTTTCCAAAGCACAACAGAACACCCCTCTTTGCCCTGACCACAAGAGAGCGAGAGAATAAGCAATGCTGTGACCTTTTGAGGAGTATGGAGCAGGATGGGGATGAGGGACGCAATTCACAAGACCTGGTCTTTCAGGGAGCAGCTGAGCTTTGGCTGACACAGAGCAACCACGATGCACCTATTGCCGCGGATCAGAAGGGCGGTCACTGACCAACAGTAGCCCAGCTTTCTTTTGCACAAATAGGCATAGCGGACAAGAGACTGTGACTGTCTTGCTGCCTCCTATAACCTCCTGGCCTGGGTAACCCTGTGCCGAGACCAGCCCCTGAGCTTGGAACTTGCTGGCACAGTGCAAAGAGCCTGACAGGGCAGAGAAGCTACTGCCATCACAGCTACCAAAACGTTTGCTGCAGGCAGGCCTTTGTCCCTTAAGCAGTGGCATGGCCCTCACAAAACCATCCTTCTTTTTCCTCCTCTCTGTTCTCCTCTCTCAGTCCCTAGTCTCTTCTCTGCTTCTTGGTGCAGCGTAGCTCATGACCCCCTCCCCAGAGGAGTCCCAGAGGAGCACTCCTGCACTGAGCCCAGCGCAGAAATCAGGAGTGAGATCTCCAACACTGCAACAGGACGCGCAATCTATGTGTTCAAAACAGGAGATAAATATTCCTTTTACACTACTAGAAGCCAAACTTACTTCTGAGCTTCTCAAGCTAAAGATACCATGCCATGGCAAGGTCTTGTTCTTAATATTTAAATACGAGTAACATGCCCTTGGCAAGTAAGTGTCTGTCTGGAAGAACAAAGAGATTTTTTTGCCCATCATCAAGCAGAGGTGAAATTTTATTCGCATGCATCCTTAAGACAGCACAAAAAATGCTCCTCAACTTTGGGCCATATTTAAGCATCAAAGCCAGTTCCCTGCAACTGCAGTTCTATTCCAGGCTCGTGGCATCTGCAGACTTACAAGCTGATGTGCCACAGGAGAGCACAGAGGAGAAGATGTTCATACAGGGAGATATATGCACTCACAATGCATCCACATTGTGCAGCTGTACTGAGTATTATTAGACTAGCTTCTCATTTTATTAAATCAGATCATCGCAGAAAGGAAAGAGCTCAGATGAGATGGTCTAATGAAACATCAACATATAAGGAAAAAAAAAAGCATGAAAGCTGCTGATAAATCCCGCAGAATTGATTGGTATATGAAAACATTCAAGTAAATAGATATAAAGGTGAAGGGAATGGTGAGAAACAGCTGCTAAAGGTGCTCATAGATAGAATAAAAGAAGATAAAGAAGCAACTCAGTAGTGCTTCTCTCCTCCTTGAGGAGCTCAACAAAGCCCCAGAGCTCCTCAGCCTTACGCTTCAGGTAACCAGGACCCTAAGCCAAGCCAAATCCCAGGGCTGTCCTAGCTCTCACGAAAGCCCAGCCACACCATTTGCCGCTGGTTAGATCTCCAGCTTGGCTTGTTTGGGTCTTTGCTGTCCTTTCGGTGGATCTCAGTGCAAGGGGACTGTGGCAAGAGCAGGTGACACAGGTCAGCCTCTTCTGCTCACAGCCATCCAGTTCCTCACAGCCCCTGCCAGGAAAGCAAGCCAAACTTCTCCAGGAAAGTGAGGCACCATGCTTCCCCAGTCTTCATGCTACCAGCTGGTCTAATTTCTCTTGACATTTCTTCCATAACAGCAACTGCAATGTGTCAGGATTAATTAAGCCAAGCAGTGCGCAAGTCTCAAAGGAGAACACACATCTGCCGTGACCTGCCCCCACCTAAAAGCCAAGGAGTCTTTCCTGCCATGGGGATGGAAGGGAAAAGGGAGAAGGAAGCAGGAATAGTGAGGCATCATCCAGTGGAAGAAGCACAGTGAGCAGCCTTGAACCACCAGGGTTCAGACGAACAGCAGCACAGCTACAGCTAGAGCAAGCACCTTGTGTTGATAGACCCCAGCAGATTTTGCAAGGTGTGCAGCAGAGATCTGGCAGGCAATTAAGGCTACTTCTCCCCAAATCTGAACATGGGACAGAGTTTGTTGGAAGATTGCCAGTGAGAGAGCCAGAGATCAGTGTGTGTCTGTGGTCTGGAGACAGCTGACCTTCCATTCACAGCCCAAATGGCGACCTAGTAGTGAGGAGCACAGTTATGCTTCCCAGCTTCAGGCTGGGAAGGAAAGTGGATGGATCCCCAATGTAACTAAAAATCAACACACCTGGTACTGACAACATGAGACATTAAGTGCACACCTGCTGCTTTTTGTGAAGCCAACTCTCCCTTCCCAGCTGTGGCCAGCAGAGGGGTTTGCACCAGACCGTGTGTAGCAGTAAAGGATGCTCCTACCTCCAGATAGGTGCAATTGCCAAGCAGCGGCACAACATGCATTTCCCTGGGGCCCCTTTTCCAGCTGGAAGGTGAGACATGGATTGGCCCCTCAGCTTAGTGGGTCTCAGTGGCAGCCATCTTGGCCACTAACAAGAGAAGATGACAGCTGGAAATGCTGGGATGTTCTCACTTCCCCTTCTTTTTAGTTGCTTCTTTCAGTTCCAGCCCTACTGCCACACCTTTCATGCTTCCAGTAGTCAGATGAGGAGCCATAGGTAGTCTCCTCTGTGCTTTCAGCATTAATTCACACAAGCTGAGCTCTGCCACTTTCATCAAGTGGCAGGTGGCTCAATAATAGGAGACATTCCCACAATTATCATAATGTTTTCAGGCAGGAAAGGTATATTTTAGTTATAAAAAGAAGCTGTCTCAGTAACTGGCACTACACGTAAGATAGAGATGTCATAACATCCTGTACAGACATAATTACCTAAATACTAGTGTTGGTTGATTATCAAAAATCCTGATCCATGAATCAGCCTTCTGCTTGAATCACTCTGCGCGATGATGATGTATGCCAGTGTCTGGATAGCTGCAGAAATACTGGGCTGAATGTCTTCTAATTTTAGCTAAGATTTTAACAACAGTATATTTATTATCATGCTCTTAAAATTAATCCTCTCATCAGAGACCACCAAGAGACATTGCTGCATAACCAAGGAGGCCAACTACAGATAGAACAACAAGGAATGCATTGCAAAACCTTTAACTTATTAGTTAAAATTGTTTACTAATAACTTTGGAGAAAATCTACTGGGAGAAAAACAGGATTGAGACACAATTCATGCACAGCAAAAAGGAGGGTTATATAAGCACTGTGCCATTGAGCCCACTTTACTAGACAGTAATACCAGAACAACAATCTCTGTGTTGTACAGATGTTACAATATAGGGTGTTAAAGGGTTTGACCTTATTTGATATACTCTGCATTCTTCAAGTGCTAAGACAAAGTCTCAGATGAGATACTCAGTCATATTACTGCTCCTTTTCTATCAAACTAAGCATAGCTATTTGGCAGAAAATACACCAATCAAGCCATGCTGGGTACAGAAAAGGATGGGGTCTTTCTATACATGCTGTTCTTGCAAACATCCAGAGCTGTGGATTCTCTCTCTGACACACTCTTGATGTATATTGGCCTATATATTATGAATACAGATATTATAATAGTGTATACAACCCATTCCAGTAAATCTCTTGTGCTCAAACATCTCTAGATATACCTGGATTGCAAAATTCAAGCCTGGTTCCAAATCTAAGTCCTTCCTTGCCCCACCACTGATGAAGAGCTCCGTGTCTGTCAGGGTTCATAATGAAGAGGCACTATATCTCCAGAGACATGGCATGCAATCCGCAAGGTCACTGTTTGTCCTTAGACATACTCCATCTGCATCCACACCCCACAGCTTATTGCACTTTAAGCCTGTCCACATGGTAAGTGGTTTTCTAATACCAGCCATAATTTTGCACCCAGTTGGCATGTGGAAGGCTATATTAAGCCCAGACGATTAATGCTGTCTTTGCTGAGAAGCAAGAAAATAGTCTCTGTGCTATTATACTTTGTCAGCTTTCCCAAACACTTCAGGCAACTAATTCTGAGGACATTTTGACTGAATTGACATAAAATACATCCTTCCTATCTTGTTGCTCTTGTTGCTTTTTTCAATGCTTTAGGTTAATTTTATACCGCAATCTCAGAGGTCGTTGGCAAGAGCATGTTCTGCCACCCACCAGGCACTTGAGGAAATTTATGAAAACAGTCAGGTCCCATTTCTTCTGGTCATCCTTGGTGGGTTTACATGTCAGCATAATGTGTATGAACATCAAATTGCTGTTTGTCATGAGAAGCTCCCTGGGTCTGTCCATGGGGAGCTGTTTTGGAACAGATATAGTGGTCATTGCCTTCAATAGATACAGGAAGAAAATGTGGTCATCAGCAGATGTGAAACTGGAGAGAGGCCACCTGGAAAGAACTAAGAAAACTCTGGGAAATCCATCAGAGCAAAGTCAGGAGAAGAAGTCATTTATAAGCTAGACAGGGTGGGCAAAAGGTTTCAGAGAAAGACATTTATATATACACTTATACATTCTTGACTTGTGGGATTGAATGTCTTGTGAACATACCCTTCAGAAGACATTCCAACCCACGACTCAGTTTCCAAATACTTTCTACATCCTTATGGTGTGAAATAAGGTGGAAGGACTGGTCTTAAACACTAAGCTGATATTATTCCCAGGGAATTGGAGGTTATTCTTTGGCAACCACCTTTTCCAGCTGCTTGCTATTGTTATTGACTGACACGGTGCACAACAAGGTGAGGCTTGCAGCTCAGGAGTGAGAACTGTGTGTACTTGCAGCCAGTGTGAGATGTGGCTGTCTGGACTGCCGGTACCTGCATGTGAACTTGGGGCCAAATGTTTGCTCACAGTCAACAGAAAAGGAGTTAATGCAGGCTGCAGACTCTGGAGAGTCATTCAGCCCATCAGCTGTGTCTACTGTGTCTAATAAGAGCAGCACAACTCTCCAATCTGCACCACCTGCATTGACTGGATCTCTGCTGACTGCATTGACAGAACTTTCCACAAACCCGCACTTAAGCAATGCAGCTGGAGGAAAATCTTGCTGTCAGTCGTAAGTTTTGGAAATTCACTCACTGCCAGATTCTAAGGTGAACCATGCTTCGGTCACTGCATATCCAGTTGGCCTTGCCTTATTGTTGTGTTCTGTTTTTCTTGTAGCTTGCTCTGACTAACATTAGGTATCTGCCTTCAAAGTGTCAACTGCAAACACAGCATGCCCTGATATCAAATATGCAGGTTATTCTTTTGCAGACTCAGATTGCTTTATAATATCATAATCAGTGCGACTTTAATTTCTCTGACTCATGTCAACCAGGTAATGGGTCTTCAGCAATTTTGAACAAAAACCAGTCTGAGGGCAATCAATCAGACCATTGATTTCTATACACAAAATAAGATGTTGCTCAACTGCAACATTTTGACATCCACTAAGTAGGAGATGCAGTGGTATGGAAGTGAGAACTGAATGTTTAAACTCCTCACTGCAGATAAATTGTCTCAGCAGCATTTCTCCTGTCCACAGAGTTGCCATCCCTTAACCAATAAGCACTTTCTGTATGGACACTGCATTTTGCTGGCTGCCTTCCCACGAGATTTGTGAATAGGTAGTTCCAACTGTGCAAGCTCCTCACTTGGAACAGAGAGGGTGTTGATGAAAGCTGCTTTCAAATCAGTTCAAACCCTCTTGGATCAAATGACATTTGGGAGACAGAAGACCTTCTGTTACATCAGAAAGAACAAAGTTATCTGTTTTACTGTGGTTTACGATGTCAGCGCAGTCATGTGCAGAACACAACCAACAAAACCACTGCTGTCGTGCACCACCATCTCAACAGGAATACTAGAATCTGTGTTAGTTCCTTGGCACGTGACCTTCAAAAAGGCCAGTGAATAGGGGGTTTAAATCTCATCTCTCTGTATCTGCTCCTAAGTTCTTGTTTTTTGTTATGGAGAGACCTAGAAGCATACTTTCCACAGCATCCAAATGACTACATTTTCCCATACTGGACAACGTAATCTCTGATAAGGCTGAGTTGCCCATGCAGAAAACAAGAAAAGAGCAGTCCAAGATACCCTAACATCAGAAGTGATCGTGTACTCCGCCTTTCTCATTCCTGACACATTTTGAACCGGCAAAGAAGTCTAGGGCCCCATCTCCACTCTTGCTGGATTGCAAGGCCAACTTCTCAGCTCAAGAGCTTAATGGTGGGAGCTCCTGGGGGATCAGGTATTTCATGCCTGAAGACTATTGCCTTCACCAGTCTCATAAGTAACACAATAGGAACTTCAATAAGATAGATCACATCTTTTTCTTCAGGCATAGAATCACACACGGTTCCATGATTTATACAAATGCAGAGTAGCTATTTGCCTTGTGAGACAGATTAACATTATGGAGATCTTTTCTCACATGTTGTTGGAAAGCTGAAAGGCAATCTACTACAGAACGGATACTAAGGCTTTGGCAAAAAAGGAGGAAACAGTCAGGCCAGACAGGATGGTTGATGCATTAGTGTGAGACCCTCAGCCCACGCTGCACTGACTTCTGCACTGTAGAACATCTGCTGAAGACAACAGGAATTCAGATATGGAGAAAAGCAGGACTGGTCCTTGATATTCAAATAGCAAGAAGCTCCTAGGGTTTGGGCAGAAAAGAGCACTCTGCCTCATGCAAAGACATTGCAAAACCCATCACTTGAGTTACTTGATGCAAAATATCTCTACTCATTCGTGCTGGAGCAGCTAAATTAAGTGTGTTACTTTCTATAAATCCTTCCTGTTGTCAGTGGGCTGCCTTTTACTTATGGCCATTGTCCCTTTTGTTGCTACCAAGGAAAGAAACATAGCAGAGAGCTTTTGTTTAATGAGCCATCACATTTAAACATCATTTGTCTCAGTTGTTTTCCTTTTCTCATCTACCTTTGCTCATTAAACTCCACCCTGCTTGGCTGTTAACAGCATAATCATGGGGAGCAATAGCATCACAAGATTTCTTGTACCAGCGTGATGCTGCTACCCCTGCTGCTTTCCCCCTATTCACCAGCTCTGATGGGGCTGTGCTTCCTGAGCATTACAGCCAGCATAGCGGCAGCTTCAGAGCCAGCTTATTCCGAAGGCTGAACAGCTGGAACTGTGCTGCCCCATATGGAGCAAGGTTTCGGATGGATTTTCTTGGTGCTGCCTGTGACGTTCACCTTGTCCTTCCGCACGTCTGTTGCAGCCAGTTGCCAGCCCTTTGCCTCTGCAGAGGGCATGGGGCAAGGGAAAGGGCCATCAGTCTGCTCTGTACAGATGGCACGTCAGCTGTGGCAACACTCATTGGGGACAAGGGACAAAAATAATTGAGGTAGAGGAGTGCATTTGTGCCCCTCTGCAGAAGTGCTGCAGGAGATTCTCCAGCACAAAAGTTCTCTTGAGCTTCCTTCCCTATCCAGGAATTTCAGTAATCCTAACTCAAGCAACCTAAGCCAAGCAAGCAGGGGAAGCAGCAGCCTCACTACCAGGGCAAGGCTCTGGGATAAGGGAGCTGCTCGCTCCAGTCATTCTATGACTGCAGAGATCTTAGCCGGAGCTAGAGTGAGCAAAGACAAATGTCATTTCCACAGTTCAAATCTTCATGTGCATGCTCAAATATAAGCCAAAAAAATTACCTTCACATCCCTGAACCTCTTGCTTAGTCAGTTTTAGGGAGGAAGGGTACACCCATTGACTCTTACCATGACTTGTTTTCAGCATGAAGAACCATAATGAAACTCAGACTCAGTGTCTGTTATTCACCTCTGTGGCTTACACTGATCATTTCTTCTCAGCTGTCCAGCACAGGGACATTCAGATCTTGATGGATGGCACTTGGTACCTGTGAGGGCAGTGCTAGGACCAGGAAGCTGCAGCAGTACCCTGCAGTACCTGTTGTTTGTCATGTTACCTGCGTGAAGGAACACGTGATGAGTTTAGCCTACAGCTCACAGACGCCAAGTCCAGGCACCAGTGGTGGGAGATGCCAACTGCGGAGCTGTCACTCTTCTGGCTCATAGGCAAACAGCTGAGTCTGGAATAGCCATGAGTGGGACAGTGACCCCCCGGTGCTAGCAGAGGCCTTGTCAACCCTGTCCGGAAGAGAGGTCCTCAAAGAAAGTGGTCATGTCCTTCCATCTGCACCACCATTAGCTGGCTCTGTTATGTTTCTTGCCTATACCAGCCAGATTGAGGGTTTGCATGGGATCTCACCAGAGGATAAATCAAAGACCTTACGTTCAATAAAACAGGCAAGACTGGACATGATCTGAGAACATGTTGTAGGATCAAATCCCTGCAGAGATGGTCAAATTTGAATATTTTACCCAGACTATTAGGAATACTCACTAGACACTGTAAACTCCCACCAGTGGGAAGGTTAACATCAACCTCTATAAATAAAGTCCACCTGCCAGTTCTCCAGCTGCTCAACCTTCCAGTGAGCTGAAGGCAGCCAGGAGAGAAAATATTCACACATTCGGATGTGCATATTCCCATTCTTTACTAAGCCACTGTGTGCAAGTAACTCTGCCTTGACCCATGGGTAACCCTGAGCCCCTTTTCTTGGGCTGAATTGGCCATTACACCTACCAGGCTCACAAGAAGAAGTATTCCTACGGCAGAATGAGGAACCAAGGGGCAGCACTTTCCTAATGGGCGGCAATTGTGCTTCTTTGTCAGCACCCTAACTACGCCACATATATATGCACACGCGGTGCTGAGCCCATCTTTTCCAGTCATACAGGCTGTGGCTACTTTCTGCAGACAGCTCGGCCTCAGCAAGTCAGAGCCGAACATCTACTTCTCCAAGGCTTAACCCAGTGAGCACCGTGAGTGGGGCTCAGCCTCTTTCATGGTGCACCACTCCAGTCTTACAGAGGGGGAGAAGAGCTGCAACTCCTCCATACTCACTAGATGTTCTTGATCTTCATCTCTCCTTTTTTCACCCACACAGGTCGGAAAACACCCTTCCAGCCTTGTTAATTATTCTGTGTACCTTTCCTTCTCAGGAAAAAATGGCACTTTCATAACATCATGTCCAACACTGGCACAACACAGCTAATTCCTCTTTTATGGAGGGCTTGATCCAGAGCCAGTGAAGTCTCTCTTGCTCCTCTTTGATTCTTGTTGTCAAGATTCAACTTATTCTTTTCAAGCTAAGCTCTTTATTCAGCAATACCCTCTAGATTTTGTCAGCGCAGGGAAATTTTACCAGTATAAACTAGGTTATGAGATCGAAAACTAAGTAGTTTTACTGGTGAAAACATGGATAGAAACTCCCCCTTTGTTTTAGTGATGTTTTGGAAGAGGCTTAAATTAAACCAAAAAGTCATTTATTCCAAAAGAATGCCTGCAGGGGACATAAACCAATAGTGCCTTAATTATGCCTGTATGCTCATTTTGATTGCTTTAATGTTTCTAATTACAGTGTTAACACTTCTCCCATTTGACAAGCAGGGAAGACAATTTGGCTCAACCAAAGAAGCTGGAGCATGGGTTATGGGAGATGTACGCCACCTTCCAGAATGGCTTGCTCCTGCCAGCTTGGAAAGAAAGGATGCTCATTGGCATTCTGTTATTTCAGCCTGTTCTTCCGCTGGGGCACTGATGGGGCAGCATTTTCAGTGACAATGCAGTGGCAATGAAAATGCTGCTATTGCCAGTTTTGGCAAGAAAACTTTGTGGACATATGCAGAATCATAGTAAACAAAGTTGAAAGAAACTGCAAAGAATGATCTCTGCTTTCCTTGTGGGAAAAGACAAGATTCAGTGTGTTCATCCAAACTTCTCTACAGGCAGAAGGCCTCGAGCCATTTATTCCTGTGCTTAATTACTGTACCATTAGTAAAGGCTTCTTAATGTCTAACGAGATCTTCCTTCTGTTTAAGCCAACTACATATTGTCCTATCCCTCTGGAGACACAGCACTGATTATTACTTCAAAGCACGTTAAGGCCGACACAAATTTAACAGCAAAGGCTGGATTGTGAGTGAGGTATCTCAAGACTGATACTTAGTACATTTGGATGAAAGCCACAGCCTGGACAATTTTTAAGTGGTCTCCATAGACAGTATGAGTGCTAAAAAAACTTCACTAGAGAAAATTTTAATCCAATTTTCTTAGATGGCAGAAAAGGGTAGGAGCTTTTAACTACTGCCTGCAAAAAACATGCTTCTCTTACGTCCAGAAGAATGTTAATTCAGATCCCTTAATAACATAATCTGAACTATAATTTAATTGGTAAGAAACAGATGATATTTATATCTTAGTAAATTTAATCAATGTATTGAATGTGGGAAGGGCTTCTAGTCTCTCAGCTCTAAGACTGAAGCATCCAAAGTTTAGACATATCCTCATGGTCGGACAAGGGTTTGATCACCATGTTACTCACTGCTGAGCCAAGACAATCCATCTGAAACAGCAACAAGGGCAAGAGAAAGAAAAAAAAACAACACTGAAGTCAATAGAGTAATGCTCAATCAGGTAAGTGCATCACTCTCTTTGTAATCAGTTCCACCCCATTTTTAGTCTCAGATTCAGCCCCTGTGTGTGCTCATGGCCAAAAATAAACCTTTTCATTTCCCTCTGAAAACACTGAACCTGTAAAGGTAAGTGGGCCAACTACTCTGAAGTCAACACTCTTTTCCTGGTTCATTCTCTAATGCCATCTTTGACCACATCCCAAGAAAGCTGCCAGTATCCATCCTGCCCCCTTCCACCCATCATCCTAGGAGATCACCTGTTTGCAGCTTCCATCTGGCTCCCCCTGCTCCCAGGAGTGCACATAGGGTCTGATTTCTGTAGGCACCAAGACCGCTCCTGGTTTTTCAGGAACAGTAGTTATTGAGAGTCAGGTGGAGCAGGCACTTCTCCAATCCCTGCAGATTAGAACATTCATGAAAGTTAAGGTAAATTACCAAAGAAATGAGTGCACATGAAAGCATGTTAAGCCCTGCATGGATAATTGGAGATAAAGTGACCTTTGCTTTGCTTTTGTTTAATTGTCACCATAGTGAACCATGGCCATTTTCCTTCTGTATCAGAGCCCCCACACAGAGGTTAAGTGCACTTCAACTTCTGCACATTACGTCACAGCTCACACTAATTTGTCTTAACTCCCCATGTACAAACAAGCCCTCAGAGGACTGTTTTTCTCCTCTCTCATTTGATGGTTCACTTTATCACAAAGTGAAATGCACTGGAGAAAACCATTTGCAGGGAATTTTCCCTCAGTTGTGCCTGCAGTGACATCTTTGTTGTGAATTGCTGCAAAACTTCTCCCTCTGCCTAAGCTTCGCTGCTTTTTTCCTCTTTCACACACCTATATTGGAACAGTTTATAATAAATAAAGCAGCATCCCTCTACCAGGCAGAGAGGGAACTGCTGGCCTGGTCTACAGGTGAGGTACAGAGGTGATCTAGGGAGATTAACTGCTGGGCTAAGGATTACACAGGCTGTCTACTTCTGAGCATAGAAGTCATCTAAACCCAGACCTCTTCTGTCCCTGGAAACATCTTTTCTCCTCCTCTCAGTGGATTTTTCCTCAGTAGAAATAGTCAATGAGCTTTTTCAAACCTCAGGATCATGCCAGTTTTGTGGGAAAGAAAAAACCAAAAATTACTGCCATCTGCATGACTACCATCAAGGGACAAATCTTTCACTCTCCCTCTCCCCCTTGTCTTCCATCCTCCCTTTTTACTTAAGAGCAGTGGGAGACCTTCACATTAAGATACTGAACCCATCACAGTTGGAATAGACAAAGTGAAAAGGGAGGTGATGGAGGCTGAGACAATGTATTTTTAGTCATTTCGATGAATTATGGAGACGTGAAGTTGATAATTTATTGAAGAAGGGAAAGAGGGGACTCTATGTAAATGTTTTCAGATGAATAATTAATGTGCCTTTCTAGCATCAGGGGGTCTTTAATTAAAGCCTCTGTTAAACAAGGGAAGGCAGACAGGCCTGGCTTCTTGCAGCAGCTAATTGCACCTTTCCCATGTACAGCTACGATTCAGAGATAAAGCATCATTTGCATCAGTAAAGAAGGACAGATCCTACCTAGGGTGAGTGGTGGGAGGCTGTGGAGGCCAGCTGAGTGACCCCAGGGCTTAGGGGGTCTGCATCTTATTTTAAATTAGCTTGGCATACAGGCCAACTAAGAGGGTGTGGGGAAGAGAGGATAAAGAGGGTACTCTGGCCACAAGGCTTTGAGGAATGCAGAAAGCCAACTCACAACCATCTGTGGATTACAGCCTCTTCAACAGGGGCCTACTGACAGGGCTATCCAGGGTCTTGCTGTCACTGCATGATACACTTGCCTTCCAAAACCCTGTTCCATACCTGCCTCCCTGTTCCAATGCCAGGGATGGGCTCACAGCAGAGGGGAGCACAGCAATGAGGCAGTGTTCACAGGATGGAGCACAAAGGCAAACCTGAGTCTTCCCAGTACCCAGCTGCTGCCCTTGAGCCCAGCATCCTCCACAGGCACCACTCCCTCAGGTGAACTTCATGCCTGGACTCTTCCTTCCTTCAGGAGTTTCATAGCTGATGGAGACAGGATTGGATGAAGGTTCACTGTGGACTTCAACCAGAACACAGTACCCCCTCCCTCTCATGCCATGTGATGGTGAGACCGAAACGAAGCCTTCTGCCTTACAAGGACTGGGCCTCCCAGAAAGTCTCTGATTATTTTCCAAGAGAATGTATAAAACCATAATAGTTTCAGGAACTAGAAGGGGACAATTAAGGAATGACCGAACCTGCCCCAGTTAATGCTGCTGAGCAGTATCCAACATAATCCCAAATTTGATTTATTTAAATGCCCAGGAAGCAGGAGGTAAATTTCTAAACAGGGAATGAAGTCTTTTTTCCCTTGAGAATGTTATCTAAACTAGACACAGATTAATTAGTTTTGACACCTTGGCAAAGAAACAGTATCCCACTTTTTTTGTTCATCTTTATCACCAGTAACATTCATGGTAACATTACAAATGATGGAAAAAGAGACAGCTGAAAGTTTATTTTTAACAGAAAGGGTTTAATCTAAGGTAGGCTAAACAGGTTTCCAAAGCAAATATTCCCAAACACAGAAGCTAATAACATGTCTCTTTCCTGCATTACCAAAGACTGGATTAAAGGAGACCTCAAGGTGTTTACCTAGTCTGTGCCAGTCATCTATGAAAGAGGTTTGCTTAACCTGTTGGAAGTATCTCCCCATTTTCTGAAGCCATACTTAGGGCACTCCCTTTCAGCAGACTTTGAGCACAAAGACAATTTGGAGAACACCCCTTTAAGAAAGGTTTCTCTGATTTCTGTGAACATCTCGGTTTTCAGGAAAGCCCTGAATCTTCGATATTGGGAGCATGTGTTTTCTTTTTGCCCACACCAATGCTCTTGACAGGCCTGACGTGTGCCTGCGAGCTCAGCGAAGGTTTACTGCTGTGCTTTGCGGAGGCAAGCGCTGCAAGGTGGTCTCGGAGGCTGCCGCACTCCGAGCCCTGCGAGCAGCTACGAGGCTCTGCTGCTCTCTGCTGGGAAATGCGGGCAGAGCCCGAGCTGCAGGACGTGCTGGGGGAAGAGCTGCGTTTGCCAGCACACACTCACAGCCACCTGTACAAGCACAGACACCGGGGTGCAGTCTCCTCCTCAACATCGCTTCCGGAAGCACACCCACATCAAAGTCTGCTGGTACAGGAGCAGTTTGGGTGCAAACCAAAGCCCCAGCCACCTCTCTTCCCCGTGCACCCCAGCCCTCTACTTCATGAAGGAGCTGGATTTCTCCACTCTCTTGCACTAACACCTGCTCTCCTCACAGCCTGGTTTGTTTTTTTTTTAAAAAAACACTCTGAATGGAGGGCAGAACAATTAACCCACCATACAGGTAAGGAACCAATGTGCAGGGCAACCTCATGACCCCACAGAGTCACTGGTCACGACACAGATGAGCAGAGATGTCTCTCCAAGGACCCCAAGCCTCTGTCTCACAGCCTGGTTTTTTTGATCATTGCTCTGTGACCTAAAGCTGCTCTTTGCTCACCAGACCTCAGGAAGGCTTTAACTACGTCTGGCTGCAACTGTGCAAAACCACAGGTCAGAGAGTCTTGGGGCTGCAGCGCACAGGGAACCGCGACGCCCTGACCATGGGTATCAGCTGGGCTGCCGCAGCTCATGGATCGTGTGGCAGGTGAGCTCCCTGCTCCGGCCACCAACCTCAGCCTGGGGGAAACCCCGGCTTCTGAGAGCAACTCCCGCACAAAGGAGGGGGACAAATTCCCCAGCCTGGTGCTGACCAAGGCCCTCTGGCCCTTTAAGCAATGACATTTAACTTTGCTGATATGTTTCATCCCATGCAGCTCATTACAATTTTCAAGTAGTGGATGAGGCAACCAGAATCTGAGATAGGCGTTTTCAGGATTTGGCTATTATATATGTATATTTACAGCTCAATAAAATAAGAAGAAATATTCAAAGTAAACAGACTGTGGAAAGTGATTTCTTCCAACTCTCCACTGCAGACTTGCAAGAAACCAATCAAAGACGCTCAAGAGTGGTTTGAGCGTAATTTATTAACCCAAACGGGGCCGCATTGTTAACCAACATTATTTATAGTGAGCAGCTCAACCATCTCTACTGAACAACTGTGCGATACTGCAGGGACAAATGCAGTGAGTTACTACAGATAGGACAAAACCAGCAGCAGGTCTTTGTTACAGCTGTTAGAAAAAGCATCCCCAGGAGACAGACACTGAATCTCTAATGGCTATCTTATTTCTCTGACAATTTATTTAAGTTTTAACTTAACAGCAGGAATGATAGCCACAGTTTCACAGTGACTCCCAATAAAGGAGTGTATTGCTAATCTGCAGCTGGTGTTTTCTTATTTATTTCAAAGTCTTTAAGTTCCAGACTTAGCATATGGTCCCATATAAATAATGATATAATAACACGATTTTGCCTTCTATGTGCCTGTGTAGAAAAAAGCCATGTGATTTATCTTACATGAGCATTGTATTTAAGGCATTATTTTGCTCAGAATTTTTAATGTGTTTAAAATGCATCTTCTTCTTTTTTTAATCTGTCCTTTTGAAAGAATAAACAGAGCAGTGATGTTTATTTAATAGCGTCATTCATCTTACTTCCTTGTGCAAAATCCTAGCTTTCCAGACCCAGCAGCCAGATCCCTGCAGTAGGCAGTGGCGTTGGAAATGGAGAGGTCTGCTGTTTACCAATGAGGCACAGATGAAAGGAACACATGGGGCTCAAGATTTACCCACAGCATGACACTATTTGAAGCCAGCAGGCAGCTGAGAACTGCTTAGTCCCATCCAGTAAAGGATAGAGAGGAGAAACCCATGAGAGAAGTTCTGCAGGGAGTCATGCTGTGGAGAACACAGCACTGGGATGTCTCAGCACACAACCACCCTTACACACAACCCATATCAAGATGCCTCCTTCAGATAACACTCTATCAGCAGTTACAAAAAGCCAGCAGTCCCATGCTGTTTGGAACCATCACAGTCATGTGGAAAAGTGGGAGAGGCAAGAAGGGCTCAGAGAAGTAATGGCCTGGCATCCCATGAGCGCAAACAGCAGTGCTACAGTGCAAGATGATCTGAGTGGTCAGCGTGGCTGAGGATACAGACAGCAGTGTCATGAACCTGGTACTGGAGCAGTGGGGCAGCTGTTCCTCTTAAAAGGCCAATGGCATAACCTGAAAAACACACACAAAGTGAACTGCTCTGAATGGAAGTGACACCTGTAAGTTTAGAACAGCTTTTGAAGTCCTGTATCTCCCTCCCTCTCACCCCCACAAGCCCCCATGGCAGTTTCAGACAGTTGTTTCAAGCCCAGCTCTTGTCAGATTGAAGCATGAACCAGAATATGTCAGAAGCTGGTTACTGTGGTAACCCAGCACAGCTTTTATCTTTATTCCTTTCATCTCCTCTTTGGGGAAAACTGCCAGTCTGTTTATTTGCTTTTTCTGACGAAGTTCATCACGCAGAACACCAACTGTCTGGATCCGTGTAAAACTGAGGACAGGAGCAAGTACCTCTCACATCAATGTGCATGGAAATACTTCTCTCAGCACTCTACTACCCTATCTCTTGCTTCCCTGCTTCCCTTTACAAGTTATTTGACATGTCCTTTTCCATCTGCCCCTCCATGCACAGCTTCTCTCTGCCCTTCTCCTTCAGGCCTTCTCACTACCATGGCACTTACTAACAGGGCCAACAACAGCAAATGGCTACCCTGGGCTTTTCTGCACCCCTCGCAGGAGCGTGGCAAGGCTAAAAGGACACTGGAACTCCCAGAGAAGTAACTCAGCTCCCTGCAAACTGAAAGGCCAGTGGCAGGCTGGGCTATGGGCGGCCCCCGCAACCTTCCCTCTGCCAAGGGAGCCCCCACAGACAGCTCACTGGCTCTGGCACACACCAGGAAACCCCTCTGGCTGCTTTGAGGGGAAGAATAACACAGGTGAGGGGGCGGCCACCAGGACCAAGACCAGAACCAGTGCCAGAGCCGGGACCAGGGCCGTGCCAGGCGCCACCACCAGTGGCATCCTGGCCCGTACCAGGAATTGTGTGACCAGCAGGAGCAGGGCAGTGATTTTCCCCCTGTACTCAGCACTGGTGAAGCCACACCTCAAGTTGTGTCTTTCGAGTTGAGCCCACCTCTGGGCCCCTCACTACAAGACATTTTAGGTGCTGGAGCAAGTCCAGAGAAGGGCAATGGAGCTGGTGAAGGGTTTGGAGCACAAGTCCTACAAAGAGCAGCTGAGGAAGCTGGGGGATGCTTAGCCTGGAGGAAAGGAGGCTGTAGCCAGGTGGGGGATGGTCTCTTCTCCCAGACAACCAGTGACAGGACAGGAAGGCACAGCCTTAAGCTGTGCCAGGGGAGGTTTAGGTTGGACATCGGGAAGAATTTCTTCACAGAAAGGGTGATTAGACATTGGAATGGGCTGCCCAGGGAGGTGGTGGAGTCACCGTCCCTGGGCATGTTTAAGGAAAGACTGGACAAAGCAGTTAGTGCCATAGTCCGGCTGCCGTGGTGGCGTTCGGTCACCGGCTGGACTCGATGATCTCGGAGGTCTTTTCCCACCGATGACCTCCGGGACTCCCTTCGCCCCCAGCCGGCGCTCCCGCCCTCACCCAAGATGGCCGCGCGGCCCTCAGCGCCCTCGTGACGCCGGCGGCACCGCCCGCCGGGCACGTGACGGTGGTTCACCCGGCAACCGCGGCGGCTTCCCGCGCCCACCCCACTCCGGCTACGGCGAGCGGCGAGCGGCAGAAAGGGTCGGCGGCGGCGGGGGGCGAAGCGCCCCCTGCCCTTCCCTGCAGAACCGGGGGCAGGTGAGGGAGAGCCCCGGCCGGGAGCCGCTCCCCCGCGCTTCCCTGGCTGCACCGCCCCGCCTTGCCTCGCCCCCGGGCTCGCCTCCCACTGCCTCCCTTCCGCACGAAGCGCCTTGCACCCGTAGTCCCCAGGAACAACACTCTCCTTCCCAACTGCGGACGTGAGCGCAGGTCCTCCTCCCCCTCGGTCCTCCCCCAGAACTCCGCTTCAGGCAACATTGCAGCAACCGGGACTCGGGATGGGAGGAGGAAACAGGGCAAGACTGCCTGCACTCAGTCACAGGTCTGGGAATGGCAGTATGGGGCACGGACACAGCACAGTCCACGGCCAGCTGCTCAAGGGTTAGATGGGTAAAGCCTGCACAAATTCCAGGAGCAAACCTGGAGCTGCACCAAGCAGGGAATGAGGCAGGAGCCGAGGGCAACCGCAGTGCAGGCAGGGTGCACGTAAGAGGGCTCACCAACAGTCCCAGGCGAGGAAAAGTCATGAGTCGGGTCTGGGATCCATCCAAGGGGCTTCCATAGAGACAAAACTACCTAGAATGTACACTTAGAGTCACCCTAGGAAAACTAGTCAGTAAGTGAAGATCAGGCACAGATACAACTGCTGCATAGTTCAGACAAGTTCTGAAGACCTGGGCCTGAGCTTAAGTGGGGTTCCTGCGATCATGCAGAAGGTGCAGGTGGGGCCAGTCACAGAAGTAAACCCTATCAGTGCATGCTTTAAGTGTGGCTGCAGCATTTGCAGAAGGATGGAGTAATGTGCTATGCCTAGTCTGTGGAGATAGATGTTTAAAATACTCTTGTTCTTTATCTGCTAAATATTTTAGCAAGGGTTCAGTGATCATTCAGAATCTGAAGTGGAGGAATCTGCATACCACCAGCTGCTGAACCACCTGAGGACCACACACCTACAGCTGAATCCCCACCATCACTGGATGACTTACCTGGCGTGGAAACACCAGCATCTGCAGCCCAGCCAGCTGTAGTGGAATTGGCAGTGTCTGCAGACCAGCTGACTGTCAAGAAACCACCGGGTTCTGAGGACCTGTTCTTGCTCATTGTGTCGTCTGCATCCTGGGAAATCTCACCTGAGATCAGATCACCTGTGGGTGAACTTCCAGGTTTCAAAGTCAAGATGTACACCTCTGACCCCACACAGAATGGCAGTAACACGGTTGAGACTGTGTTGACAGCAGCAGAGATTACATTTGAATCATTGGAGAATCCAGAGGCATTTGGAGACCCCTATCAAGTCGCCATGAATTATGTGGAAGAACATAAAATTCTACAGATATTTCAGGTGAAACACATATTTCTCATCTCCTTCCAGAGGCTTACATTAGAAGCTCAGCCTAAAGTTAGCTTGACACAAATTATCCCTTCCCCAGATCCCTCCTTGTCCTGTGCTTTCTTAAGTATAGACTTAAGAAAAAGCAGTAGAAAAGGACCCTTGAGCATCTTTGGTGTCTGAAAGAGATTCTTGCTTTTTAAAATGCAGATGGCCTTGGAACAGGAACAGCCACCCATCTATCCAAGGATCAATAATTCTTTCCTTCTGTCTGTCTCTGTCTCAGGAGATCACAGAAAAACTGGTGTTCCATAAGCCTGATGACCCCTTGCAGTTCATATTGCAGGAGGTATGGTGCCTTGCTGGGGCTCAGTGGGGACAGGATCAGCTTTGCTGAGCACACCAGAACCATGGTCAGCCCAGGACTGTTTCTCTGACTCTGTGTCTGCTCTTTTGGGAGGAGGGAAAGCACAGGCAGCAGCAGAGTGCCTGGGGTGCAAGGGACCATGTGTGCTGTAAGAAGAGAGGGAGGAAAGGTATGGGAGGGTGGGGGAAGAGTCAGGGCTGAGGGAAGAATGGGATGAATGTGCCCTGGAATTACCTGAGAGGTGAGGGAAGCTTAATGACAGAGATGTCCCTGGGACCCTTCTCTAGCTGCCTCTGTCCTAAACTGGGAGAGAACACTTCTTCTGCCCACACCCCCCTATTCAGGAGAGCTGTCTCTGCTGATCCTGCACGGTATTAAAACACAGGTAATTCAGAGTCAGTGAAGTGAGACCATAGTTTGGGAGTGAGTTAGAAGTGTGGGTTGTTTCTTGGGAGAAGGAGGAGGTTAGAAGAAAGAAAGCAAATAAAAAGAGTGAGTCTCTTCCTTCATTGCCCTCTAGTCAGTCAGGAGAGGCACCATCTCTGAGGTTTGCTGCTGGGTTCATGGTGTACTGAATGCAAAACCTCGAGACGAATGGCAAGGTCAGTTCTGGGCATCTGTGTGAAAGGAAATAAGCACCCAAATGACCCTTCTCCTTTTCCGTTTGCCCAGGTGCAGTCTATGATAAATGCCAGGCAAGCAGAACCGGAGGAGAACAAAGATGTGTAGGTGTTTCTATAGAAGAGGGCCTGTGCACTCCTTTTGGCCCCTGCTGACCTTGCTGCTGTGGTATTGCCACACCATGCCTTCCCAGCACCATGTAGTCCTTGGCAACAACTTGGAAACATCTGCTTGTCTGTCTCTTCCCTGGTTTCTCTGTTTTGTGTGCTTGTGCTTCCCCTTGGGTTGAAATCCTGCAACCAAGTATCGGTTTGGAATCACAAACTGAGGTCTAAGCGTGCATGGACCCGCATGCACATATGGCACATCTTGAAAGAGGCAGGCCTGCTGAACTTCTATGCATATAAATGCATAAATCCCCTATTTAGGCCACTCCAGACTCTGCTTTTCTGTGCAGAGAACTCACAGCTCAGACAATGCAAGGACAAAGGCAAGTAGAATTAAAAAGTAGCCCTGGACAACTCACAGCCTTCTTTTTTCATGCTGCACTGGTGCCTTACTGTGTCCAGTGACGCAGCAGCACCAATGCTCATCTAATACTTTGATAGTTTGGGTCTGGCCTTTCAGGTTGCCCCCAGAGCTCGTGTGATGCAAGAAGCTATCTCTCTGCCTCTTCCACACACTGGATGCAGCTGTCTCACCCTTAAACATCCCTACTGGACACTGATCACTCTACTTTTTGGGGTTGCCCTGCCTGTATCACTGTAAGTACAGTGTAAAACCAGAACAGTAAAGCAACAGTTGCACACACCCTTTATGCTTTCAGAAGACATTGTCACTCAGGAATGTGGGAGGTGAATAAAACCAAACAAACCAAAACCAAGCACTGGTAGCCCGGAGAATTAAGAGTCAAGGTACATTTCGCAAACACATCATTTGAACTGTTTTTGATTTTTGAAACACTTGCAATCCTTGTTTTCATACTACCCAAGTGTCTGTTTCTACCCTCTAAAAATTTTTTTTCTTTCTTCTTCTTGTCTCTTGCCTGACAATTATTGAAAATGTGCAACAGAGCATACTGTTATTTTGGCTTAATAGATTGTGTATGTGCAGTAGATGCCAGAAAGAGTTTTCATGTCACTGCAGGCTTTTCTCTTTTTTAGGCAAGTGCTCTAATTTCCTGATGAATGGTAGTGTATTCCCAAATGACTGTCTCTATGGCTATGAAGAGAGCACCATAAAAACTTCCATCTATCTATTTTTAAAAAAATAATGTATGATGATTAGGTTTTGTGATTCTCCACAGCACAGCTTGGGCGCCAAGAGTCTGGGAATAACAGGGGGCAAGTATTTGGCATACAAATTCCATGTCTGAGATGAGTTTCCTTTCTAACTGAGTTTCTTGAAAAGAATCAGTTAACTCATCTGTGTCCAGACTGAAGGCAGGTAAGCACCCCTGTCATTCATAGGGCAGGGAGTTTTTCAAGGCTATCGTGAGCCTAAAGATGGCTCAAGATTCATATTAAATCTGCATTGGTTTTATAAGAGTTTTAATGTAGACTTAGGCATCTAGGTCCCACTGCAGCACTGAGATGCTTTTGAAATCCCTGCTTACCCCCAACAACTGGAAGAATCTGACACTGAGAATCTGAGATTGGTCTGCTTACAGATTCTTGACCAAAAATGTATCAGGCAGAAAAACAATGTATACATGCCCTGTCCTAATGTATCTCTGTGGAACAGGAAATGTATGGAAGATGAAGATAGCGTCTGAAGCCTTCTCATCTCTATGGTCATTTGTCAGCACCTTGTCCCAGGAGATGGAGAAGCTGACATGTCTTTGAATTTTGTTGTAAAACAGGATTAGGGTGCCTTGGGGTACAGCCTTCACTGTGTATTTCCTGCTTCTGTCATTTGGATATTGCATTTTGTTGTTCTCTTTTACTTACAAGAAGCTTTTGACCTGTAATATGTTCTAAGACTATAAGTATAGGCCTTCAACTTCATGTCAACTTTAAGGGAGTTATGCAAGGGAAGATCATTAATTCTACTTTCAGGTAGGTTGAAATGAGCTGGAAAGCATTCTTCTTACAGATGACAGAAGTTTTGCAAGAGAGGCCGTACCCAGTGTTCCTCAGTAATCTCAGGGCCGCAATTTTTGTTTGGTGGCCTGGCCACCCGCTCTCATGCTAACAAAGTTGCTGTGTGGTAGCAAGAAGTCCTCCCCAGTACACATAAGAGAGAGCATCTGTCTTGTCTGTTTCTCAGAAAAGAGTTTTCTGAGTGTTTCTCAGTGTTTTCTGTTTTTTCTTTCCGCTAGGGAGAGGTCTCTCTCCTTTGAGGAGCAGCAGTTGTATAGAAATGAATGAGGCTGTACCCAGGACAAGCTCTCTGGGCCTGGAGTTGGCGTGTATAGATGGCATGAGACTGGGGAAGGCAGTGGGCCAAGGACAATCCTTTAGCTTTCACAGACTTGGAAGGGGGGGATGCTGTATCATCTCTGAGCAAGGACTTTGACCAGAAATCTTGGGGAACTTATCATGAGCTAAGGAGAAATGTCACTTCCTTCACCTCAAGCCTCTCAGATGATCGAACTTAATTTATGAAAACAAAAAAGCATTCTCCAGGACGTTTGCGGATTACTGTGTTTAAGGTAGTGTCACACGGCTGTCTTTTTTTTTTACCTGCTTCAGAATTCTTCTGAAGAATACACTCTAGCTGTAGAAAAATTCTACTTCACATTAAGGCACTGCTGTTTGTACATAAGAAGGCTTTTCTGTGCTGAAGAAAAGAAGAAAAGTTAGATTTAAAATGGAAACTTTTACTGTTGCCTTAATTCCAGAGCAACTGTCCCTTTTCCTCAATTGCTTTCCAAAACCATTGGATCCTTACTTCTTCATAAGTGGACATTTATCAACATGACATTAAACTGTCATTAAATTTCTTGCCTTGAGTGCTCAGAAGGAATTAGCAGTTCCTCGTGTGTAACCAAAACTATTCCATATAAGTCCTTATAGCACACTAGTCACAGAACATTTGAATGCCCTCCAGAGTGCTAAGCAACGTGACTAACAGCTGTTGTTTGCTCTTTCTCCTCTCCACAAGAGTAATGGCTGTGCACTGAAGTGCATTCTTTTTAAAAGGGTGGTTTGGGGTTTTTTTTACCACACCTATGTATTTCTGTGTACTTCTAGTGGAAAAGTCATGAAGTGGAAGGTGTGGAAGTTGGAGGCAGTTTGTAGTTCCCAAGGATGATTCCTCTGTAGTATGAGCTGGGTACTGAGAAAGCGCATTATTTTCAAGGAAGAGATATTTTTGTTCATCCGTGCGCAGGCACAGAGGTGCAACACCCAGTTCATCTGCCAAATGGCATGATCTTATGGTGCCCAGACTGTTCCTGTTGTGAACCTTGTGCTCCTCCAGAGGCAGGATGCAGAGGAGCCAATCAGGAGGAAAGTGTACTCCCTGTAAAATAGGTCTCTTGGACCAAAACATCAGTTTCTTTTTCTGCCACCTCTGTATGGAACTTAAAATGACTCAGCTGCCCCAAGCAATATTAAAGTTGCCTGTGTACTGCTTCTAACCAATGGGGAAAAAATGTAACAGCTGATTAAAAATCCCTTGGAAAGTTCACACAGCCTCTGCCCTGGTTCTTAGTTAGGTGGAGGGCACAGGCAAGGTCTCCCTTCAATGGGCAGCTGCTTATAGCATGAGACATTTCATTGTGACTCACTGGATATGAATCATTGCTACATAACACCAACTTTAAGCTAGTTAAATGTCATTGATTTCAAAGTTTCACAATCGTGTGGAACTCATAGTAGGCAGCAGAAACTGCTTTCATGTCTGAAATGGAAGAAAATAACCTCTGGGTAAAGTCCAACAAAGAGCTTAGCTAAAGAGAGCTCTGGCTGAAGACTGGAGAATGTGGAAGTGCTTGGAGAGGGAATACACTGGGGCAAATTGATCAAACCCTGTCTGACGTGCCTCCAGGTTTTATTCCAGGGAAAGCTTCTCTTGACCATTCTTTCATCCAGATGAAATGCAGGAGAAAATGAAGAAACATTCTCTTAAGGTCAGGCATTAATATCTATGACTGCATTCATTTTTTTTGGGTCTGTCCTTATGGACAACACTGATGTAGCAGCATCACCAAAAGCTCACAGCCATAATTTGACATACAATAATGAAAAGAAGAACTTTGAGTGGTTAAAGAGATGTGGATTGGATGAATAGTCATTCATCATCTTCTGGAGAATGGTAGTGGGCTGGAATGTCACTGCAGCACAGATGAATTTAGGTGAAGCAGATGCAAGAGATTTCTGTATCTATAATTCAACACTGGAAATTGACTGCAGACACCACAGGAGTTCATCTGTTTTAGAAATTCCTGGAATGAATGAATGAAGTGGCTCTTCTCCCTCAAGGCTATCATCTCAGTTACCCATACAACTCCTCTCACAGGTGGGAAGAGCTCATCCTACTTTGTCACAGACCTTATTGTTCTCAAGCACTAGGAAGGATGTCTCCACGGCTTATTCATCCAGTAGTCTGGGGTAAACTGTCTTCCAGGGCAGAAAAGAGGAGAAACTGCTGGTGTCATCTCATAAACTGTAGTGAAATAATACCAGGAAGGAAACAAACAATGAGATCGACTCATTTTCTTTTTGACATTGTTACTTTGAGACCAAAATCAGCTTCTTTTTCATTGTCACTCATTAAAGAGGCGAGAGGTGGAGGAACATGGGGCTGCACAGAGTCAGACTCTGCACAGAAGGTGCACAGCTATCTAGTACAGCTCTCAAAATAAAAAGGGAAGCATTGTAGCTAAGGGAGTGCAACTCTCAGTTTGGAAACTTCACTATGAACTTACAAGCCTTTGGGGCAAATGCCTTACTTAGAATCATGCGGTCCAACCTTAAAAATTATTATTAACTAGGAGGCAGGATCCATGCTAGGGTTAGGGAGTTTGTAAGGAAAAGAGGTGACCTCTGTCCTTCCTCTTTCCTGTCCCTCAGCTTAACTTCTAGCATAAACCAGGAAACGGGTGAATAAAGGCATGTGTAATACTGCAGTCATTTGTTAATGGAAAAAACGCCTGTCATACCAGCCTTTGAAAAAAAACAGTTCCCACCTTGAGGAGCTTTTGGAGTTTGGACAGATGAGTAGACATTAGGGGGAAAGCTAAATTGCATGCAGGCAAAGGGTCAGAGACTCAAGGGTTTTTAACAGTGACTCTAATCTACATAAACATCACGAAGACCACAGTCCCTTTGAAGAGCAGATCGGTGCCAGCTCTATCCCACTATTGTTTAAGCATACCCATGGGTCTAGCATAGTATCCTGCCTCCTTGCAAGGAGATTCAGTGAAGGACAGCATTGCCAGTTTGCTGAAAAGCCACAGTACTGAAAGCAAGCACTGCCCGCTGGAGAACCCAGCTTTTGGCCCTGTTGTCTGAATCCTTGGTAGCATAACAGAGCTGTCTTGAGAGACTCCTTGACCGTGGTGTGATGCCATGATACCAATATATGTTTGCCGTGGCAGATAGGAGTGCATCTGGGAGAAGTTTAGCCTGTTGTGGGGAGCAACAGCTCCCCACTTTTTGCCCTGTTAGATGTTTAAATCTTTGTAAATGAAGAGCAAAGCCCTTTAGAAAGGTAACGCTGAGCAGGGTCCAGCACAACTACAGATAGAATAACTTTTCCTAGTTACCTTCCATAGACCTCTTAGTAGTTGTTCTAAGCTTTCCTGGCTTTTCAGAAATCACGTGTGGAAAAACGGCGTTTGGCTAGCAGGTTAAAAAGCATCCTGAACTGAGAACACCAGAATGAAACGTAACCTTTCCTATGTGTGCCCATGAGAGGGCAGCACAGACCGGCTGAGCCTTCACTAAAGGCTATTCAGAGGCATGAGTTTACATCCCGCCGTGGAGGTAGCTGCAAGCAGAGGCGAAAAGATCCATGTAGAAGGGCTGGATGGCCCAAAGCACAAGCCCATCCGTCGTCCACCTGAAGCTAAAACCCAGGTACAGCTGGGTACAGGCTTGACTGGGTCAAACCCCAGGTGCACGGCAGGGTCTGAGTCTCACAGATTTCCCGGGGCAGTTTCCAGTCAGGTACTGAAACCTAGAAGGAGTTTCAGTAGAAGAATATTGGACAGTGCCTACAGTTCTGTCAAAGCAATGAGTCGGTATGAGACATCAACCACACCCTTGCCAAGGCAGAGGCTGTCACCCCGGGAGCACTATAAACTCGCCCGAGGCGAGTGCTATTTATTTCCATCACAGTGCTGCACCAGCCAACACCCTTCTGCTATTCCCCTCTCCTCCCGCTGCCAAGACTCTTGTGATGCAGCTTTAATTGACTGTCCTCCCTCTTTCTGCTGGGTGCTCCAGCCCTCTGGCAAGGCGGATGGTGGAAATGCTGAGATAAATGAGACATATGCTTGCAGCAAGTGTGTTGGGAACTGGGTACTGACAGGCAACCGTATGTAGATGGCAGTGCTCCTCTGCCAGCCCTTTATGGCCTCCCGCATCAGAAGCAGCTAATGCAGAGGAGGCAAGCAGGTTTGGGAGGAATGAGGTATCCCCAAGCACCCTTCAATAATAAGCTGGAATCAATTAATGTGAACAAATTTCTTTTGCCCCTTGCAAACAAGCAGTAAGGTTCCCAAGCAAGACCTCTTCTTTGGAGCATGTTGTGGCTCATGACTGACAGAGCAGATTTTGGAGGAGAGGTTTTTAACCATCAGCAAGAACAGCGCAGTCACTAGATCCAGAAAGAACAGCTTGTTCCCAGTCTGTTAGGGGAAACTCAACTGAACCAACAGTTGTAAAGGACCATCATAGTGCCAGGGCCATTCAGGATCTGGGACCGTGTCCTAATGGCTGTATTGACACTGACATATGCAGTCTTTCAGAGGCCAGGAAGCCCTCAAATTCATAACCAAGAGCAATACAGAGACACTGTCTAGCAGACCTTCCCTGGACATTGTCAGCCTTTTAAAGAAGCTATCTAAAAGACAAGCAGAAAATTTCTGCCTTCTCAAAAGTCGTTTCTCCTGCTAAAGATCAATGCAAATCCCAGGCAATCCTTTGCCAAGGCATAATGAGATTTCTATCCTCCTGTGAGCCTTCCCCGTGAGCTCCTCTCCTATGAAGACAGGCTGAGAGAGGTGGGGTTGTTCAACTTGAGAAGGCTTAGGGGGAATCTCATTGTAGGCTTCCAGTACTTAAAAGGGGCTTATAAAAAGGAGGGAGAGAGACTTTTCATATGAGCAGGGACTCATATAAGTCAATAGCTTTAAACTGAAGGACAAGAGGCAATAGCTTTAAACTGAAAGAAGGCAGGTTTAGATTACATGTTAGGAAAAAATTCTTTACTCGGAGGGTGGTGAAGCACTGGCACAGGTTGCCCAGAGAAATTGTGGATGCCCCATCCCTGGAAGTGTTCAAGGCCAGGCTGGATGGAGCTCTGAGCAACTTAGTCTAGTGAGTGGCATCCCTGCCCAGGGCAGGAGGGTCAGAACTAGATGATCTTTAAGGTCCCTTCCAACCCAAACTGTTCTATGATTCCATGATTCCCTGTGGCCAGGCTCCTCTTCAGAATGAGCTGGCCTGCCCTCATCTGAAGATGAGATGCAAGAGAACACCATGTCCTATTTACTGGCCCCTTTATGCCGTCAAGGGTGTTGGCTGTGGGGCGTCACTCTTGGGCTTGGCTCCCCGTCCCTGCCAAGAGAAACTCCTGCTGGTGGGAGGGGAGTCAGACCTCTGCCCTCTCCCATGCTCCTCCACACTTATTTTATCTTCTGGGTTTTGTGTGTACAAAAATGTGACCTGTAGGTTGCTGAAGGACCTGGCTGAGACCAGCAGCTCTAAGATGCTCTCTTCGGTCTGGATTTTCCTTTGCAGAAATTGGCCTCGGGCCTGTGTTGAGGCTCTCCTGCAAGTTTCCTTCATAGTCAGCAGAGTAAGAGACATCCTTAGGCTGAGACTTCTCTGAGCACAAGAAGGCACCTTGAGGGTCTTCTTCATTAACAGTAGTAGCAGCCAAAAGAGATTAATCTTTATGAGAATCCACTACTTCTCTAAGCTTTTGGGTTGAGACCACTGAGGAAGGGAGCAAAAGCAGCTGGTTGAATTGTTAGCAGCAGGGTACCAAGATTTCATTTGTTACTGCCTTTACCCACACATGCAAATATCACTAGGAGCACTAGCCCAAAACTCCCTGGGGAAGCAGTTCCGTGCCTGACCTCAGTTCCTTACCAGACAGAGCACCTTCCTCCAAGTTGTTTGTCCTTTCTGCTTGCTCACATGTCAGGAGAAACATTCTCTTCCGAAAGGCTGGAAGTACAGATTTTCATGCAATCTCATGATTCCAGTAGCTTGGGCTTTACGCAAAAAATTGCAGGTTTTAATGACAACAAAATACAGACATGGTTATAAGCTCATAAATAAAGCTACCCTACAAAATTAGAAAGATAAGGTGCATCCCTCTCCTAACCCAAAATATAAAAAAAACCACAGTCCTTGAGAGTGTGCCCTGCAGCACTCTTCTTAGGAATGAAGAGTGCAATGCCATGTTCATTGCTAAATGCAAAACACCAGGATTACCAGCATCACAAAGATGCTTCTATCTGAGTTCTCTGTAGCACTCTTTGCCAAGGTAGCAGAGGTTTTAGAAAGAAGTTACTGAGTGCATTCCACATCATACTAAATATATATATACAGTTCTGCTTTTCAGCCTATATATTTGCAGGTTTAGCTGGGGCAGCCAGCCCAGTGGCCTGGTGGTTTATCCTAACCCACTATAATTAGCCCATGGTTGTTGCTCCTGGTATGCCATTTGTCTCCCCACACTCAGCACTGTTTTGTAAACAATTTCAGAGACAGAGTTGCTCTCCCCTGATCTCACTAGGTGGTGTTCACTTATTTATTCTCTGCACCCCACAGTTATTCTCTCTTGCGGTTGTGAGGTATAGAAAGTGGTGAAAAAGGGCAAAAATGTTGTCGAAAGGGGGAGGCAGCAGTAGCAAAAGACACGACTCGACTGGGGAGGCAGGAGGCAAGGCTGGCAGGAGGCCAGGCCAGCTGTAAACCCAAGAGGCACAGTAGACATCTGTCCCCCACCGCCTGCATCCTCACCCCCTGTGCAGACCCCCCGTCCTCTATGGGAGAGGAGGCAGCCATTAGGAATTCCCTTCTACTCTGGGGAGGAGCTGGCTCCCAGCCATGGCACGTGGAGGGCTTGGGTGGCAGACACAAGCCTCAAACCCAAATCTGGCCCAGGGAAGGAAGGTCAAACTGCGGACTGGGAAGCAGCTGTCCACAGCCCTGCTGGGAATGCAGGAGCAAAGCTGGGTGGCAGGAATTGGGGCTGGGGCCACTGGGAGCAGTGCCCTCAGGAGGAGGTTGCTGATGCAGCCAGTGAGGTTGGGACTCTGCCAGGAAAGGTGGCAACCCTTCCAATCATGGGCACCACTTTTCCAGCATGCTGCAACAGGGATGCTTGGCTTCAGTCCCTGCAGTGGTACTGTGAATTTGCCAGCGTGTACTGGAGGGAAAATCATTTAAAAAGTCCCCTCCCTGGGACAAACAGACAGTTTGTGTCAAGCTGAACCTCTGCATGGGAGCATGGACTTGGCCAACACACAAGCCACACTAGCAGGGATGAGGGATTCCCTAAGCCCTGTCCCTCAACCGTGAGCTTTGATCTTACCATGGAACACCGCAAATGCAGTCAGTAGCCTCCTGCTCATGGATGGCAGTGGCTTTGTCATGACACTGACGTGAGGAGGTCACAGAGATGGCTCCTGGGAGTCTGCTACTTTGACCACAAGCTCCTTTTCCTCCCCGTGTGCTCACTCCCTCCCTAATTCCTCCCTCTCATATTATCTTAGCCTTAAATCATTATTTCCATGCTATGAAGAGAAGAAAGTCAAAGGATTCAGGAGGGTGGGAAAGTATTCTTGGAGGTGAAGAGTGGAATCAACACACTGGAACTAACATCTAATCAGCCCTTTTCAGCAGCTTTGGGCATCCTCCAGCATGCCTTCCATGCCAATTTTGAATAAACACAGCATACTTTGTGACAGGCATGTTCTGACTTTGCCCTGTCACCCACTGAGCGCGTTGCACTAACCAAGTGATAGATCTCCTGAGAAGTTTCATTTGCCACCTCCATCCGAAAATAGGCCAGGCTGTGGCCTCAGCATCTGACTGCCCCTCCAGATGAAGCCCCAAATGGCAGTGTGTCTTCACTCCCAAGCCCCACTTTGCCTTTAACTCACACGCAGCAGACGTGCACATATGTGGACCTGTGTGTGCATACACAAGGAGAGCACATGCGTGTAGGGGTTTGTACATGTGCACGTACACGTGTGTACGTGTGGCTCTGTGGGGGGTGTGCACACCCAGGAGTCTGGAGCCTTCACAAGTGCAAGAGCTTGCACAAATGTATGGGTCTGGCTGTGTAGAAGTGTTGGTCCATCTGAAGTAGGCCAGGACAGACAGGGGAGGCTAAAACAGCTGCAGGCACCCCCCCGGAGGTACCCATGGGGACACCTGGGCTTCCTAACACTGGCTTGTCAGCCCCACAGTGCTCCCTCCCCAGACAAGGCGTCTGTCTGACCCTCTGCTCTGCACAGGCATTCATGTAAACTCATAGTCTGACCTTGTTGGCACACAGCAAAAGAAGTGCAAAGAAACAAACAAAACCCCCATCCCAACCCTCTCCTTCCCTATATCAAATTTCTCTCCTGAGGTCATAAAAAATATTCTTAACCAGATTAACAAACTGTGAGAGCCAAATGGTGATGGCGGCTGAGGAGTGACCACCACCCACTCCAGCCTAATCCACTCTTCCAGCCCAAACAAGGATTCACTCTAACAGCTTTTTGCAGTGTCCTGGACGGGGCTACAGAGCTGCAAGAGCTCAGCTGCACCAGGGTTCTCTCCCAGCAGCCACTTTCAGTGCTGGTGATTGGCAAGACTAGGAACTTCACTGCCAGCTTCCCTTTCCCTCTCTCCTCTGTCCTCATCTTGTTTTCCCGAGACAGTATTTCCACAGTTGCTGCCTCTTTTCTCCTCCCAGGTGAGATGTGATGGGGTGTCTTACCACGGCAAGCTTTTGTCTAATCATTGCCCCAAGATAGCCAGGCTATGATGCTCAGGAGATGGATGCACTGCTTTTTCCCCTGCCTGCTGCTCTCAGTGTCCAGCAATGATGATGGGAGCCTGCCTTCCTGGAGCCCAGGACACCAGCTGGTGTGAAACACCTGGTCCCACCAGCATTGCCAAAACATGGGGTGGCAACTACACCAAAATAGACTTCACGTGTTGTAGGGAGAACAAATAGTGGGCAAGGAGGTCTGAGTCATTTAAATCTAGACAAATCTACATCTGTATGCTTGAGGACCCAAGGGACTACTTTCTTGTCCCTTTCCACTAGATCAGGCTGGCTGCAATGGCTGGGTCTTCTTTTGCTTATGGCTCTGATACCTCATGGAACTGGGAAGGCCAGAAATACTGTCCTTTCTTCAGGGTTAAATCTCACACAGATCTCATGGGAGGGCAGGATCTCTCTTCAGTTGTCTACAAGTACCAGGGGATCCATAAGACATTAGAACTAATTCTCACTGATTTCACACAAAATACTTTCCAGGATGGCCACCAATAGGACATATACGTGTTATTTTTGTGGGTTTTTTTGACTTGTGAAAGGCTCTAACGTCATGGAACTCCCATTACCCTTCCCAAGCCATTATTTATATGGCTGGTTTTTGCATCAGCAGATGAAGAACACCAAGCACAACCACCTGTGCTTTTGCCAGAGACGTGTTCAAGGCTCCAGTAAAGTGAATCATGACTTTTGGCAGACTTGTGCTGGAATGAGTGAGGGAGAGGGAGGTGAGAGACATTCCTTTTCTGCTGTGTTCCTCAGCCTCAGCCATTCTCAGTTCATCACAGACCAATTAATATATATGTCTGTTCTTGACTTTGCTCAGTCTTAATAGGACTGACTATGTGAAAAATCTGGAGTGCCCAAGGAAATTGAATAGTCTCCCCACTTTTCACGTTATCCAGTGTCTTGCAGAGTAGCCAACACTTACACTTCTGTTTCCAAAAAAAATCCCAAGCTAAATAAAATGAAAGTAGATCCAACCCAAACCACTGGATCTTTCCCTTGCAACATTATTAAATGAAAACATTAAAATTTAATTTTCTTTCTTTTTCTATTCAGTACATTCTTCTTATACTTACATTCAAACAGTGATCCAGCAATCCTTGTGTATTTACGTCCTTCCAACTTGCCCATCCTCTTTAAAGTTCAAGTACCTCATATGAGTGACTCACTCATCCACCCTTTTGAGAGTATAATAATAGAAATTCTTTAAAGCTTTGTGTTTTCGGCACAACGGCATTCCGATATGATCTCAGAATCACAGAGACACCCTCTGGTCCCAGGAGGACCGGGGAACAGGTTTGGCTAGAAAAGTTTTCCTCATGTGATGGGCACCCCACCAATCAGCACGTTCCTCAAGCAACCTGGGCTCTTTAAAGAGCACTGGAGGTGGGAGAAAGGGGCCTTTTTGGTTTTGCAGGTGGTTTGGGATTTCTGCTGGGAAGCATCACGAGAAGAGAGCAGTGAGTACCTTGCTTTGGTTGTCATCTTCCTCTTTATGAGGCTGTGAGCCATAAGTGTGTATTAGGAGAAAAGACAGCTCTTGTGTTTAATGTGTTTTATTTTAGTCCCTGGACTGTGTTTGGTATGTGGGAGTTTGGTACCTGGATAAGGTTAACTGCAGGAAATTATTAAGTATTTCATTTTTCTTACCTCAGGCTGTGTCTTCTCTATGACTCTTTTAATTTCTTTCATATTTTTTCTCTTAAAGACTGAGGAGGAGGGAATGGAAAAATTAAATCTGTTGTAAATCTGAGCGTTAAAAAAAAAAGAAAAACTGTTGTACAGGAAGAAGAATCTTGTAATTCCCCCTCACTTGTGAAAATAGGAAAGTTTAAAAAAACCCTCTTGTTTTGGCTGTGCTGAACTAATAAAGGAGAGAGGAAAAACCTACCTCCCAGCTCTATTTCTGAGGTAATTATGCTTGATGATGATTTACCAGCCACACCACTGTTCACACAGGCTTCATTTCATAGCAGTCTCTTCGAAAGGAAACTTAATTAGTCTGTGACCCCTGCTTGATGCTGAGCTTTGTATTTGCTTTATTTTTCTCCCCTGGTAGCACAAAATAACTGTCTGCCTCTTCCATTTCTGAGTGTGGTTGACTCGTAGCACACAAGCAGTTTTCTGTCAGAGGTGGCTGCATTTCAGGGGAGGTAGAGCATTGGGAAAAGTCCAGCAGGGCAGGAGGAGTGCATGGGTTTGTGTCCACTGGAGATGTTTGCTTTAAAATAAGTAAACAAATGCTGAACTGACATTTGTAAAACATTTGGCTTCTTACAGTGGAGTTCAAGCTATTCATCATAAACATATTAAATTACATCCTCTTAAAAACTGTGTAATTGTGAAGGTGTCCCAAGCTCTTGGAAAATACGTTCTTTTTAAGCCCCATAGGGACTAAATTTTCCATTATAACCAATTTAGAAAACCCCAAAAGTAAGTTTATTGCGTGATGCATCAGGGTCCACAGGAGGTCCGGGTGTGGGCAGGTCTGTGGCATCGGCACTGGCCTTGGCACAGCACCTCCAGCAGCGGTTCCACCTGGATGACTTCCTTCCATCAGCACCCCAGGGCTAGCCCAGGCATCTCGCTCCTGCCTGTAGGGACACGCTCTCCAGGTGGGCTTGGACAGGAGGGGTGGTGCCCAGGCTTCCTCCCCGCAGGGCTGCACAGGCAGGGACCAGGATTCTGCCGTTTGGCGGCCGGGTTTGCTCAGCTGCGCTCGAGTGGTGCAGAGCCCTTCAGCCAAGGCGTGCAGAGCCCGTGAGTCATAAAACAAATGCATCCTTTGTCTCTGCCTCCTTGCACCAGGGTATGGGAATGCAACGCCCTGCACGGGAGCGCTGAGGGAAAGAGAGGTAGCAAGGGGTCATGTGAAGCCCTTGCAAGCCCCACCACCGCGCTAAGAAACCTCCAGGAGCAGGGTGTAGAAGCAAATGATGCTCACAGAGATATTTTAGGATGTCCCTTTGTAGCAGTGCTTGACAACTAGCACAAAATGCAAGGCGATCAAAATGACACCTGGTTCTGTGTTGGGCAATGCCAAATGAATTCTTATCCAGTGGCTTTTTTGGCTAGAGATGGAGTAGAGCTAGGCTAAGAAGGGCAATTCATCTGTAAGGCCACTGAAATCCTGTCCCAGCCTATAGAATAGGGTGTGGAGGCTTCAAAAGACCAGCCCAATGTGTGTGAGGCGTGAACAACAGACCCCAAATCCCACTTGAATCCAGGAATTGTTGTCAGAAGAGCCTCCTTTCAAAGCCTGCACGAGCTTATCACCTAAAACACAAGGGCAGAAGCCAACCTCTGCAGAAAGGAGCTTCCTTTTCATGTCCCGCAGTTGCACTGAGTGTCTCAGAGAGCCACTGAGAGTAAAGGAAGGGAGGGGAGGTCAAGAATGCTTCAAGGGCATGGAAATAATAGGTTGTCTGCAGCTTGTGGGGTACCAGGGCGAGGCAAGGCTACCCTTCTCCTGGGCCCTGGCAGGCTCAGCTGGCCCCCCCATGAGTGTCAGGGGTGTTTTGGGGGTGTGAGG
Source organism: Struthidea cinerea (assembly GCA_013397865.1). NCBI lineage: Eukaryota > Metazoa > Chordata > Aves > Passeriformes > Corcoracidae > Struthidea > Struthidea cinerea. The sequence goes on from VZTI01003809.1 coordinate 2,291,034, forward strand.
GAAGAGGAGAGGGGAGAAGTTACAACCAGTTGTACTGGTTGTGACCAGAATGTCAGGAAGAATAAGAACAGGAGGGACACAGGGGGTTTTGGTACAATGAGAGCAACAGACACCTTTCTAAAGCTGCTTAGAGCATGGAGCAAAGTCCTTGGTAGTGGTCATTGAATACCTCAGACCTAGATAGGTCACACCTAAATTGCAAGATTCCTAGGATGTGCCGAGGAACACCAGGTCAAGGTTGAAATTCCAGGACCTGGCTGCCTTCTTATGTGGAACTTTTGGATAACAGTTGCAGCTGAAGCTCCAGTTTCCTCAGGGGTTTCCCTGAAGCCCCAGGAAACTGTATTTGGGTCATAAAACTAATCTGAACAAGCCCAAGAAGAAGAGTCCTCTACCTTCAAATGCATTTCTGTCTGCGGGCAGAGGCTGCTGGCACCTGTGTCTCTGGGGGTTGGGAGGAGGGCTGCCCACCAGTGTCACACCCGGGGTGCCTGTGAGCCACGTCTGTGCACAGCTTGCCTCTGGCATGCCAGCCAAGTTTGCCTCGTGCCTCTGGAGTCGTGTACCTGTGCCAAGTGCTCTGGCTAAACGCAGCTCACCTCCGAGGTGTGAGGAGCAGGTGGAAAGCTCCAGATCTCCCACAGTTTCTCCTCTGGGACATGTTGGAGGATTGGCTCTCCAGCTGCCCAGCTGTAGTCATGGCCTTGGAGCACCTGCCTGGTCTCTCATCGCTGATGGTGATCTTGGACCATCTGCAAGGGAGAAGGGGTCAGACAAGGGGCTGCCACATGTGGCACAGGTTAATAAAGTGGACACCAAGAAATGAACACTTTCAGCAACAATTGCTGGGAGGCAGAGGGAAAATTCATAGAAATATGGCTACAGTGGGTTTTTTTAGGTCTAGAGTAAATCCTTTTTTCCTTCCCTTTTCCTCTTCCTGACCTCTCTGCTTGCCCCTGTGCTGCAATCCCATTGAACTTAATTAAGGTACTGGAGAACCTTAGCTTGTCTGGAAACTTGCCATTTTCCAGCTGATACCTGTGGTGATGACTGTGTCCAGCTTTCCTCACAACCACAGCAGCCCACAGGAGGTGGGCTCACCCCAGGAGAAGGGGCTTGCTTTCTCCAGCTAATGTGACTGCAATAATGCTTGCCTGAGGGGAGGCAGGAGTGAGCCAGGTTCTGCCTGCCAAGGAGAAGACAGCCAGCTTGTGAAGAGGCAAGAGCTTGGGCTGGATGGACAGCCCATGTACAAGGTGTGAGTGCTGTTGTTATACTGAACAGGGTAACACACTCAGCCTTGGTTTATACACAGCAACTGGAGCAGACCTGCTTTTCCATGTAGCAGTCAGAGTTCAAGTGCCTGCATTCAAGCAGGAAAGATTTCCTCGCTTTTTGGACTGCTGCCTGGCTTGTGATGTCTCTTAGATGGCAATAACTGAAGGTTTTTTTAAAATCTCTCGAGTTCGCAGCACCTAGGTCTGTGAGTCAGGCAGTGGTCTCTCCAGCTTTCAGATGAGTGGAGGACCAGGATTCATCTTAGATTTGGCAGACTCTGCAGTGCTGTATTATAGAACACATGGCTGAACATTGCCCAGACCCAGATTTGACTTGCAAGACAGTTTTATGCGACCCCCTGGACACCCTGGCTGGTCAGGAAGTTTGGCAGGGACAGAGATTCAGGTTGACTTCATGACTCTACCATTTTCAAATACAGAGTCATACAGTTTCATGTATACTGGTCTGGCCTCCAAACACCTGGCTGGGACTAAAAATGGTTTCTCAACTTAAAAATAATGGCCACATAAAAGATTCCTACACATCCTATCATGCAAAAATACTTAGGCACTCTGCTGGTATAAATGGTGAGAGCACTGGAGATGTCCGCATGCCTAACTCTCAAACCACTGCAGCAAGAGTGGTAGGAAGTGCCTGGTTTTCATCTGTCACTGTTGGAAGTCCTGCATACCCCAAAAGGGGCAGCTGCTGGGGTGGGAGGAGGTAGCGTTGTTAGAGAGGTCTCACAATGCTCTGTTCCTCAGAAAGCTCCCCTTCACTGACACCTTTGTCTGCTCATATTTTCCAACAGCTTCTTTGAAGAATCGTGAAGTCAGTGACCCCAGCAAAAGAGAGGCACAAGTGCAGGTACTCTGGCAGAGGAAGGATGTTCAAGCAGTTTTTCCTGTTGTCTGCTCAAGCTGGGCTCACTTCAGCCTTTCTTTCCTGGCTTATATTTTCTTAACCACCTGGCAAATGCAGTTGTCTCAAGGTTGGGGTTTTTTCCCTCCCCCTCTCCATGCACACATGTGCTCCATCCCTTTGAAAGAAAAACTTGGTGGGCCCTGGTGTCTGAGCTTCTTTCTGCAAGAGGTCTCACACCTCTGACTGATGCCTTTATGCTGCTCTCTCTGGAAGGGGATGAACTTCATGCAGGGCACCTGACTCCAGACTGCAGGATATAGCACTCTCAGGAATTTGGTAGGAATACTACTTGGCCTGGCTCCTATCAGCCAGCTGCAACCTGAGCTGCTCCTTCCCTTCCTCCCTCACACCTGACTTGGGGGACTCAGCTCCTGTTCCCAGCATGGGTGGGAACAGGAACTTTACCCTTAGCAAAGCTCTGTGCTGGATGTGTGTGGGATACAGCCAGAGCACTGTGGTGACCAGTTAAGTCCCATGGTAGTGCTGGTCAAAACGGCCCAGGATAGCATGCCCTGGAGTAACGCTGGCTCCTTTGGAATAGGGATGAGGTGAGGGCACTGAATTTGTCTCCTGTCCATCTAAATGTAGCTGGTGTTTCTGGCCTGATAGAAATGAAACACCATGAGCTGAGGTTGTCATGAGTCTTGTGATGATGAAAATCCTACCCAAAGGGGAGCTGAAGACACCAGCTGCCCCCAAAGTGGTCCCAATCTTCTGTAGCTCAAGTATCAGGAAGAGTTTGAGTTTAACAACCAGATTAACACCTGGGGAGGTCTCTTCTCTGAAACTACTATAAAGCGAGGGATGAGAGGTGTACAGACAGGCTGGCAAGTTCTGCCTATCCTTTTCCTCATGGGTAATTTGTGTTTCTGAGTGAAGCATATTGCGCCGGTGGTTTAACTGAAGACTGTATTTGGTTTTTTCTAGGTTGCATGAAGAATTAAAGATGGCAAAAAGTGATGATTATGTACACATCTTGCAGGGTCTATTAGTCTTTGGGAATGTGGTCATTGGGGTAAGTGAAGTGGAACGAGTATAGGTGGAGGCTTCCTTCCAGTATGACACTTCTCAAAACAACAGTTCTCCCTCTTCATGTGTGAAGTCCACACATAAATAGTCCAGTAAACCATGAGAGAAGAGGATAAGGAGAGCTGTCCTAGATGATCAGTTGGGTGGGAAAGGGACAGCAGGGGCTGATCCACAATACCAAGATGGGTTCTAGGGGAAAAGCCTTAGAACTGTCAGCAGGAGCACATTTTTCCAGCCACCTCCCTCCATATAGTGATGGAATGGTTGTGTTCATTCTTTCTTAACATCCTCAAGTCCTAGGCCTGACTTCTCAGATCAAGGCTGGGTGAAATTTGCCTGCAATTCTTCTGTGAAGTCCCAATACAAGAGATTGTAGAGCTGGGCAGAGGAGGAGTTGGGTAGCTCCTATTTGGCAGGAAGCTGAATGAAAGGAAAGCAGTCTACACCTGTTTCTGTCTTTGCTACTTCTTTGGTGAAGCTTGATCTAATGGATTTCTTGTGCTTCCCAGATGTGCGGCATTGCCCTGACAGCAGAGTGTATCTACTTCGTGTCTAACCCCCATGGTCTCTACCCTCTACTGAAAGCCACAGAAAACAATGACATCTATGCTGCTGCCTGGATTGGCATCTTCGTCGGCCTTGCACTCTTTGCTCTGTCTATCCTTGGTATCATTGGAGTCATTAAGGCCAGCAGGACCTTGCTGCTGGTGGTAAGTGTGGCAAAGTTTGCCTTCCTATTGCTGCCCAACTGAACAAATGCTGCCTTAGTGTCCCTGGTCACCTTGGGAATCAACCAATGAGCAAAGACAGCTTTTTTACTGAGAAGGAGCCAAAGGTTCTTCTTGATCATGGCTGTGCTGTCCCAGAAGGTGACTCCCGTGAAGACACATGCACAAGAAGCTCCCGAACCAGGCTGAGGGAACTAATGGAGATAGCCGCAGTGGATGTTTGACTGGCGTTGCCCTGAAGCAATGCAGGAGCACTTGTGCTATAGCTGGGATGTGGTTTAGATCCTTGTTTCTCCCCACCCCTTACTGCTTTTCAGCTGTCACGAACTATTCAGTTTAGGAGCTGATAAGTAATGACTTCTGTACAAGGCATTAGTGAGTGTCAGGATGCCAAATATGGGTGCAATCAGGAGCACAAGACATCAGCAGGCAGGCAGGCAGAAATTATAGGGGTGGGGACAGAGCTTTGGATAAGCCAGGAACAATGTTAAGATGTGGACAAATCTCTGTATGTCTTACTTAGTCCTTTAGTTTGACAGTAGCAAAACTTAATTGGTGCTTGCATTAATGAAGGATGGAGATGAAAACTCTGGAATGAGCTCTCTCGTGGATTACTGTGGGGTGGTAGGGTGTCTGTTTTACACAAGAGGCACTCAGAGATCTGAACTGTTGGGCTAGAGAATATGCCAGCAAACAGCTGAGGAAATAGAATTCCCTTAACTCTGAATTTTGGTGTCTTGGCTGACACCCAAGGCTCTGGTTTAGGATATATTGAGAGGGTACAAGGGACAGAAGCTGGGGAAAGTAGGAAAAACATGCCTTAAATCAGAGAAGAACATTATAAAATGTGGGAGGAGGAACAGACATGAGAACTCCAAAAGGAATATGGAAAATGTCAAAGGGATTATGCTGGAAAGGGAAAAGAAAGAGTGAAAGAGAATATGAGAGGTGACCCTTGGAATCTGTTTTCATGAAGGATCTTTGCTCACAATGTAGGAGTGTCCAGGAAATCTGATGATGAAAAATCAGGGGGATCTGAGTGACACCCTAAGTTGCACCTTCTGTTTCCCCAAAGTACAATCTCTCCTGCTAGGAGTAAACAGCTTCCTGTTGAAAAGCTTATAGCTGGCAAGTGGAAGTGGAAGGAGGACACATGACACAAACATGGGTTGCCAATGAGACGCAACAAAGAAAAGGACAAAGTATTTTCCGTGGAGGGAGGGTAGTCTTAATGCCAAGAGGTTCTGATGAAATCTTGTCTGTGAGATGGAGTACAATTCCAGTCATTCACCTTCAAGAAAGCAGATTGCAAACTGAAACAAGCACAGGCAAGGGCTACGTGAACATTTAGGGGCACAGAGAGGGCAGAGGGGAATACGATAGCCTGGCCATTTTTGCATCAAGCAGGGTTTCCAGCTTAATCTTGGAAAAAATGCTGAACTGCTTCTCCAAGAACTAATTCTGCTCTCTTTCTCCCCCAGTACATCATTCTGATGCTGATCACTTTTGCATTTGAAATGGCTTCTTGCATCACAGCAGCGACCCACCGAGACTCTGTGAGTATTTCTTCCCTCATGTATTCTTTTAACTGCGCTGGGAAACACAAGTTCTAGGGCACACAGTCATCCCATTCAGTGTAGTAAATGTGATAATACAGTGTAAACTCACAGAACTACTGCTGAGCAGAAGACAACCCCACAAGAAAAAACTCCAACATCATTATTCTAATCAAAGAAATAACTTCATTCTTTCTGACGTAGTTTTGTTATTTTTAACATTTTAAAATATTTACAACCTTGTAGTTAAGGAAATAATAGCGTGGGTTAGCTGAATCATCAATACAGTGTTTAGTTTTTCAGCTACAGACTGATTAATCTATCATACACACAGAAGACAAATCTTCAGCATTGCCCCAGGCAGTGTTACTGGAGAGGGAAAGATTACATGGATTATTGGAGATACTGTGGGGAGGGAAATGATTTGTGGTGCTTTAGTTCCAACATACCAGCTGCAATCCATAGCTTCTGCACATCTCTTGTGATCTACATCTGGTAGTGCCTGCTTGAGATCTTCATCTTTGTGGCTCCTGCTCCTCGAATCCTGCTCTTTATTCTCTTGTGTGTAAAACTGGAGGAGAAGCAACATTCCTGTGCTCCAGCAGGACACTGAAACAAGAAAACAAACCCTCCCCAAATAACCCTGTATTTGCTTTACGTGGCCACTTATTTACATAGTTCCTGCATTTTTCTCTGTTGGTTTTTTTTTCTGTAGCTCACTCCAAGTGTCTTCCTGAAGCAAATGCTGGAGAGATATCAGAAGTCAGAGCCGGCCAGTAACAGTGACAAGGAGCTCACAAAGACATGGGATGAACTCATGCTTCAGGTAATAACAACGCTGAAAAGTCACTAATTACTAAATGCTCTTCAGGCCTGGAATTTCAAGTCCTCCTTGGGGCTGCTGGATAACAAAGAGCATCAAGGCATCTGCCTTGAACCTTAAAGAAAGTTCTGACACACATCCCCTCTAGCTCATTTATCAGACAACAGACTGTCAAAGGCAGGCACTTCAAAAATCTCTCCCATAAATTTGTGATTAATGCCTAACTGGTGTCCTGACATGTGCAGGGCTGTGACCTGGGCCCACAAAGACCCTTCCCTCCTCTCTCCCTGCAGAACCATTGCTGTGGGGTGCTGGGCCCCTCCGACTGGCAGGAGTACACGTCTGCCTTCCGCCTCACACACAACGACGCTGACTACCCCTGGCCACGGAAGTGCTGCGTCCTGGATGCACAAGGGCTTCCTGTCAACCTTGATGGCTGCAAACTTGGAGTGCCTGGCTACTATAACAGCAATGTAAGATCATCTCTGCTTTTTCCAGTTAACATATGTCAGTCAAAAGTGCCTTGCTGGAAGGGAAAGAAACCGTGAATAGCCTTTCTCCTTCACTGTAAGCTACAGGTGTTCAAAAGCTTTCTGGAGGAGAAGAAAGGCCTGTAGAGTCCTGACCATATTGCTGAACACAGGACAGGAATTTATTTTTAGGATAGAGGCTTTCCTGATGGAGAGAGAAATCTCCCAAGCCACTGGTAAGAAGTGACATCTCTAGCATGTGGAGGGACAGTAGCTACATCAAACTTAGCCCAAGGATGAGCGTATACAATACGAGTGAGCAAATCATCAGTTCTCCTCCTCAAGGAAAAACTTTTCAGTAGACCAGCGTGTCCTATTCGCTAGGTTGCTGAGCATCAGCTTCTGCACTATCTTGCATTTCTAGAAGGCATTCAAGCTTCCAAATTTGCCTTCAGCTTTTTGATTCTGGAGGTCAATTCTCTGTCAACTGTGTTTGGTTATCTAAGTGTATTTGGCAAGTGGATGGCACAGGAAGTTGTCCTTGAAGTGTTTGAGGTGGGTCTATGTATTTGGAGCCAGAAACAGGTAGGTTATCTGCAAGTTGCAATAAGCAGTGTATCTCTGGCTTGGTTTTTTGAGACCCTCTGAGCTACCCAAATTGCAGTAGGAGAGGAGCATGCCACCTAAGTCTCTCTCAGAGGTGGATAAGCTTGTCACCTTGCAGTGCAGGCTCAGCACTGGTGTTGAGTCATTCCTGGTTGTCTTTCAGGGTTGTTATGGCGCTATTTCTGGGCCAGTGAACACACATGCCTGGGGTGTTGCCTGGTTTGGCTTTGCCATCCTCTGCTGGACTGTAAGTACTTAATATTTGCCTTTATTTCCTCTTCTCTTCTCTTGCTGTTCCACACCCATTTGGGTGGAGGTGGATGACAGGACTGACGCATTTAAAATGTCCATAGATTATCGTCATTCATTCATCACAAATCTGCTTGTAGCCTGCTCCACTAATGGCCACATTTACAAGTTCCCCTCCATTCTGGCTTCCAGAGGTGAGGAACTAGATGGCCTTCCAGCCTGCCATGGCCTGCTGCAACCTGCTGCCATCTCAGCAAAACAACACAGCAAACACAGCTTGCAGATACTTCTTTGTGGAGGGTATTGGATCATCTAAGCAGTAATCATGATAGATAATTTGGTTTGTTGTTCCAAGATTTTGTACGAGTGCATAAAGTACTCAGGGTTCAGCAGCTTCATGACAGATAATCCCCAGTGAGATGAGTGATATAGTCAAATAGTTATAGCTGCACATATCTTCTTTCTTTACTGTGTAGTTTCCGTGGAGATAAAAAACTTTAAGTTTCCTCTGCCTGAACAGGCTTTGCTTTTCAAGAATTCCCATTGCTCTCTCCTACCAGTTGGACTAAATGGGGCTGGGGGAGAGGGGGAAAGCAGGAAATGGGGAGCAGAGAAACTTAACAGTGTTGTTGTTTCAGTTCTGCGTCCTCCTTGGTACCATGTTCTACTGGAGTGGGATTGAATACTGAAGGCCCCGTGTCCTCAGTGCTGTCCTGAAGAGCCATGTGAAACTGCATTTGTTTGTCTCCTGCTCCATTCTCCTTGGGCCATGGAGGATTTGAAGTTTTCCCACTACCTCTCCCATATATACTTTTGCCTCTCCATAAACTTGACACAAAGAACTGATGACTGCAGGAAAGAATCTTCTTGTCCCTGCTTTGCCCCTTGTTCTGCAGCCTTAATGCCTCCTGGCTGAGGCACAATCCTTCTTTCACTGTGCAAGAAATCCTGGAGCGTAAGAAAAAAAGTGATCTGATTTGTTCTCTGATGACAACAGAAAATAAACTGTCCATAAACACTTGCTCCAGAAAAACATCTCTCTAAAATTAGTTTGAATTTAAATTATAGTGCTTCAGCAAGGGCCGTGTGAGCAAAACTGTAACCTCCTCTGAGCAATAAGGACGGATGCTGCAAGGGAGAACACTGCAGACCTCTCCATTATATTTTACTGTTCAACTTCTCTTGCTGGTCTCTGTCACCCTTGCCTTAGAATAAGGCAGATTCTCTGAGCATTTAAGTGTGTCAGCGATAAAAACATGTCACAGACAAAAAGTCTGTTGCTAGTCAAGCCCAATAAAAGGCTAGCTCACTCCTCAGCAATATGCTGCCTATATTCAAGCCTACCTCCTGTCTTTGATGAAACTACTGCATGTGCTCCTACCTTCAGAAGTGCCACTCCAGGAAAAGCTCCACTTGCTAACAAGCAACTTCTTCAAAAAAGCTGTTACGTACTTCACACAAGATTTCATACATCTACGGGCTAGAATTTGTGCAGACTACAAGGGGTTCTGTGCTGTAGTTGCCTTTACAAAAGTGGCTGTCCCATGCTCCTAGTTTACTGTGCTTCTTGCTTCAGCTACCTGTGTGTATATGGTCACATCCCCTGCGTCATTCCCCTTCCACATCCCTGGATCAGGTAGGACAAAAAGCAAATAATGGCAGTGAGTAACTCTTGTGAAAAAATGCAAGCAAGGAGCTAACAGAACCAAACCCAGTCCTTGCATCAGCACTTGCAGTTCTCACTCAGTTCAATAAAGGCTGTTTACTTTGGCCCAGACTGAGCTGGTGTCTTTCCTAGTGAACGCTTCAGTAGTTAAACATGTTGTGAGAAATGTGCTCCTCCACAGAGCGTTTTAAGGTGAAGCCTCTTCCAAAGATGTACTGGTTCAGGTCCTGATGCTTGCCATCTGCCTTGATTCTTTGTTTTTGTATATTCACCAAAATACTAATTAAAAAGAAGTGGAAGTGATTTTTTTCTCTTGTACAAGGTTGTGTCTTTGGAATGGGTAAATAATAAAGGTCTGTGTCTGGGACAGGTGGGGCAGGACAATGACAGGCTTTAACATGCTGTAACAGAGATGTTAAAGCACCAGGATGCAGCATGCTCCAGAAACTCAGCAGCCAAATAGTTCCTTGCCAGAGTGCTGGGGGAGAGAAGAGGGCAGATATAGGGGCAAAGAGCTTGAGGAAGAAATGGGTCCCTGCAACACAGACAGAGTTTTCTGTATGACTGTGCCTTCAGAACTGACAGTCCTCACGGATCGGCCACTTGCCTGGTTTAGTGGCATGGAGAGGAGAGAAATAGGGCAGGAAAGACATGGCAGGCACAGAGAATCTGTCCTTGCTCGGCCAAACCCTCCAGCAGCTCTTGGTCATGGCAGCTGCCATGGATAGCTGCCCCCCTGCATAAGGGCCTCCTGCTCAAGTTGTTTCTGAAACTCAAGCAGCTCTGCAAATGGGTGAAACAACTGGCTGTGGGACTTTCTGGAGGCTAGTAAGGCCTTCTGAATATGGATGTCACTGGACATTTAGCCTGGAGAAAACTGGAGGACCACAGAAGCAGATAAGATCAAATATTATTTTCCACCTCTGGTCTTCTGCTTCAGACCTAGATCCTTTCTGCTACATCTAAATGTGGTATGGTTACAGCACTGCATTTAATACAGAGGAAAATGCTGCAGGATTTTGAAGGAGAAGAGAAACCGAGACTACTTTCAATAGACTATTGCAGTATTAACTGCCCCAACCAGTTGCAAATGATACCATTGACCTATTATATAAATGGCAGCTCAAGTCAATTTGGGTTTGGGTTCTTCAAATTTGCTTTTTGCTTCTTAAGCTTTTCCCTTCCATTGCACTTCATGATTTGTGCACTAAAAAAATAAAAGCTGTGACCAAGTGATCCAGGCAATGGTGGATCTGTGCAGAAGGGCCAAACATGCCACAAAAACCAAGTTTTATCTGCCTGAACTAAGGGGGAAGGAGAATGACAGAATGATGTTGAGCAGGATATTTAAAAAATCCTGCTGAAAAATCTGAAAAAGCCATGCTTCTGAAGGCTGATTCCAGCCTCTGCAAGTTCTTTACCTGGGATGCCAGGGAAAGGGTGAGGAAGGGATGGAGTCTTGGACGGGAATGGTGGTTATCAGGTTTAGGTGTCAGCTGAGACTTGTAAAGAAATCCTGGTCATTTTCAGCTGTTTGGATTGCTTCCTGAAGGCATGCACGTACGTGGTCTTCAGAGCAGGCAGTATGCATGTGTACATGAGAACTGCTGAACTAAGACATCCTGCTAAGACAGGATGAAGAAAAAAAAAATGCCCCAGGTGGAAGTCGTATGGTTTGTTTGCAGATTTACTCTGTAGGTGTGAATATTCACAGTTCTCTCTTGGCAATAAAAGCACACTTCAATTCTCCCATGGAGGTACCAAATGTATTTTTAGATTATTAATTTATCACAATATTCTCAGCTCTGAGAAATCAAGGGTCTCACTGAGAAGCATCCTCTGTTCATAGTTGATGGAGTGGCATGTACTCCAATCTAAAAAGAATCCCAAATCCTCAGCTGCTCCCCTCCCACGCACACAGAAATGTAACCTGTTGTTTTTCACGCTGCCGAATGTTTGTGGCTGGCAGTACTGAAGGTCTCTGTTCCTTCAGGCAATGGGGCAATGTGGGGCTACCTTTGTGTATTTTTTGCCCTGACCCCATTTTTCCAACAAGTTTTCCTACCCCTTCCTCCCTTCCCCTCACTTCTGCAGGAGACCTCTGCACAGACTCTTTCAGGCCCTGTTTTTCTTTACCTTGCTGGTTTCTGCGGTTTCACATACAATGGCCATTATGTGCCACACTTGCATTTGGTTACCCACCTCATTGGGAAAACTGGGAACCAGGCTGCCAGTGGTGTTCCATATCCTCTGGCACGGGTGATTTATTCTCTTTCCTGCTCACTGCCCTGGCATCTTAGTTTTTCACATTCCTTACAGCAGGGACTCATGCCAAGAAAATGTTTATCAGGACCAATCACCTAAAACTAGCTCAATAAACAAAGCCTCCTACTCCCAACCCTTGGCAGCCCTGCCCTCCTTGGCAACTGGGGAAAGCCCCTGCAACGCGTGGTATGCTGGGAACCTCCTGCAAGAGCTCTCCCTGTAATCTCAGGCATCTATCTTTAGGAGATCCTCCTTCGGGAGGAGTGGAATATGACTGCTGGGGGTTTGTCCTCAACAGGAAAAATGGTGAGGGTGTTCCTGACCTGCTCGGGAGGTGAAATTACATCATAGGCAAGGGCATGTGCAGTTCTTGCATGATCACTATGATGCCTTAGGTTTTAACTTCTATGTTTTTCAAATCCTGTACTGCTTAGTGGGTAACTCTGAAGTTTCGTGTGGCCTGTTAACTTCTGCTCTCTCATGCTGGTTAGATGTAACAAAGCCTCTCTAGGTTTGCACTTCAAGGATGTCAGGCCCCAAAATGCGTAAACTAAAGCCTAGAGAAGGGGGGGGGCAAACTTGGGGTAATTACATCATTAACTGAAGGTTAATGGAGTAATCAGGAGTTGTTAACCCTGATATGCAAATGAGCCAAACTTATAAAAGTGTGAAGCACCCACGACCCAGCATCCATCTCGGGTGTAGCCTTTTGACTGCCCAGGGTGTACCTTGAAGGCCCTTCAAATAAATACCTACCTTTATTCTCTTATTTTTGTCTAGCCTCTGTTTTTAGGTGGCCACCTCAAGGCATCAACTAGTGGAGATAAACTGTGCAAGAGAGACAAGTGATGAGCAGTGAGCTGCTCTGCTACCCAGGGCTAACTGTGAGCCAGTGCAGGACTCTCTATTTTTCCCAAAGCAACGCTCACCTTTAGCAGGATACAGTGGCTGGCACAGAGGCTGGAGACTGTAAAGCCAAGTCACTTCAAAAAATCCCTGTAAATAACCAGCTTAGTCCTTGTACACTGTCTGACCCTTGGTGTTTAAAGTAAATTACCTCACAGTGCAAAAAAAAGTAAAGAGGTTTGTGAGCGCATATTTTTTCTGATTTATTCTTCCTGATTGTTATGAAATGTTACCTGATATTTTTCAGACTGGTTCAACTCAATCTTATGGCTGGGTGTTGGGTTTTTTTTCCTTTTTGAGTTTTACTTATCTGGAAACTTCCTCTGTTTAATAATCATCATGTGTGTTATTCTCCTTTCTCCAGCTCTGGTTGTTCCCATGTTTTTGTGCCTTGTGGTTCTTTCTTAAGCAGCTACAAAGTTTTTTTGGAAGTCATTTCCTCTCACTGAATTCAAATATTTCCTGGTCTTTTCAGATAAGGGATTTAAATGACAGAGGGGTGTACCCTCTGCAGCAGATGTGCTATGGAAGAAAACAGGTCCCATTTTAAGATGGATCTGGACCCAAATTGCAAACGTAATTCCTAGGAGTTGTCTAGGTTTGCAAAATGTAGTTCATCTCACACTGCAGTCTGCTAATAAGACATAAGAAAATACCTACCCTGTTTAATTATGGAGTGAGGCAAACATTGGAGTTTTAACTGTGTCTAACTTCTGAGAGCAGCAGGACTTGGGCAGCTCTGAGCTTTGCAGATCCCATTCATTTCTAATCCTTTGCTCTGAAATTGTTCATCCTTTACCCTTGTGGTAAGGCATGTTCTTTGAAAACTTTATCCTACTCAGATGGAATATGAACTCAGAAATCTCACTGCCTTTCTCTATCTTGGCTGTTATGATTCTGTTCTTTTTGTTGGTGGTGGTGCCTTGTGCCAGTCTCCCTTCCCTGGACTGCCTGCCTCCCCTTTGCTGCCAGCTGACCTTTAGCCCCATCCAGTGGGATACCAGTGGGATGTCCTGTTGCCCAGAGCTGCTGGACTCGTGTGTTGCAGTGAGGATGCATGAGATACCAGTGTCAAATGCTCCTCGGCACTGGGTTAGGTTGAGTCCTGGTTAACAGCCAGGTTGGGAACTTGCTTAATCCTGGTTTTGGCTTAGCTGAAAGCATCCAGGATGTTGTAGCTGTGGCTTCCAATACAACCTACACAGGGCATTGCCCTGAGTCAGGCAGGCAAAAGAAACTGGCTGAAATTGTGTTCAAGCACTTCCATGTGTTTAAGCACCGTGATTTAGGGCACAGTGCCGACTGGAGCATGAGCAGGTCTGCAGTGTGCCTTCTGCCTAATTTTCATAACCATGGGAATGCTGTGGGGCAGTCTGAGATTGTCTCCTTGCCTTATGGCCAAGCCACTGCTAGACTCTGTGGCACAAAGAATAGGAAAATACTGGTTCTCATACAGCAGTAATAATTGGCTCTGGCTAACAACAATTCCAGAGTTCAACAAACATGGTTTTCTCTCTCAATTTGTGTGCCAGTTGCCATGGTAAGCAGGAAGCACAACCCAGGGATTTTCGTAAAGGGAAACTGAAGTCATGAAGGAGGTAGGAAAGGGAGTCAAGCCCTGAGTTCAGCAGCTGAGTAGGAAAAAAAATATTTCATTTAACCTGATGATTCATCTGCCTTTTAGGGATAACAGTGAGCAAGCTGCACTGCAGATATGTCCACTGAGGCTACAAGCGCAAGAAAACCCCTCTTTTTTTTTCCTCTCTTTGTTCCCAGGATGGAATTAGAGACACATAATAACAATATTCGCTTCCATGCTACAGCTCAGAGATTGGCTCAGTGAGAGCCAAGGAACTAAATTCATAGTTTCTTTAAGTTCTTGCTTGTCCTTTACAAATCAACAGAAGTGCATACACGATGCACCAGAGGCCTTCATAGTAACTTCTCCTGTTCCAGCTTGGCTTCTGCTGTACAAGCACTGGGATCACAAAGTTTTTCCATACTCTACTCCGAGTTGCTCTGCATTATCACAGGTAAGGCAGAATTCTGCAGGTGTGCTAAATGGGAGCACATGGTTGCACATCACTGAAACTTCAGCCTGGTAGAACTAGAAATAGTAAGAAAAAAGATGATTTTACCCTTGAAAATTTTAAAGCATTTCAGATACCATTAATTCTACAGAAATCTCCAAGCCCTCACTTCATTTTCAGAGCTGCAAAGCAACTGCAGTTCCCATAACCTCCAACCAGAAAAGTGTGTGGTCAGGCCCTAACCTTCAATACCCACCATCAAAGCCCACACAAACACAGATCAGTACCCCGGCCACTCACAAAACAATAGAGGGGCTCAAACTCCGTATCAGAGGATGACAAAAGCATTTGCACTGCATTCATAAACCAAATCCAGAAAAATAATAAAATGTTACAAAACATCACTAGGGCACAGATCTGTTTTTATAAAAACTCCAGTTTAATCTCATGGCTGAGACCTGGCAAAACATCTTTCTTTTGTGGCTGTTGTTTTTCTTTTCTTTTTTTTAAACAATCAGGCACAGAGGCAGGCAAGTCCACACGGAGAAAAAAGCTTAACAAAACTGCAATTCGTCAGAGCTAGCAGGAAAAATAATCACAAACCAGGGCCCGTGGGATGGAGACAGTCCTTTTCATAGCGTCCAGATTCCAGCCCTTCTCTTAACCTGGCAGCAAATAATATTTCAAAGGGGACTAGTGCCTGCAAGCACAAGATCCAAGGTCGGGACTGCTGCATGGAGCCCTCAGAAAGTTCTTGCCTTCTGCCATCCTTCCTTTCTGGGGCTGTTAAAGTCCTACTCCATCTCCAGTCGAACTCAGTGGGAAGTTTTCCATTCCTTGCTTGGAGCAGCATTACTTATCACCAAGCCTTTACATCAATTAGGGGCAAGCAAAGGTTAAACGAAATAGGGATCAGCTGCAGCTTCTCCCCCCACCCCTAGAGATTTTTATTCTTTTTTTTCTAGAGATGGAGAGAAGCAAAAGGGACAACTGCAAAACCTGGGCATGCCTGAAAGGTAGTATATGCTTCAGTAGATTGCTTGCATTTTCAAGGGCTGGGGAGAAGCTTGTGGTGGAAAGCTAAATCAGCCCTTGAACTCTGGTCTCCCCTGATCCTGTCCCTTCTTTCCCAGGACAAGGTCCTTCTCAGGAAGGCAGATTCAGGCCTTCTGCCCACCACAGATTAACCAGAGCTAACTAGCTACTCTGTGGGCAAAAAGCCATTTATCTCACACTCTCAGTGCTGCAAAAGTAGCAGCAGAAAACAATTCCATGCGTCAGCCCAAGTTTCAGAGATGTGTAAAATACTATTTAGGCAATTCCTTCATTTGAATTTCAATTCCTTTTTAATACATTTATATAGAATGTTCTTTTATATATATATATATAAATTTAAAAAATATTCACCATTACAGGCGTTTCAGAATCCATAAAGAAAGAAAGAAAAAAGATTTTGATTGCACCATTTGGACTCTGGATGAGGGAAAATGTTGTAGGCTTCATGGATGCTCTCTAATACAGACCTAAGCTCGTCTGAAGGTCTAAAGGCAAAAATATAAGTACTTCAGTCTTTCTGCAATGATAGCATGAGAGGGACAGCCCAGAGGACTGGGGTTTATAAGGTAAAATATAATCTTCATTTCTGTTTCCTCTCCTGCCAGTGAGGC
Organism: Struthidea cinerea; assembly: GCA_013397865.1. Taxonomy (NCBI): domain Eukaryota; kingdom Metazoa; phylum Chordata; class Aves; order Passeriformes; family Corcoracidae; genus Struthidea; species Struthidea cinerea. Next base: position 2,307,231 of record VZTI01003809.1, read on the forward strand.
AGCTCCCACATGAGCTAACATTATCCATGCCTCTCCTTTCCATCAGGGATTCTCACCTTTGCCAGCTCAGCCATCTCCCTCTGAGCTATGGTTAAGAGAAGCTGCATCAACCCTCTGACTACATGGGAAGAATAAGTGAAATTTACTCACTTGTCTTCCACTGGTGAAAGTTCACAAGCAACACGTGCTGGTGATATTTTGTCATGTCTGATACTGGGGCCATCTGCAAACTGGGGAATAGCCTTTACTTTTCACAGTCTCAGGAGAACTGAAATGTACTGCAGGGTCTCTGAAGTGATCCTTGCGGAGCTGCAGATGATGAGCCAGTCTATTTAGGAAGGTCCTTTCAGTAATACCAAGAAAACCTAGCTTGGCTCTCCTGGGCCAGACTCATCTCCCATAAATCTGATCTATCCCTCTTCATAATGCTTCACAGATAAACAAAGGAAAAACACAAACTACACCCCCAAACAAACAAACAAAAACAATAGAAAACAAACCAAAAACTAAGAAGAAAAACCACAAGAAAGAAGAAAATCCTTTCTGAAAGAGATCAGGTCTGACCCTGAAACTGACATCGGGGACAGCTTAGTAAAGCTGGATCTCAGGAAGCTCCTGCCACCCAGTCAGCACCATTCAGTGGGAGATGACATCTGTCTTCCGGTCCTGTCCAGCTCCCAAGCTCTGGTCCTTCAGGCTGACTGCAGGTACCAGAATCAGCATGGATCCACCAGCAAAGCTTTACAGGCTCTGCAGAAGGCTGAGTCTGGGGTGGGGAACGATGACACCTGCGCAACAGGGCACCTTGCAACTAAGAACGTGCTTTCATCTCTGCAGGACCTGGGGCTTTACTTTAAGTGCTCTTCATACATCAGCTGAAGGCTGGAGATGAAATTGTAGATAAGAAATGGGATCAAGCTACAAAATAGAGATATCATTACAGCATCTCTGCTTAATTAAAATCCAGGACCCAGATCTGAGTTCAAATTCTGAAACACCCTTAAAAAGTATAGTCTGGATACAGATTTTAGTTGAGGCTGATCTTTAATATCAAGTAAAGACTTCTAATAATTTTCTCTTGCAGGAGTTTCACCACTTATGCCAAAAGCACTATTACTTACTGGAATGCTGTTAAGAGTTGAGATAGTGTATTATATACAAATTGCCAGACCTCATTTCTTGTTCATAGATCAGCTTATATGAGAATAAGCAGGGGAAAAAAATGGTTTTAGCATGCCAAGGTTTCATCATGTTTTCTTTTCCGTTTGATGCATTTCTTCGTGAGCTTCCCTAGCTCCCTTCCAGGTGCTTTGGCAGTCAAAACTTCTAGGAACTGAGAGACTGTAAGTCCTTGCCCAAAGTAAACTATTTTGTTGATGCCAAAAAAACCTGGGCATCATTTCCACATATTTTACTTCCTCTAAAACCTTACCACAACACCTCGTATCACACCTTCCCTTTGTCATTAACCCAGCCACGGTGATTAAAAGCTTTCTCATGAGGCAGTGCCATGTAAATGCAGTGTGGAGCTGTGCTAACTATGAGGAGCATGAAGGACTGGAAATTCCCTAGTTTTAATAAGAGGCTGCACAGGCATATTATGGTCTGGGAGTAGAATAATACAATTGTCATGAAGCTGCATATTCTGGGCCTGCTGTCCACAGCTTGCCCAGGTAAAGCATAGGCTGCTGCCTGTGAGAGAACATGGACCCAGACAAGAACTCCAGGCTCTCATCTGGTTTAATAATCTCCCTCAACAAAACTGACAGCATGGACTTAGTTTTCTGCTCTGTTCCCATGTGGCACTATACACAAATAAAAAGTGCAGTGGGGAGGGTCAAAGACTGCAGCTGGTGACAAGGAAAAGCCCTCATGTTTTTTCACATTCCCTTTGGATACGGAAGGAGAAAATTCTGCTGAAGATATATTGGTTGCATTTGTGGGCCCAGAACTTCTCAAAAGTACTGCAGTATATCTCTCCTTTAGCAATCAAAGAGTTCAGAGAGAGCCCTGTATGGGAGGGCCCTCCAGCCACAATGGCACTAATAAAGTGACACAGTCAGTACAGACTACGAGTTCATGGGTTGAGTTTACTAACCATTGGAAATTGCCAGTACTTCAGAAAACAAAGCCCTAAACTCACGTCTTTGGGGAAATTCTGGCTGACACTCGTGGTGGCTATAGCACTTCCTAACAGTTTACTGCTTAAACTATAGCCCATCATATCCATCCGAGGGCCTACGGACTCAGACATTTCCAGGAATGATGGCCCCTGCAAGCACATTACAGGGACAATCTCAGTGCTGGCAGCAACATCTGTGTTCCCATCTCCTCCGTAGCCACCAGTGACACTTAAATTGCAGAGACAGCACAGGCTGTACCTGACTTTGCCATCGCCCACAGTCATAGATCAGGCAAGAGATGAGCCTGTGGTGAACGCAGAGTTAGAGGCTTTATAAAGGAAGCTTTAATTCTATTCCCACGGCAGCTGTTGCATATCTGAACGTGTATTTGCCTGTAACATTAATGTTCCCTTCAGGAGAGAGTTTAATTCACTTCAAATCCCCCTCTCAGGACTTGTTCATGATCTGTTCTGCAGTCCCACAAATCATCCTCTTTACCATACTCGTAATCCATCTGAAAGCACTGAGGTCCAGGGAGGTGGCAACCAGCCACGCTCTCAAAGAAACAGTGTAAAATCTTAGGAGAGGAAGTTTAAATGGAGAAGAAGCACCTGGGGACATGCCACACAGTGGCAATGAAAGACCAAGGGTCAAAGATATGTCAGTCAGGGTGCAAGAGGGCAATAGCCCAAGGATGTGGAAATAAGATCCTCTTGCTTTTGTCTGCTGTCGGCAGTGTGGAGCTCAGCTGGAGATAGCTGCAGAGGTGTCATCTGGCTTTAAGCAATGATGAAAATAGTTGATACTGGATGAAAATAGTTGATACTGGCCTTTGTTATGACCTTGCCTTCATTGCTATCAGCCTGAGGGGTCTCTACTACTGGGCAGCCAGCTGCACACTCATTCCTCAGCCACACGGATCTTGTGTGCCCATGGACGGTGTGACTGAGCACACAAAGCTCGTGAGCAAGACTTGGAAGACTAAAAGAACAACTAGGCGTTTCCTGTCCAGCTGCTTTCATTCCAGCCCTTGCACATGCTGGAAAGAGTATCTCCTTTGATGCAAGGAGAGAGCTGGAGGCAGTCTCTCCAGGTTGCATGTTTATCACTGGAACATCCTTGGGTGTCTCACACCCTGCGTGATTTGCTCATGCCAGCTTCACCTTCCTCTTCAGCTATCCCCAGCCTCCTGCACTGTTTATTTACGCTGTGTAAATCAGAAAGTCCTTCATTGGTGTCTGGGAAACAATGGTAGGAGTTCCCAAACATCTGGACTTACCTCCTTAGCAGATGTTGTGCCCCTGCACCCTGGGCTGCAGTGTTTTGTAAGAGCGTTTCCTCTCAGCCCTATTTTTTAATTATACAGAGATTTACTTTTCCTTTTCTCCATAGGGAGGATGAGACTTTCACAGGGCTTGTTAGAAAATAGGTGTGAGAAATGCAAGTTCCCTGGGACGGGCTTACCATAAAAAAACAGACAGTGAGGGACTGGGCAGGGGAGACAAGGGGAATGAAAAGCACGACAAAGATACTGTGACCTTCCATAGCAAAAGCTTTGCAGGAAACCATAAAGGATTCAGGTCCATCTTGCAGAGAATAGTCATAACAACAGCAAAATGGCAACAGAGTTGGTCTTGGACACTCCTACTCCAACCATTACACAAAAAGAATAGGAGAAACAGCTGCTACTCAATCTGCCTCCCACTTCGTCCATCCAGAATCACAGAGCGCCTCTGGGGCTGGTAGAAGCAGCTGGTAGAGGTCTCCAGTCTCTGGCCGTTCTTGGGGATGGTCATTTTGTTCCGCAGCGTCACCCCTTCAGGCGTTGTCCGCGCAGGGTCGGACAGATCGCCACAAATGGGGCTCAGAGAGGTGGTCTGAGTGGGGCTCCTGATGGGTGACAACAGCACCCTGGAGTCTGCTGAGGAGCTGGGGTGGTCCATGATGGGGAAAGGGGGACTGAAGAGAATCAGACTCTGGGGCCTCCCAGGCCTAGATCTGTAGGAGGGTTTGGAGAACCCCGATGGCCTCTCTATCTTTGAAGACTGTGGGTTATCTCCAGCTGTCTCCCCGCCAGAGGTGCGCTTTCGGCGCAGAACAGGGGCATCCAGAGCAGGGTGATGACTGGACTGAGACGGCTCCAGTGGAGGGCCAAGGCTGCCATGCCAAGGACAGGCTGAGTCCTTTTGAGCCGGGTCACTGTTTTCTTTCTCTGCTTTGGCTTTCTTCTCTGTCAGCGGGCTCTTTGGGGCCTCCAGGTGGCTCCATGCCACGCGTGGAGCTTGCCTGATGGCCTGCTTGGCTTCTGCTTCCTTCTTCTCAGCAGCTGGAGCAGCATTCTGAGCCTGCAGGGGCTGGGGGATCTGGGTGTACTGAATCTTGGGCGGTATCACGGGCACCGCTCTAGCCTGGCACATCTTAATCATGAAGGAGGTCCTGACTGCTGACACGCTGACGGGGGCAGAGTTACGACGGCCAGTGGTGGCATGGGCCACTGCCAGGTAATCCAAGTCTAGATCCACAGGGGCATTGAAACGAGACCCCCAGGGAACACCTCTACTGGCAGCAGGGCAGTGTGTCGGCAGGGATGGGACAGAATCACTGCTTTTTACTTCCTTCTGCCCATACAGGAGGTTCCCAGGGGCAGACGGCATGGACAGGTTCTCAAACGTGAAGAAATCTGGGGCTGGGAGGAGTGAATCCAGGTTGAGGGATGAAGGCCTGGTCTTTACTTTGCGAGGTGTTTCTTCACCTTTATTACTCAGTTGTGACTCAGCGGCAGAACACAATGCTTTGGTGACAGTCTCTCCTCCCAGGGCAGTGTCCTGAGAGATGGATAACTCCTCCTTTGTGTTCTTTGTCTGTGAAGAACTGCCTGGGCTATTTTGGTATGGCAAAGACAACTCAGGCTTTGGGCTCCAAGGGTTTTCTTTGCTTACGTGCACTTTCTTTCCCTCTGTCTCCGAAAAAGGGACTCTGGAGGGTCCTGCTTTCTCACCTGGTGCTTTCTCCCTGAGAAGGGGGTACTCAGGTTTTGAAGGTTCTTCTGGAGGACTTGGGCCATTCTCATCTTGCAGAGCTTTGCCCAAACTAGAGGGGGACGTGGGTTGTGCTTTGGACAGCTCACAAGTCCCTGAATGCAGAATGTCACTGCACGGTTGCTGCTGGTCAGTGGCATCTATGAAGGAGAATGGGGTAGTCCACAGACTCAGCACCGTGTCTTTACTGTCCAGGGAGAGGCTGCGACTGAACCGTGGTCTAAGAGAAAGGCCTGTCTCTGCCCTCTGGCTCTGTGGGTGAAAGTCCTGTGTCATTTTCTCCTGAATGTCCTTAAAGGTGGGGGAATGGAGAGGGCTTGTAACCCACTGGTGATCCTCCCACGGCTCCACAAGTTCTAAGCTCTGCACATTATCTGTCCAAGCATCCTCATCATCCTGGTCTCCAGCATCCTGGGTTCTGCTGACAGCACTGCCTTCCTTCACCTCCTGGGTTCCAGCTCCACTCAGTGCCTTGGAGGAGAATGTGTCCCTTTCATCAGTAGTCATTATCTCATGCTTCTCCCTCTGAGTCTGGACTCTGGTAAGACCATCCTTTTCCCTCTGTAGCTGGCAAGTGCTATCTTTCTCTTTCCCTGATTCTGGACATGCTCCTTTGGAACAAGAAAATCCATCACTTGGGGAAATCTCACTTAATTCTGATTGACCGTGAAGCTTCCAGTCCAGGGTCGGAGTGAGACATTCACTCCTGCTGTCTATCACTGAGTGGTGGTTCTTTGGAGTGGCTGTGCCTGTTGGAAGAGTGCCCAGTTTGGGTAGGGCTGAAGCACCACTCTGCTGTGCAACTGCACCAGACTGGCAGCTGGGGAGGCTGTCTTGTTGCTCCATGCCACTGGCACCAAATAAAGGCACCTGAGTTATCTGTGATGCCCTGCTTTCAGATTTCTGCTCAGCGAGTGCTGGACTCTGCCCTGGGCCAGAGGAAAGACTGACTGTTGGTACTGAAGAAGAGGATTCAGAAACTGGGCTTGTCTTGGGGACAGCTGCTGGCAAGAGCAAGAGCTCCTCTTCAGGTTCTATAATTTTCAGTTCCTGCTGTATCTCTGGCCACAATGGTTCTAGAAGGGCATTCGCCGGGTCCTCCTCAGTCTGAAAAACAGAAGAAATGCCATCACCTGGGAGCTCACAGTTTACCAGTAAATACCCTCCATTTTCCCCAAACAGCCCTCCTAGAACAGCCAGGCTCCTGGATGAGCACGCTCACGGGTACAGAAACACAGACACACAGACTGCTACCAGTTCAAGGAAGAAAATACATCTATAAACAAGTGGGTTTATGGAGGAGAAGGTCTGAGGTGCAGCCAAAAGGAGGCCTGGACAGATATACTGAAATAGTGAGCTGAATGAGTAGCTGGAATGTTCCAGCCCATTTCTCAGCAATTCCCATTCAGGCGCACTTGGCCTTGCCAGAGAATATGCATTCCCAAACTGCACACAAACTCAAATGAATAATCTATTCAATGAGCTATGCCAACAGATCTTTAAATAGCTATCCAGAGATGAGTATCGCTCTAAGAAACTTGGTGAAAAGGCTTTGCTAGAGATACAGAGGAGGCAAAAAATAGTAAGAATTAATAAAATAAAATTGTGTGTGGAGAATGGAAGTAAAAAGGACTGTTCAGGCTGTCCAGGACAAATGGGACAGCAAAAATAGAAGGGGAATTCAGAGACCATGGGTCAAAATGCTCAGACATCTGGACAGTCTCACATCTGGAGAGTCTCAGAGCAGACAGATGGTACAGACTGAAATTGTACAGTTAGAGGAAAAGATGACCAAAAGGGGACAGTAGGTAGTTACATAAAGGTAAATCACCACATGGTGACTTAATAGAAGTGAAATAAATCAGCTCATGGTCAAGTCTTGGTGCTGCTTTGCCTAAGTTACAGACTGAGTTTTCACAACTACAGACACACAATGAAACTTTAAACAACCTCCCAGTCACTACCATGACATGGTTCCCCACCTTTCTCATGCCCTCCTCCTTACCACATCTCTTAGGCGCGATCCTTCTTCTGTCTTAGCCATCTCAGTCTCCTGTTGGTCACAGCTGCCTTCTGAGGAGACATCCTTCATCTTGAGCTGTCCTTGCTCTGCTTTGCCTGCTGGGAGTGGCCCGTTACAGAACTCCGAAGCTGGTGTTTGCTCCAAGGTGGGACTCTGCTCTGAGGACTGCTGGGGGCTGCTGGTGCTGCTTGTGCAGCTGCTTTGCCCACACATCTCCTGATTTTCTGCTGCTGGCTGTGGAGTTTCCAAGGATTCAGGTTTCCTGGCTGCCACTAGCTCCTCAGGATGAGAGCCTGGATCAGAAACACAAACTATGTAACTACTTGAGAGTGAAAACTTGTGCCTGGGACAAAGCAGTGCTGCTAAGAGCCAACACCAGCTAACAAAGCTAAAGAGCCCCCTCCAGGCACAACCAGACATTTCTCGGAGGTCACCCACCTCCCCAGGCTCCTTACTGCAACAAGCACCACCCTGGCCTGCCATCAGCATCAACACCCACCCTGCTCCAGGTTGGTCTCTTTCCTGCCACAAGCCAGGCTGGAGAAACCTCCACACCACCAAGCTGCAGGGCACTTCCAGCAGCCCGACTGAGGATCCATATCCCCCTCCTTAACACAATTTACCTCTGGATGCTGCCTCTGGCAGAGTTGGCTCTGGCTGTTTCTCCTTGTGCTCTGCTGCCTGCTCCGTCCTTGTGTGTGTCCCTGCCTCCAGAGCAGAGGGGCTCGTGCTCTCCACCAGAGAAGACAGCTCCTCTAGACTGGAAAGGGAATGCTTCTCCTTGGTGGGCAGGCGGCAGGGCGTGCTGTTGGTGCTGATGACTGCGGATACCCTCAGTGGGACAGAGACAGCAAATGGCTCCGAGATGTTCAAGGCTTTCCTCTGGTGACGAGGGGAGGCCTCCAAGGGAAAGAGGCTGCTTGGAAAGCCTGACTTGGTGGCTGTTTCAGAGGTGTAGAACATGAGCACTCCTTTGGCTGAAGTCTGCTCATTTTCAGCATCCTCTGCTACCCGGAAAACCTTCAGCTGCTCAGGGGGTGACTTCACCTGTGTTGTCCAGGGAGGACCTTTCTCCCCAGCCAGCTCTGAACTTCCTTTGGCCCCCATGGCAGATCCTTCCCGCTCCCACTCATTCCCCTTGCTGAGGTCATATGAGCTGCCTGTGCCTCCTGTCCGTATCTTTGTGGGAACAAAGAATCCTCCTGTAGTCACTGACCGTTTGAACCTGCTTTTGTCATCCTCCCCTAGAGATGGGAACATAGGAGCAAGTCAGTGGGAAGCAAAGCACTAGCAAACAAACTTCCTCTGTGAGGATCCCTCCTCAATCCCTCCAGGGATGAGTCCTGCCCTGGTGAACACTCACTTTTCCCCAGGTGGACAGAGACAATACATACTGAAGACCTTCTATGCTCTAGCCCTAGGGCCTCCTTCAAAATGGGCAGGCAGCACTGGATTGAACACCCTCCAGTGGAAATCAGCTCAGACTTTTATTAGACACCCTTCTCCATCAGATGCAGCCAAGTCTGGGGCTACCACATAACTGCCCACAATGTACATGCCAGGCTTTGTTGGCTTATTGTAAGCCTTTTTCATCTACAAATGGGATTTTTTGCGCCCAGAAAAACCAAGAAAGAAATCAAAGCAATCCAACTGCCAATAAGGATGCAGCTAAACACAGTGGTAGCTCTCAGGTGGGTGCACTGAGATAAACAACACAGAAAAGAGTCAAAAACGCATGCACACAGAGGTGGGGGCACACATCAGCAACCATGGCATAAGCAGACGAAGATCCACAACATGGTGAGACAGACACAGACTGCTGCATCCATTGAGGGTGGTGAGGCCCTGGCACAGGCTGTCCAGAGAAGCTGTGGATGCCCCATCCCTGGCAGTGTTCAAGACCAAGTTGGATGGGCATTGAGCAACCTGATCTTCTGGAAGTTGTCCCTGCCCATGGCAGGGGGTTGGAACTAGGAGACCTTTAAAGCCTTTTCCAACCGAAACCATTCTGTGATTCTGTGATCCATGCTGCTGAAAATGCAATCCTTCCCCCTTACAGTATAGGCTATGGGTGTCTCACCTTCCACTGGCAGGGAACACAAGGAGTCCATGCTCTTTGCAGGCCGAATAGTTGCTTTTTCTGTGGAAAAAGAGTTTTAGACGCAGGTATCAGATCCTGTGGCTTTGCAGGCTTCAGCCCATAAAGATCAAAGGCTGCATACATTTAGACAGGCATGCCAGGCAGACATTTTCCATTTCCAAGCATTCCCCCCATGTATCTACACCACATGGCTTATTACCCACAACACTTGTCCACACAGCTGGGGATCTGCTAGTGCTAACAACAGCTTTGCACCTGCTGGACATGTGGAGAGCTATACTTAACCCAGCCAGTCAACACTACCTCCACTCTGAAGCAGTTAAGCATCCCCAAAGCTGTCATGTGCCACTCCCCTTCCCGACTTAGTCAGGCTATTGGTTGTGGGGGACTTTTTAACTAAACTGACATAAATGCCTTCTCACCTCTCATTCCTGATAGCAAATGTTGGGTTATTTTTACGTTGCACTCCCGGCTCTTTTGCTGATGTGAGCATACCCTGCCTCTAGCAAGAACTCCGAGAAATTTCTGAAGGCAGTAAGCAACCTATTTTGCTGGCCATCCTCACTGGACTTGCTTGTCCAGAAACAAGCTGTCATTTGTTACTATACACTCTACAGGTCTGTTCCTGAGAGGTTTTGGAAGCTTGTAGCTGTTACTGCTCTGAAAAAGGAACAGAGGTGGGGAAACGTAGCTGGCAAGGAAGACAAGTTAGTCTCTGGCAGCCCAAAAAGGGTCCATGGAGATCTGGAAAATGTCTGGGAATAAAGTTTGCTGTTTACAGAGTTGCACAAAGTAGGTAAAGCAGAAAGTGAGCAGGCTTGTTGGACTTCATTTGTTTATATAATTGAGGCTTCTGGCTCTGACTCTCACATGAGCATAGGAGAAACTCCAGCTACTTTTCACATTTGTATGGAGTCCTGGCTACTTTTTACATTCATAAGACGTGATGTCTTGAGCACTGTTTCTGCTTTCCAGGAGGAACAGAATTCAAGCTGGAGAGCTGTGTAAGTCACAATTTATGTGAGTCACAGATTTGTGTGCACAGACTCAAGCTGTGCTAAAGCATGTGCTGAGTTCCAGCAGCAACTTCGTCTGTTCCCTCACATTAGGCTGTAAGCAGAGAGCACCGAGAAATGTTAACACAGCAGCACAAAAGGTCTGCTTCTGAAAACACTGCTTCAGTGCTGAAAACTCTGCGCATGGCTGTGCATTTGTGCGTCCTGCTGGTGAAAATGTCCAGCCCCCTGTCACTCGGTACTGTCCTTGGAACAAGGCTCAGCCTCCACAATCACTGGGGCTGCCGTCATTCCCGGGCCTCCTTGGGTTAGCACTATTTTGAGACAGGGCGTTCCTTATCAAGGTGAGAAGGTGATCCTGTGATCAAAATAGGATAGAGAGCTATTTTGAAGTCTGTCATGGGCACCCTGTGTGAAGCCATATGTACAAGCAAAACACGGGGAAGGCAGCGGTCCAAAAAGAACTGGATCCAGCATTTGGATTTCTGACCCAAATACAGCCTCTCTTGTGTGTGCTGGTAGCTAATGTTGCTAACATTAACTATTTTATTTTAAGTCTTGCAGTGTTAGGCAGTGGTCCTCCAAACACCAGCTCCTGGAGCCATGAGATTATATAAATAAAACATCCACCTTCATCTCCCTGTAGAAAGTAAATTCCTTGGCTTAGAGATACTAAAAAAATCTAGAACATATAAACCTATAACATTTCTTTATGAATTCAAATTAAAAGGGCATGCTTTCTTTTTAAAAATGTGATTACTTTTAAGTCGAGTTCATGATTTTTAGAGCTTGAGTCATCATTTCTTAACACTGGGAACTGGCACTGCCATGTGATTTTCTAGGAAGCAGAGTGTTCAAGAGATTGCAGCTCAGGAGAGGTTAGAACTTGGGATTACAGCCAGGAGAAAAGACAACTTCTCTCTTGTAAATTCTGCAAAAGCAATGTCTTCCCTCAAAGTGCTGAGAGCCAGAGCCGTAGGCACTCCTGGTGCCTTGTTTTTCACAAAGACACTGAATGCAGTTGGTTCTTTAATGCCCTTTAGTGGAAGGACAGCCTAGAAGGACAGCCATTCACCCAGTGCCATGTAATGAGCCTTAGGAGGCAGAGACTGGCTGGGCTGGGATAATGGACTAATCCCCAAACATTTCCTAGTCCCCAAACTCGACAGTCGGACAACAGGAGCCCATTTATCAGGTACCAAAATGCAGTATTTACTGTAGCTTTCTGTCAAATCCTCCTGAAAGGGTGTTTCTTGCCATCACAGGAAAAGGAGATGCGGGTGAAAACAGGCAACAAGCACGACCCCATTAGAGGATCTCAAGTCTATGGCATCAGTGGCAAGCAGATACAGGTCGCCCCATGCTACCAACACACAAGAGAAAGCCTCAGAGAGGAACAGTCAGCTGGAAAGTGTGTTCTTACCAGAGAGCTTCTGTGCCCTTACAAAGACACTCCCATTTCGACTCAGTTTAGACTTTGATTCTGAGCCAGAGCGGCCCAAATTAAATATTGACTTCCATTTCTTGGACTTGGTGGATAATTTCCTCCTGGAAGGAAAAAAGGCTCAGGTGGTCACCAAACTTTAGAGACTTTTACCTTTTTAATACCCTCCAAAGGCCTCTGAGCTGTCTCCCCTCAATTCCATTTTTTTCTTCTCACATCTCTTTTAATTCTAAAGCATGCAAGGCATAGCTATACAACCAACCCTTGTTGGCTATATAGGTAGCAATCAGTCTCTAAGTGATTTATCTGTACTGCTGATTTAACCATTTCATGGATGGAAAGACACCTAAGCCTTCAGACAGCTGGCTCTGGCATCATTCTACAGCAACAGTGATTGAGCAATCAACCATGCTTGTCTCCAGAAAGGAGAGGTTTCCAAGGCTCAGACTATCCTGCAATACAGCAAAGAAAAAGTGCCTTTTTAACAGGTTTTAATGACACAACGTATGATAAATTCCAGAGAACTGATGGAACTGGCACTATTGCTCAGTGCACAAAGTTATGCTTTAAAGACAATGTCTTATGGCAAAAATAAAATGATTCCTTAATGAAAACTAGCTATTAAAGATTCTCAGGTCAACATAAATTTAATCACAGGTGTTATATATTCATATGAAAGTAAAATGTACTAAGCAAACAGGAGGAGGCTTAAGGGAACTAAATCAATTTTTCATAACTGTCAGAGGAAGTGGGACACCAGTTCCCTGTGTCTCTTTGGAAATCCCAGCTTTATGCAGAAAGAAGCTGCTCATCCTAATGCAATTTTTTTCTTGGATACATATTTCTTCATGAAGCTCTGTTGCACTTCCTTCATACTCATTCTGACTCCTCCTTCAATCTCCCCTCTTTCAGAGCAAGAATTCTCTTATCTTCCTGTCTTGCTCTCCACACTGGGCTTTCTATCCCCATATTTTTGCTTTTCTTTCTGATCAGTACTCAGAAAAGTATACATCAGTCCTACAGAGGGGATAATATCTTGGGGATAGGACTTTCCTCTTCAAATGAGAAAGAAGAAGGCACTCTTGAGGCGCAATACATCCTTTTGTCTTAAGCTGGCTATCCTCTTGCCACTATTCTGTTAGATGACTCCTTTTTGCTTTAATATATCAAGTGCCAATAAATATCTTTGTTCTGGTGCTTTCTGGGTCAGTAGATTAATGAGCCTCCTGCTGCAGAGGCTATAATCTATCAGACCCAAGCAGCAGAGTGGCTGTATATTAACAGTTAGATAGACCAATAGATAAATACTCATTCTGGGCAGCTGTGCCAACAACTGCAGCAACCTCAGCTGAAATTGGACTCTTCTCCTATAGACATAGCTGGCATAGGTGCCACTACATAAATATCTCTCCATGCTGGGAGTCAAAATGAGCCTTCCTGCTTGGCTGTAATTGCACAGGAACCAGGAGAATGAAGAAGCTGGAGCAGGTCAGTGGCACCATGTGTGTCCTGGACCAGCCACCAGCAGGTGGAACTCGTAGACGAGCTGTGCCCCAACCTGCTCCACACTCATCCCATGTTTAGCCAAATTCTGAGCTGGCACAAGGATGCAAAGACGATTCATTCCTCCTGCAGGAGGTCTGTGAGGTTCTGCCCTGATGGAGAGATGAGAACTAGAGAAGTTATGAACCCAGCAGCTACAATACTTCTCAGGAGCAGCTCTGTCTCTTTTGAGAAGGACACAGAATTTTCTTTGGATAGTGGCTGTAAATTCAGGTGAGTGCAGGTGTGGGGGTATCACGTTAACAAAAGGATCATTCCCAATCACCCTGGGGAACCTGCACTTTTTTGTTTGCCCTTTACACTCCTCTTGGCACTTACTTGCTGTCAGGAAGGTCAACAACTGTGTGGAAGAGGGACCCAATTACAGGCACGATTTCAGGCAAGCTGTTCTCTCTCCTCTCCTTCCGAGCAGGGTGGGATGCAGACAGACTCCGTGCCTGTGCTTCTTCTAGGCTCACCAGTTTCATTGGCAGGGAGGCCGAGGGGAGGGTCAAACTTTTCACAACTGATGCACTCTCTGAAAAGCAAGAAAATACATTCCAGCCTGGGGTGAGGAGAGACAAGAGCAAGAGCTTCATGACTTTGTTTGACTGGAACATCTCCTGTGGAGGGGGGGAAAGAAGTGGCACGTGCAGGGAGAAAGGCTTTGTGTCAGATAAGCCTTCCAGCTCCCCAGCAACGTTATCCATCTGAGTGCATTCCCAGCAGGGGCCATGCTTGCCAGCCAAAGGCTGTGTTGTGTGGATTTGCTTCCTCTGCTGTAGACGCTTCTGTGTGAAGGAGGTGTCTCTGAAAACCACCAGGATTCACACATTCCCTTTTCTCCTCCCTCGCTCCCTTCCTCCATCCCACCCCCACACTCCCCCACTTTTGAAGCAGTTCAGTCCCTGATCCAAATTTGGTGCCTAGATCTTTCTCTCACTTCCACATCTTTCTCCTTGTCTTGTTCCAGGACAGGGTATTGTTCTAAAAACCAGCATTACTTTAACTTTCTGATCCATTTCAGGGCCACAGAAAGCAGTGGCACTGATAGCCCAGGGGACTGAAAGTGTCTGTCTATGGGGGCAGTGGCAAAGCCATGTTAAGGTAAAGAAGGGCAGAATGAGCTGACACAGGGCTGCAAAGCAGAAAGGTGGATTGTGCTGGAACCAGGAGAATGAAGTTCTGAAGGTATCACAAGTCTTCCGAGTGTGTAAAACCAAAAGGTGCGTATTTCTGAAATTATGTGAGGTCACTGTGGATCCATGCCTTCTCACTTCCCAGTCTTTGCCAACAAAACCATTACTAAACAGCAAAATCAGCATCTCGGAAAACTGTTGATGTCCCAGGAAAAAAAAAAATCTGTTTTATAAAATGTTCTCTGGAACAAGATATACGATTTTGGAACACAAGATTAATTGTCTTCCTGGTAGTGTGACTTCTGACTTGGGTGGAAATGGTGGCTGCAGGGCAGATATTGTTGGTATGAGGAATTGGAACTGGAGGAACCTGAGGGAAGAGCTGACACTGTGGCTGATGGACTTAGAGAGAAAGCTTAGACCAAGACTGAGAATCAATCAGGTGGTCATCCTTTTTGGGAAAGGGTTAAGCCACAGGAGATCACACAAAAGATGAGGCGTAAGGCAACTTGAGAAAACATTGAAGGAGGCTAGTATTCAAAAATGTTGAAGATAGGGATGAAGAAGACAAGAGTAATGAGGTATTAGGCTCAAGGTGTCTTTGGGGAAGCCTGTGGTGATAGCAAGGGTTACTGTGCTTGGAATATCAGTTGAAGGAAGAGATGAACGACATATGAAGTGACATGGGAAGTGGCTAAGGGAGGTTGCTACCAATGTTCTCTGCAGAGCTGGCTTTCCTGTTGTTGTTGAAGATCTGATCCACGTGGTTCAGGATGAACTCGATCACCAGTTGCTGCACTCGCACCTCCAGGAAAGCTGCATCCCCATTGCAGCCAACTGCCTCAATCTCCTTTGACCTGCATGAGGAAAGAGGTGTACCAGTAGTGAGCATTGCCACACACAGCCCCTGGCAAGGACAGACCAGATTTCTTCCTGCAAGCAAGGCAACAGGGATGATTTCCCCACTCTTGCTGTACCTCTTGCTCTCCTTCCCTCATAGGCCCTCATCCTTTCTTTGTCTTCTCACTCTTTTAAAAATTATTGTCCCTGTTTTCTTTGCCACCTCTGTTACTGCCTTTCCTGAACATGTTATTTGCCCTACTTGGCTTTTACATTCTTCAGCAGGTAAAACTGTGACTCTCAAGCTCCATTCTTCTCTCTCCTTTTTCCTATTTTAGCTGTTTTGAGGCTGGGCCTGAAGACAACACAGAAGCCTTAAACGCTGCTTCTAGATCCCTACTCAATGCTTCAATCATCTCTCAGTGAAATCCCTTAGACCCTGCTCATGTCTTCCCCATGCCAATTTCTTCAACACTTTGCCGTGTGCCCCAATAGTCTCTTCTCTGCCCCCCCTGTGCTCCCACATTCTCAATCTTGCTCTCAGCAAAGAAACATTCCTTATCTTGACATGCCTAAGTGTTGCTGAAGAAATTATCTCTGGGCAATGGATCCTTTGTAAAGTTAATGACGGGTGTGTTAGATAAGAGCTTGGGGCATTGCCAAGAGGATAACCCTGTAAGGAGACTGCAGTTGCATTGCTTGCTGCTTTCTCTTCCTCCCTGGGACTTGTACTTACGAAAGACTGCAAAGGGAAACAGACTTTTTTTTTTTGACAAGGACAGATGCTAGAATGAAAATGTCTCAGTAGTGAAGGCCCACTTTAGGACATTCAATAGAGTCAACATTTGATTCATTTTCAGAACCTGCTCTGCCATTTTTGTGATTTAGAAGGGTGAGATAACTCTTTAGAGAATGTTTTTCAGGCCTGTACCTCTCTAGCCAAAGTCCTCTGCCAGCCCAGGGCTCCCCCCACCAGCTCTGCCATCACCCCTCTCCTGCCCAGCTGCAGTCCTGGACTCTCCATGCATAGTTCATTCCTCTAAATGCAGGGCTATTGGATGGATGGAAGGGGAATTTTAACAAGATACAAAATATTTAACTTTTTTTTCCCAGATGCTATTTTTCCTTGTTCTGCCTAGCTCTACAACATAGCAGCCAAAGCTCTGCCTGCAACTAATCCAGGCTTCTTCACAGCAGAGTGCCAGGCATAACAAACATGAAAAACTAGCTGGTGCTCTTGAGATCTGACACTGGCTGCCATTTCAAGCCCAGCAAGCTCATCTCACTTTTGCACACGCAGATCTGGGACCAGGTCTGTAGTGTAATTGCCCTGCTTCTCTCCCTTCCGATCCTTGCTGTCTCTCCCCACGCTGCTGCAGAAGCACTGGCACCATCAAAAATGTCATTAACATTCCCAAGTGATGAGTTAACTCCTCGTTTTTAAATCTATGCTCGACTTGCAAACAACAACTTTTTTTTTTCACAAACCCACAAGCTTCCTTGGATGCTGGCAGTAAAACCTTAGATTATTCAACCTGGAAGAAAAGCTGTTTGCTCTGCTCTGCTCTGCCCTTTAGTTGTTCAGCTTTTCTCTGTCTGCATTTTCCTCAGGTGATGACTCTTCCAGCTCAAATGCTGGTGCTCCCCTGGGAGCTCAGCATGGTGCTCTGGATCAGAGGAATCTCTACTGTACCTGAGGAGATTTGGAGCCCACACCAAGGCCAGGTTTCTGGTGTGCATGTTGGTCATGTTGCTGAAGGAGGCCAAGTGAGTCAGGTGCTTGATCAGGTATTCCAGCGTTCTGCAGTGGTTTCACACAAAGAAAGACAAATGTGTCATGTTACCAGTGCCTGCCTGCTGGGACAGCAAGGCTCAGAGCCAGCCCTGTCCCCTCTCCAAGCGTCTGCAATGGCACAACAGACCCGTGGGGCAGAGGAAACACAGCACCAGCATCTGCAAGGATGGCAGCAAACACCTGAACAGTTGTGCTCTGGGGTGGCCCAGGGTGGGGCATGAACCAAAGTGTCCTCAGCACGATGGGAGCAAAGGAGACGGGAGATGGGTGGAAGAGGGAGTGGGATGCTGCAAAGGCTCTTAGCTCTTGCTCAAGCACCTCCAGCAGATCATCTTCTCCTTACCACACCCAGGACACTGGCCAAGGGTGCCACAGGGGTCATACCTGGGGAAGGAGGATGATAAGGGTGCAGCAGGGAGATGTCGTTCTGTCTCTAACAAGGGTTTGTTCAATGATATTTAAATGCCAGATAAATTGTTGCCAGATTTGGAAATGGTGAGTCAGCTTTTGGAAATTGATTTCTGGAGATGAATCCCAGAGCTATTTTGGGCAATATTCCCTGATGAGGGTGAGGGTCACCACGCTGATCCTCAGCACCTCTGTGGACACGTTCTTACCTGTAATGTGATGGTGGGAGCTCCTGGATGACATTTTGAATTCGTGCCAGCTGCTCATCCTCGGGGAAGCGTGATACTGCTTCCTGCAGGGATACAAGGGAACAGTACTCCCTGGCAATGGACTCAGGGGAAAAGGAAGAGGGATAAGAAGGGTCACACGAGACACCCTGTCTCAGAGGGAATGTTCTCTTGTTACCCTACAGAGCTACTGGAATAAGAAGATTCTTTGTGTCCCCATCACAGCAGAGATTTCCTGAACAGTTATTCCATGTCTCAGCACACCATCCCCAGACGTTCAGACATGGCGGTCAGTATTTATGGGAGAGGGGCATTTAAGGACTTAGACCTTCAGTTACGAATTACAGGGGGGTTTTGGCTTGTGTTGGTTTGCTTTGGTTTTGCTTTGCTTTTTGTGGGCTATTTTTTTGGTTCTTTTCCCTTTTTTAAACTTGGGCAGTGATGGGTGACATAGAAACAAAGGGGAAAGAGAGAAGTGAAAATAATGGAAAAAGTAAAAAGCAATGACACCCCCCCCAAAAAACCCATAAAAATAAAAGCTCTGTGTTATGAGAACATCTTGGATATACATGTTCCGTATTCTTCAAAATAAGCAATATTTTGACTGTCATAAGAACATAGCTGAGGGGATTGATTGATTGTGTGGTTTTGCATCTTTTATGATGAAAGAAGCCTTAGCGGAATCCCTAACCGGCAGATTAATAAAATCTTATATTCAGGGTTAGGCAGAATCAAGGTTTTACATCTCAGTCTTGAGCAAATCTCTACAGACCAAGAGCTTAGAGAGCCATGATAAGCTTTTGTCAGCATTCCTAGGAGTTCACTGCATCGGTATTCATCTGTTCAGCTATTCCCTTTCAATATTTGTGCTGGGGGAGGACAAGCCACCAGCGAGTTCAAACAGCGCATGGCTGTCTGGGAACCTCCTACCCACCCTACTGCCACTGGAGTTTGGAGCGAGTTCAAAGGAAGATGCTGCAACCCACGCTGCCAGCACAAGCTGTGCCTCCAGACAGATGTCAGCACTGCCAGGGAAGGAAAGGAAGGAAACAACCCTTCCCAAGCCACCCGTCGCTTAAACATCATCAACCTGAAATTACCAGCCACGACTAGAGAAGCATCTTCTTGCAGCAGTCACTACAGCCCTCACCGTGATGGTGCTACCGCCGCTGGCTTTGTCACTGCCCTTTTCCCTGCAGACCACTTCTCACCTACAGCCACCAGCAAACCAAACATTGCCAGTTTCAAGGCCAGAGAGGTGATGGCAGATCAAAACAAGCGAGCTCACTAGTTAGGAACATATGAGATGCCCATATATTTGTTTTGCCCAAATTAAAGGCAGGTTAACTCCTTCTCGTGCTTTTTACACATAGCTACAGCTCTTCTGAAAAACAAAACAAATCCACAAAGCCTAAGTATAAAAGCTCTTGTAATCTTAATGCAACGTTTCCAGTTGAATAGCCTTGTCCAAAGATGGATATGGGGAGAAATAAAAACTTCAACTGGTGTACCTAAAGCATTAGACCTCAACTAGATTGCACACAATATTTTCTCCCCCGGTGTGCCTTTTCATTCCCATATTCAATCTTCCAGGTCTCAAAGACCTAATGATTAGACAGCAAGTAAATACCAGCTTCTCTGAGGTCATGACCCGTTCAGTCCTCCGAGCCACATGTCTGACCCATACAAGCTGTGCCTTTGAAATCTGAGGAGCCCTCCAAAACTGTGGATTACAGCAGCAGAATACAGAATTCAAGGAAGAACCAGTAATTGCATTTATTGCATATCTGTTCATCATGGTATGAATTTAAGCCATTTAGGATATTTTTTACTCCGCCAGTGATTCTGGGAGTGCACAATTCATAAGCCCTGGTTAACAAGTGGAATAAAGTCCAGAGAGAGAAGGTAGGCTCAGCCTCCTAGAGCTGATTTGCTCTGAGGGAGTTCTTGGTCTCTCTGTGCCCAGGCTAGAACAAGCCAAACAGAGTCAACTTATCTGTCCTGAGAAACAAGCGCACTAGGATACAAGATGGCAATCATCTGGCAAATATTTATAGCCAGTGAGGTCATGACCAGGATGTTACACCTGTGAAGTCGACATAGTGATGACCAGAAGGCCAACCCCTCCCTAGCCATTAAGAATTTGACTTTCCTTAGACAGAAAATTCTGAATCACTCTGGTCACTCAAAGTGCAGCCTATCCCAACTCAGAGACAGCTCTGGCTGAGTCAGGCTGGGATTAGCATGTGTTCTTTATTCCTACCAGCACTCGTCTGCTGAGGTACAGCTGCCACTGTTCCCTGTTCAGACGCCCCACGCACACACACACTCCTAGTGGGTTTTCTGCTCCCTGCGGAATTGGTCTTTTTTCTTTCTTTCCTCCTGGTATCTGACTGTGCTTCCTGTCAGCTGGGTTACCAATTATAAATCCCTACCGAGCGGGCTCACATGAATAATGGATTTTGTGGCTAAGTGGACAAACTGAAAAGCCAGAGATTAAAAAAAAAACTTTTCAGTCAACCCAACGTGATAACATTTTGGGGAGCTGGCATGACTGTTCAAGGTTGACCAAAAGCATCACACCCAAACATTAGTTAGAGAAATTATAATTGAAATTTGGAACCATTTAACCCTTTTCTGAAAGACATTTTATGTAAGTTAGATGTGTTGATGTAATGTTGAAACATTTCCCTTAGAAAGTGCTTGTACAAGAAACACTTGGAGAGTTACAGAAATGTTTTTCCTTTTGTTTTTGAATAAATCTATTTACCAAATGTATCTGCTGAAAATCTGCAAGTCATCATCCCAAAACTGCACTTTTCAGCAAACATTCTGTCCTAAAAAAAGTTTCCATCTAAATCTTCATGTTTCCTTTAAAGCATTTTTTCTTTCATAAATCAGTAGTGATAGCCAGGAAGACACCAGCCAAATAGCTTCAACAAGAATGAGACTCATCAGTTACAGTGAATGGTTGAATGATACCCTGTATTTTCAAGATCCTATTCATTCTGTCTCCAGCAATCCTACCCTATACTCTCAGAATCCTTATATCCTGAGGATACAGGTCAATTTTTCAAATCTGCTCAGGATTTTCCCTGAAAATTTGACTATACATCACCCTGAAACAAAGACCAATCTTACTTAAAATTTGGCATTGGAACAGCAAGACACCTAGCATTATTGCATGTCTGTCAGGCAGCACAGTGAGCCACTCCCCACCCCACGATCCCCAGCACAGCTGTGTCCCTAACAGCCACCTGACTTCTTACAGCAAGTTCCTGCTTGGCTGGTCCCATCTGGCTTTGCCCCACAGCAAGCACCCCTTGCACTGATGCCTCTTCCCAGAGCAGGCAACAGGGAGTCTTTGGAGAGCATCTCCTTGTGAGGACCCCGTGGTTCTCTTTCAAGTGCCTCCTGTGCCCCAGCAGCATCACTTGGAAGTGCTTGATTCAGGATAGTGGCAACTCAGACAGTAACACCTGATTTTGCAGAACTTCTCTGCAACATCTGACATTTTTGGCAATGCCTCCTCCTCCCAGCAAATGGGAAAGAGTAGGATGACAGAAATTCTTAACAAAGGACAGATGTTTCTAACACTGAGAAAACAATCTTTCCCATCCCCCACCCCAGTTATCTTAAGAAGTTGGTGAATTCTTTTAGCTGGAAGTGCATACCTTCAGCATGCAAGATTTCAGCCTCAAAGATGGGATTTAAATTTGTTGGTGTCATAAAAAACTGAAAGTGGATTTAGAGAGGTAAGAAACAGGCAGCTTTAATAACAAGCATAGCTTGCTGTGCCACCTTTTAATAAAATATTATCTGTCATGAAAATTAGCCAAGTCTCTTAAAAATTCAGGCTTTGTGGTCTTATATTTCTGCTCCCCCGCAGTCTGCTCCTAAGCTCCAACTGTATCCACGTATAATCTATGGCTGTTTTCCAGAATCAAGTAACTGCTCTTTGAATTGTAATCTCTTTAAACAAAGTTAGAGATTTCTGCTTGGCCAGTTGCCACGTTCCTCTGCCATTTGTATTTATAACGTGATCGTGATGGGCCTGATAGGCCATATCTGGCGTAACCAGTATCATCATTTGCAGTCCTACAAACAGCATGAAAAATGTGACAGACGAAGACAAGTTGATGTTTTACACATGGGCTGGGCAATCAGTTTGTGCAGGTGTCAGGGACAGCTGTAGGGACAGGGACAAGGAAACCACAGCCTTGTAATTATGATCACAAGCCCCAGGTGACCCAGAAGACTCTCCGTGATGGACAGTAATGAGGAAAAGAAAAAGAATTAGTAGTGCTGGGAGGAAGTGCACAGTGGGGACAAAGAGAGACAGCAGGGAAGCAATGCAGTGAAAAAATGAGCAAGAGGAAGGGGAGGAAAAAGCAGACAAACTGAGAGAAATAAACATGAAATGGTGAAAAGAAACAAGGACAGGGAAAGACAGCCAACATGAGATGAGAAGGGAAGAGCACTGAGAAGTGTTTATATGGATAGATGCACCAGAAGCCAGGACACTGGAGCGAATCCCAAACAGCTGTCATGGAGGAATCTGCAGCACATCCACACTGCTGGAGAGGAACAAGAACAGCCAAGGGTCTCACCGTGAATTTCTTGTAGAGCTCATAAGTGAGGAGAGGGTTGGGCAGTTCCCTGAAGTACAGCTTGCAGAGTGACCCCACGCAGTGGATGTCCTGGAGGTAAACTTCCCTTGTCAGATCCGGGCATTGGTCAGAAACAAACTCTTGTCTGAAACAATATGGAAGCATAACAATATGGGTGAATAAGAGCTGTAGCAGGCCAGTACTCCACCCTAAGTATTCATTTACAGCTAGAGAAAAAACAAATGGCAAAGCAGAGATGTCTCTGCAGACTGGCCCAGATTGTGTCCCAAGTTCAGGCCCTGAGGTTTCAATTAGTCTCCATTACCCCTAATATAGGGAGTGGATCTCAAACTGATATAAAGAGTTTGGTTTGTCTCAAAGTGAGGGAGAGCAACTCAGTGTTTGTGCTGAGACCCTCCAAGCCTCACCCATTAATAGATGCAGATGGAGAGATACGTTTTTTAGGCTAATCCCTAAAATGTTGTCTTTCCCTGTTACCAACTTCAAAGACAGTTTATCTTCTGCATCAGTGTGGACCTCTGTTGGCCACAGTCTGTACCTGAGGGACTAAGGCCAAACAGGTACTGAGTGGTGTCCCTGAATCCCTCTGACACTCATACACGTGGCCCTTACCTCAACTTCTGTATGTTGGATGTCACTCCCGAGAGGCGGTAGATCCCATCCACAATGCCATGAGTCTCAATGAACTCCGCACAGCTCTTCAGCACGTAAGGGACTATGAGAGGAAAGCAAAGCAAGATGTCCAATGAATACACGCTGACAGCTTCCACAAGTCACCACAGAGGAGACAGTTCCATGAAAAAACAGCAGAGGCTCTCTGTGGATGCAGGGAAGGGTACAGCAATGGGAGAAATACAGGGCAAACAAAAAACAGCCCCTGCAAAGTGGCCATGAGGATATGCTGTGCTTGTGCCATGCAATGCTCATTGACACGTGACAATGACTGACCCTGAAGTCACAGTAACATAGTGGAAAGAAAGGTAGGGTTTCCCTATATTCCTTTTTCTTTTCCTTCAAAAATAAACTAAAAGAAGCTCTTTCATTCTAATTGAAAGCATGCCTTAAAGCATGAGGTCCTGGGAACCTCCACCCTCCCCAATATAGAGCTCCAGCCTCGCTGAATTGTGCCAAAAGGTCTCATTGGCTTGGATAAAAATCAGAGGAGCATTCACACTTCCATATAAGCCTACATACCCACAGTTTAGTGCTCATAAATCCCACTGAGGGGGTATAAAGTTCAAATATTGACTAGATCTGCACACTGACAAAACCTGACATCGGCTTCAAAAGAACTCCATCAGCATAACTAGACAAAGACTTAACCAGTCTTAAAGCTCTAAAGAGGAGCCTGAGGCACAACATTTACATCCAGACTTGGACCCAAAGTATATGTTTATTTTTTCCCCATTATATAGGTATAAGAACTCCCCATTCTCTTGGTCAGATCAAGCCTCCCTGTCCCCAGTACTATAACAACCCAAGCTATAACAATAACAGTAAGAAAGCCCTTCCTTATTAGGTGCTAGAAACTACTGTGTATTTAATGCAATGCTTCACACAGCCATAGGCACAAAAGTCAGTAAATGCACAAGTCAAAAGTTCCCTGCCGTAATGCTGACTCTGCTGCACTGCACATTTCAAAAGCTGTATGGAAGAAAACCGACTAAGCCATACATTTGACTGGAAAGCCAGGCATAGCAATTACTGCGTCTTTGTGTCACCCCAAAGACAATGCCTCTGGCTGGACCTTCCCTGAGTTCTTCTGCTCAAAGTTCAGGACCATAATGACATATTAACATGTGCTTCATTAGATGGCATCCAAAGACAGCACTCAGCCTGAACAAAAAACTGTTGCTACATCATCGTATTTCTCATGGGAGCCACTGAGGCCAGAGCCAGCTCATGGGTGGACCTGTGCCTACCAAGCACTGCAGGGCACAGGCTCTGGTGAGAACAGCTCCAAGCTGGCATCCACCTCAGTGACAAGCTACTGCTGAGCCAGTCAGTCAGGGAAGTGCTGCCCTTCTGCCTCCTGACTTACTGAGGGAAGTAAAGAAGAAGTCCTTTTGTGTGTCCCTTCTCTTGTCTTTTGGCCAACCCAAATGCAGGAGTACACAAAGTCCCAGTGATTACTTGGAAGCCCGAACGGTCCAAACAGATTTAGTCTTCTCAGTCAAAGGAGCTTCTCCAAAACAAGAGGGAAAAATTGACTTCGTGGGGTCTTTGAGCAGGGACTCATAATGCAGGTACATTGGTCATGCTGTGTCACACTCAAAGCCCTTGTGCTGATTTTCAAGACCCTCAAGTTGTTGGGCAGAGCTCATGGCAGAGGCCCTAAGCCTACAACAGTGCTCATGAAACCATGAAATTGCCAAGAGAAGAGGTGAAGTCTACAGAGTCAAAGCTTTGTCCACAACAGTCACAGAGTTACTGTATTGTCTCCTCAAGGACTTTTGAGGAGAAGGCGCATCAGTGCCTTCCAGAAAGGAAAGAACTGGGGAAGCATTCCTTTCAGTGCATGCAACACCTTCTTCCTGTGCGGGCTAAATGGTGTGGAAGGAGACAGAGCGAAAAAGAGAAGTACGAAATTTCCTTAATATCCTGCCAAGAAAAGTCCAAGCGACACATCAAAAAAAGAGGACCTTCCTATCTCTGAGTAAGTCCTGATTATCTGGAACTGCAGTAGGGAACTCAGATCATATGATGATGAGAATGCTACAAATAAAAAAAAGGGGAAGACTAATTACTTCAGGCCTCATCTCTATTTCTGGAAAATCAGACTTTAACATCTTTATAGGAGAAGCTATGCATACATGGCATATTAAGATTTCCTTCTTGGTAGGGGTCTTGGAATAAATGACATGTAACCAGGAAAAATGAAAGTTAGGCAGATCCATGTCCACCTCAGATCTATTTGGGTGCAAGAATAGAAACCATTGAACTCCACGTAACCTGAAAAAAGAAGAATTAATTGAACAGAAAACATATTTGATCACGATAGCCACATGACAAGGTTTGTTTCAAGGTTAACAGTCTTTCATGGAGACAAGCCTCATATGATGGTGCCTGGCTGCCAAAAAATGGGGTCCATGCACAAAGCATCCTTTATTAGATACTTTTTAAAACCTCAGGGTTAAGAACAAGAAAACCAACTAAAAATGCAGATATTGATGTTTGTTGTGACTAATTTGACCTCTTGAAAGTAAGGCCAATAAATCACACCATTTTTTTGGCTGAGTTCTACATTTCCTTGGAGTAAATTAGGTCAAGAGGCCTCAGGCAGGTAAGCAAACCCCCTATACAGAAACCAGAGAAGGCTAGACCCGTCTGTTGAGGACTGGTATGCAAAAAACAGGGGCCTGAGGGGAACAATCTGTAGCAAATGTATAAAATTCAACCCATTTTTAAAAGTGGGTGAAAACTCCACAGCAGAGACGACCTATAGATTGCAAATAGACAATATGCACCAAGCTCTGCCAGTATCTATTTCTGCAGCCCTGCACTCCTCCTTGCTTTTCCAGCTCTAGGCTTGTCACATATCTCTGCCAGTGCCCTTCACTCATCATGTACAAGATTTTCTGCCACTCCAGGTCTTTGC
Source organism: Struthidea cinerea (assembly GCA_013397865.1). NCBI lineage: Eukaryota > Metazoa > Chordata > Aves > Passeriformes > Corcoracidae > Struthidea > Struthidea cinerea. The sequence continues at coordinate 2,333,156 of VZTI01003809.1, forward strand.
CTCATAGGAAGAGAAGCAGCCAGTTATGCCAAAAATTGTGGTGGTTTTCTGATATCAAAAAAACCAATCCCACACAGGACACTTTTCACTTGCAACTGAAAATTACAGACCTCAGATCCCTGGAGGTGAAAGGACTGCATCAACCTCCTGCAAATCAAGCCCCTAAATGCCGAGCTTGTATGGAACTGGAGCACAATAAATGTTTTCTTTGAGCAGAACCTGTAGCTCTGGCATTCCTGAGCAGCTCTGATCTCCTACAAAGCTCAGTCTTTGGGCTCTTGGGGGTGGCGAGGTTAGAGCAGCAGTGAGCAGCTCTCTCCCACTTCCAGGAGTTTCTGAGCTGGTAGGATTATTTCAGACGTGGCTCCTGATGAACTGAGCCTGGGATCAACCCTGAATGCAGGAAGGGACAGGCTCTGGCATGGGCTTTACAACAGGTCTCTATTGGAGTTACAGGGCACGTAAATCACAGGGCTGGGTCTCTCCCAAAGGAAGATCAGACTTGGATAGGGATTTGCAGCAGGGGCTGTATGTGCAGGCACAGAAAGGAGTGGGGGGTGGGGAGTCCAATCTTGACACTCCTATAATTAAAACTGTGCTGGAAGCTTAGAAGGCTTAGAAGCTGGAAGGGGCAGCTGGTGTCACACAGACCCTGCTTGTTCTGCCAGACAGCCAAACTGTCCTCATTTAAAACTACAATAGAAACCAGATGGAGGAGGACAAGAGAGCATGGAGCAAGGCATCAGTCAGAAGGGAAATTGAGTTATAAACATACTGCACACAAAAGACAATACTTCTCTTCCCCCAGACAAAAATAAACCAGAAGGGCAGTCACAGTAACTTGTTCCACTCTCACTGGATATCATCTCCAAGCTCAGTGTACACAGAAATTCACCTTCACCAGGGTCTTTTCCAAGACACCAGCTCATGCCACCTCCTTTACACATCTGCTACTCTTGCTGGGTAAGGCACCACATCGTCGTCCTTCTGATCCCTCCAGCTTCCAGCGGCAGCAATGGGCGCTGAAATTCTCTCCTCCCAGCACTGCTGGCTCTCTCTTCTCCTGTCCCTTCCCAGCCGTGGTGCTGCCACCCACCAAACCTCCCCACCAGCAAGCAAGGTGCTCATTCTTTGCCTGCCTGACAAAGGCTTCATCTGGCACTGGACTGAGCATTTTGGATCTTAACTGCTGAGACCTTTAAGCATGTCCCTATTTAAATCCCCAAGGAGGAGAGTCACTAAGAAAAGAGGGAGTGACCCCACCTAAGGACCAGTGGGAGGATGGCCTCCTGGCCTCCCACCAAAGCCCGCAAAAAGCAAGGAAGACGTTGGTCCAGCAGGAGATGCAGGCAATATCCTGTGACTTTCAGTGCCACCTTCTAGAAGAAAGTCTGGGTCTCCATGGGCTACAGAAGGACCCCAGGAAGCAGGTTGCTAAGTCAGACACCCTAACCAGTCAGTGAGAACAGTGCCCAGTTGGAGGGTAAGTTAGCTAGGCTGGACTGGGCCATGTGTTTAGGGTACACTGCACTGAACTGGACTGAATAGCAGCAGGCTTAATTTTTTACTTTATCCCACTGTTATTTTCTCAGACAACTCCTTGTAAGGATCAGCACTGGTGACAGAGATACTCAGGGCCTCCTTGGTAGTTTGTTTCTGCCACATGGTGGAGGTTTCATGTCCTCTCTAATTTTATTTTAATTTTAGTTCAAGTATCGGGAGGATAAATGCAGACCTTTCATTTCACCTGGAACACCAACTTTTTGATTTTTGACTTGCAGGAAATAGTTTGGATTTTTTTTTTTTAGTTTCTCCCCACAACGAATCCTGCATCATAAAAAAAAAAAAAATTGTGGGCATTTTTATTTCATCATTTTGGTTTTGTCTTCAATTACCCTCAATAGTAGCACATGCTTCCTATCATGCTATGTCAATACCATGACAATAAAGGTCAAAAGTCTCTTGTTTCAACTTAAATGACTAAAATAGGAAATATTTCCTTTAAAAAAGTGTTTCAGTCTGTACTAAGCAAGAGTTGTTACTTTGTACAAAAAAATAACAAAACAGAACAAACTAATATATTAAGTTGGCCTTCTAATCACAGGAAAGGAACAACGTTGTACAAATGGCAATGTACTTGATCATCAGTATCTCTGACATGATATTTTTCTGCATTTCCTGACTTTCTACTGTAAATCACGAGTTTTAAAGCTGATTCACTATATTTTTTTTTTCTCTTTTGCTGACATTGCCTGATTTTCACCAGGCATAAGGTTGGTTGAGAAACAGATGCCAGAGCAGATTAAACTCTGCTCTCCTCCCCGCAGCTCACCCAAGGCCTGGTGCAGCACATCAGTCACGATACCAGATTTTCTCCCAGTGCATAGCCCTAACAGTGGCAGCTAAGGATAAATCCTGCCTTCCCACCATGTAACATTTCCTTTGCCTTCTGCTGGCTCCTTGTCAGTGGTGGCCAGGGATGGAAGAGACCACAGCAACCAAAATCCCTGCAGAGGGTCTTTCCTGTTCAGAGATGAAGTTGGCAGAGCTGGGAAAGGGAATGGTTTGTCCTGTCAGGACATAACTGCTACAAGGACAAAGAGCTTCAGTCTCCAGGATGTTTGTGCATACTTTTCACTAAATTCATTTTACAGAATCAAAAAAAAAATACCAAAACCTGTCTCACTCTCAAATTCCAGTGTTGAGTTTGGCTGTTAGCTGTGGCTAAGCTGCCACAACCCCTCCATACACACACACACCTGTATTTAAACAGCATGAGACAGCTAAACAACACCAAACAGGCTTAAAAAAAAAACAACTTCTTACAATCCATCTCGTCTTTTCTCCCTTAGCTGCCATAAACACAGTTTAAAAGGACGAATGGTTGGCACCAAGGTGATCCTGTCCGCGTGGACAGCACAGTTGATTCACTTTGTAAGTCACACACTTCACGTATTTTTTCCCCTCTACTTCTGTGGGAAATGCCCCTGCAGTGTCACAAAGGTTATCACAACAGTGCCATTCCCTGCAATGAAAGCACCGTCCTGTGCATGGTTGCGATTTGGTGGGCAAAAATGTAGGAAAAACAGATCTCAAATCTGTCAGATGCTGCAAGCCATCACCCTCCATGGCCTGAGTGGGAAGTGGAAACACAGTGCTGTTTGGGATGTGGCATTCTGATTTCAAACACACGCTTTTCAACACAACCTGCAGGCTCAGCTGTGAGCTTGAATGAAGTCAACGGCACCACCATCAAGGATTTTTTTTTCCCCATTGATATTATACCCAGCTTACATCTAACATATCTAAATAAGACATGTAGGAACACCTGATTGTCCAGAGCAGATCTGACAACTGTGATGTTTGAAGCAGGAATGAAAAAGCCCGTGGCAGACCTGGCCAGCTCATAGACAACACACATCAAAGAAAGCCTAAGAGAAAGCACTGCCAAAGCAGACACTGAATGCTGACTCTCAGCCCCGGCGGTCACTCTGCCCCTCTGAAATGTGACTTTACCTTGACATAGCTGGCAAATTCTGTCACGCAGGCACTTTTGAAAGAGGTTGTATTAAATACTAGAATAGTTTTGTTAGGAAAACATCCTGCTGAGAATTTCCTGCAAAAAAAAGACCAGATAACAGAACAGGATATCTCCACTCCTAACTTTTATGACTCTGTGGTACAACCACCTCAGAAAAGAGCAGCTCAGGTCTGGCATGGCAGGTCAATGAGCTGGGCACGTCCACAGCTAACCATATGAATCCTAACAACCCTGATCCACACAAGATTAGGGTGGATATTGTACAGCATTTTGTTTACCACAGCACAAGCAACTAGGATAAATAATTCTGGAGATAGGAGTAACTGGACAATTTATGCTGTGTCTGGAAATGGACTCAGATGTAAGTATAGAAAATATCAGAATAGTTTTGAAGCCGCACGTAATGAATTGACCTCTGTCTTGGTAAATGCCTAGATACTGTGATGATACACAAGCTGTAAAACAGGAATTCTGCCATTAACCTTGAATCTGGTGACATGTACTAAAAACACTAACAAATCCAAAGGCTGCACCATCTGATGGAATGCAGGAGTGGGGCGATGCCAATGCTGCAGCTCAAAGGAGCTGGGAGAAGCAGCCTGCCAGGGAAGAGTCCAGGTAAGTGTTGGGTGCTGGGATGGAAAGCCAGTAATGCATGCTTCATCTGAAGTCTCTTGAGAGCCTGCTGTCTTTCATCCAAATCGATAAACAAGCTTGTGTCATGTTTTCTGTGTCATGCTTTCCTTCCTTCTTCTGCTCTCCTCCTAAGCCTAGAAACCAATGTAAGCCATGCTAACCCACTTAACTGCTGACAACAAAGCAACAAAAATATACGGACTCCAAAAGTTTTTTCCTCCTCTCACCAGATTTTTATCTACATGTTTTCATTTACAAGAGCTTCAGAAGAAAGTCAAAAAACAAGCGCAGTGTCCATCTTTTACCTGGGCCTGCCAGCTGATGCAGACCTGCTCAGTTTCTTTCAGTCCCAAAATTACTCTGGAGGCAACTTGTAAGCTTTAACACATGCTTCTTGACTGTCACAAGGGTGTAGAAACCAAAATCTCCCTTGACACTCTGAGATTTCTAAACGGGATTCTTAGGATCCCAGAATCAGGAGAATGGCAATTCACGTGGATCGATGCTCCCTACCCGGCTGTCAGTGTTAGTTTGTCCCTTAGTTCTTTTCAACTTGGACTCTAGTGTGCCAGGCAATAGGGATTCCAGGTCTCTCTTTATAAGGCAGACTTTCGGGGCTGTTGGAAAGAGATTCTGAGTGCTTAGATCTTGATGTGCACCTGAAAAATATCAGCTACTAATTAAACAGTTTTGGAGTCTTTTGTACTGTGCCCTTCACAAACACCATCTCCACACACCGAAATCTGCAGCAATCTCTAGAGGACAGGGAATTTGCCTGCAGTTTCTGTGCTGCTCTGTCATATCTCACTGTTTGACAGATCCTTACTCCACTTTCGTAGTGATGCCATGGTGGTGACAAAGCAACTAATTCTCAAATAAATGCTATTGGAAGGCTGGGGAAGAGACAGGATGAAGCAAGGAGCTGGGTTGTTACCTCATGAACACTCATGCTGCAGCAAAGTGGGCTGCTCTGCAGTTCTCTCTGCTGCCCTTTCCCAGGAAATTTCTGTTGTCCCTTCAAATGTGCAAAGATGGGATGGAGGTCCATCAGCACTCATGGTTCTCCTTCCATGCTCGTCACACAGCAAGTCATTCACAAGCATACATGACAGCCACTCCAAGGCTTTAAAGCACACATCCAGCTGTGCCAGCTAACTCAGGATGGCACTGCCAACAAGCTCAGGGGTGTGAAAGAGAGAACAGGGGCCCATCACTGCACTGAGAGCCCAGGTCATAGTTTGGTAGCAAGGCACAAAGTAACAGAGAAGCTGGTCCTGTTCAGCTTCAGTTGCGCCCACCAAACTTTCATGTGGGAGAAAAATGGCATGGCTGAATCTCACAGCACTTATTTATATCTTCTCCCTTCTTTTTTCTTTTGCCCTCTGTCACACTGATGGACTGATGCAGACTGACACTAGGTTATGCAGCAATGCTCTTTCACTCAGGCCTCTCACTGATCTTGCCTCTAGGGCTCTCCTAGTGAAGAGCAGTACAGCGATTTCCAGAGGTTATTCCAAATGGGCTGTTTTACAGACAGTCAACAATTTAGGGCAAAGAGCAGGAAAAATCGCTGAGGATCATTACATATCACAGGCAGACAGATGAGGAGCCTAAATGCAAACCCGTAACGGCTGCACATGAGAAGTGAAAGGCAAATGAAAACAGACTTTTGAGAAAAAGTAAATAAGGCTTTATGATGTCAATCTGATTGAAAACAAACAGGCAAAGGCACTAGCAATAATTAGTCATTACAGTTTGTAGCCAAGCAGCATCAAATCCATTCCATCTTTGCTCAGTTGCTGAGCATATATTTAGACTGAGTGTTTTCATTGCCAGGTTGCCTGAGCCTGACCCAAAGAAACACACTCATACAAAAAATCCCATTGGACTCATCAGTATTTTCCACAAAAGAAAATAAAATCAATTTGTTCTACACCCTCTTACCTTTTACTGTGACATGCAAATACTAGCAAAGGAGGTACACAAACAATAGAAGCATTTTCATCAGCTTTACAGGAACACAAAATGATGGTTTGAGTTTCAACAGAGTGGAGAATTAAGACTTCTGCTGGCAGTGGAAGGTCACCTAGAAATGCTCCTCCCAGCCCTGCTCAGAAGAAGCTGAAAACAGGTCAGTCTTTATTTGAAGAGGATTAAGCTGTGGGTGACTTGGATTGCTGATGTTTTCCTGGTGAAACGAGGCGCTGTTCTACCCATCCTATGTAGTGCCCAGTCTGTGGGCTCAGTTTCTGTGTCCAAAAAACATGGAGAAAATTCTGCCAGAAGCAGCACCTGGTCAGACACACGTAACTCTACGCATCAATAAATGTATATATCAGCATGTAAGTGTGTACGCATACATATACATATATTAATGTATTTTTACATATACAACTATATTTGGTTGTGTATGTATGTGTGTGCATGTGCGAGAGGTTTCATGTGCATTACTAGGAAATTCTTCTTAGAGAAACAGCTGGGTTTTAATGTGTAGATGCTTAAGAGCTTTAGCAGAGAAATTTTTCAGCTTTTTGCAGCATTCTGTGAGAGCTCTGTGTTTTTCATGAAAAAGACTGCTACACGTTTTTGTAAACTAATTGTTTATCTTTGCACCTGGAGTTTGTTGTGCAGTGTTGCTATGGTATACTGAAGAAATACTTTCAAATGGGAGTTGTATAGTCTCCACCAATCATTCTAGGGGGTGGCTGGTCAAAGAACCAATAACTTCCTGTCATTTTTGAGAACCAAGTTATATAAACTAATTTATAATTAATTAAATAACGCCATTTTCTCCTGATCTCGGATTGTGTAGTTTCTCGCTGTTCACGGTACAGCAGGGACATTAATGAGGTGCCAATCAAAGCCTAACAAAGTCAAAAGATGCAAAAGTCATGCTAGGCCAACGTCATAGGTCTGGGGGATACAGCATTACATGCTGGGGCTCTTGCTTGCTGAAGCATTGCCCTGCTTGTTGCTGCTGTGCTGAAGGCTTTGCTGGGTGAAGCCTTACAGCCAAGGAAAGCTGTTGGGCTGGAGGGCTGCTCCTCAAGCAGGCATGGACATCCACACCAGCAAGTCCAGAACCAGTCTCAGTGGATTGGTTTCACTCAGCAGTTTAGTGAAGAAGGGCAGCCCATGGGACATGGGTCATATTGGCTACACCTTTCCATCTTCAGAAGCTGCAGTACTCTGAAGTGTACGCTTACAGCCACGATGGCAAGGGTCTTGTTTTCCTTTACATACACCAGGGAGGGCAAAGAGCTCAAAAAGAAGCTGCTGAGCAGCCTGGCTCAAACATCTGGATGTCGTGCTGCTCCTTCAGGGCTTCTTTCGGAAACAGCAGGGAGCACAGCACTGCTCCATCTGCCAGCCTTGTGGCACATCAGTGCTCACATATGTTGCAAGAGGGCAGTTTGCTTGCTCTCCAGAGCCTGAGAGAATCACCAAGGACAGCAGAGGAGGCAGAACAACATTTGCAGATGGTGTGACAATGCCTCCCAGCCTTCTAGAGGCTGCTGCTGGGCTGGGATTGTTTAGAATACTTCCTGCCATGCTGTTTGTGTCTGTCCACCTCCACCTCAGGATGTCAGCACACAACTACTGAGATGCACCCAGAGCACGTGGAATGGCTTCTCCAAGGCTGAGCTGCAGGGACTGTACCTCTGTAACTGCCTGCCAGAGGTGTAAGGGCATCAGAAATAGAAACTAGTTCTGTCAGATAGTCAGTGATGAAAGGAGGCATAGTTTTGCTCTTAAAGACCCCAGTAAAAGAGGAAAAGAAACAAAGCTGAATAAAATATTCAGCATGATGGTATCTCCTTATTCTCAAGAAGGCTCCTAACCCCTCACCTAGTAAGGACAAGCCAGGAAAGATATCCATCTATACAATACTTCTATTTGTACTCCCAAGGCCCTTCTGCTCCCAGTGGTAGCACTGTCCCCATGTCTTACCTCCACAAAAAAATCCTCCCAGCTCCACAGGGGATACAAGCCTCTCGCTCCCTTCACCTCTCAATAAATATGCATGCCAGGGGTTATCAAACTGAGGGTCATTCTCAGTGCTAACAATGGAAAAAAACCAGTATCAAATGGTAACTAAAGTAGTAAATCTAATCACTTGGCAATTGTGCTCCTCGGTTTCCAAGCCCCCCAATGGGTTACTGATATATTCCATATTTCACTCTTTATTTTGTTTTCCATTTTGCAAAGGACGGGTTCAGAACCAGTATGAAGAAAAACAAGTTTCCCGCTCCCCTTCCCCCCGCTTTTTTTTCCCCATGCTATCTCTGCTCCAAGTCAGGCCAGGTAGTGCTTATCATTTCCTCTGCACAGCAAACACCAGGGTGCATGCGTTTCCTGCTGGCCAGTCCTAAACTGCAAGCTGACATTGTTTTCAAGGCCCCCCTCTTTCAGAGGCAGGAGCAGCTCTGCTGCACAGCTCTTCCTGTTGATGTCAGGCCCCTCTTCCTCCTAAAGCAAATGGGTTTCCTGATGGCATCTGTGTCCTTTTCCATGAGGACTAGCAGGAACCATTTTCCTACACAGTGGCCGGGAAAGAAAAAAAAAAAAAAGGTACTGGAGAAAGGGATGTAATAGGGAGGAGCAGGGCTGGATGGTTTTTTTTCCAAGCAGTCTTGGAGAACATCTGGGGTCCCTCTCAATGAGGAGGAGAGAGAAGAGATGAGAGGTCAAAACAATACAGTTATGTCTTAGGGATGCTGGTATTTGCAAGTACCAGAAAATCAGTTATTAGCAGAGAACATCAGACACTAATTACAGCTGCCAATTTCCCACTGCTAAGGAATGTAAGCTCACAAAAGAATAGCTACAGCCACAGCCCCTGCGTTCCAGCAGGGCTGTCATAAGCTGTGGGAAATGCCAGGACCTTTACACCAGACGATTGCCTTCTTTTTTATTCTCTCAAATGGAGGAATCACTACCACTGCCAGCACTGTTTCACCAACAGCGGAGAAAATGGGCGACGATTGCAGAACACAGCTCACACCGAGCTGAATCACTTCAGCTCCACAGACTGCCATTGCGTGTCCCACTGCCACAGCAGAGAAGGGAAAACCTAACCAGACATCATTTCAGGCCTCCCCCAGCCCACGGTATTCAAGGTTTGCATTTGTCCCATTAGAGAAGCGGATGGGCTTGTCCCATCTCCCACCAGGAGGTCTGCAGTTTGCTGCACAGTGTAAGAAACAGCCATGGAGCCTGTGGCTACAGGGACACACAGCAGGGCAGAGGGTGAGGAGCACAGCCAGTCGGGGCAACAGTGCTGCCTGCCCTTCACAGGATTTCAGCCACGAGGGTCCCATGGCCTCCCGCACAGAGCAAGGAGCTGGGTCCCCTTAGGACATGCGCCCCAGCAAGGAAGGGTTTCCCATGATGGGGAAGATAGACTGCCCCAGCATTTTCCATACCACATCCACACCACTAGAGCCAAACAGGTGAGGTGGGGAGGGTGTTTACTACGGGCGCACAGCAATAACCAGAATAGGGTCTGTCCCTCAGCAGACCTGTCTAGAACTACCACTCCTAATGGTCCTCTGGGATGAGCCACAGGTATATTTCAATAAAATATATTGTTATAATGTGATTTTTTCCTTCTTTTCCTATCTGTGGCCCAGTCACCTTCCTGTGACACTGCAGTAACTACACAAAGGACTACACTTCCAATTTCTGTCCATAAATTGGCACAGAGGCCAACAAAATTATTCCAGCTGTACACAACTGTAGTCAACAGCAGATGTGGCCCCAAGTCTGGCAGAGCCAGCAGAGCTGCAAGAGAGTGAACTGGGGCTTAGTTTTCCTCACAAGAAGAAATTCTTACTCAAGGTGCAATTGCAAAATCCTAACGGCTGGTGAGGGTGTAAGACGAAAAGGAAAAAATCCCACCTACATTCTCACAGCAGGAGCTGGCCAGGGCTGCTGAAACTTGCAGTGCTGACACTGAAGTAAGCATTCCTGGACACGGAAGGTGTGCCCCCCATAGCTGGAGCTGTGCCAGTGCTCGCCCACAACAGTGGGATGGGGCACCACGAGCTGCTTCGGGAGCAACCCCGCCCTTCGATGAAGGGTCGCGCAAGAGAAACAGACTCCCCTGAGCCCACATCTTCCTGTCCCTCTCTCCCCCTCTTCAAGTACAGCCTGCTATTCGTGAATGAATTACCTCAATCCCTCTTAAGCAGTGTACTGACCAGGAAAAGGGCGTGGGGATTATTAATGGAAAAATCCTTGAGTCTTTCAGCCCTGCAGTGTGGCTACAGTTACAAGGAAAACAGGATACCATGCGGCATATGGGCAGGAGGAAGCAAAAAGGAGCAGAAACTCTAATGACCTACAGGGATTAACTAGCAAGGAGGAACAAAGTGCTGGTGGTAAATAGGCACAGCTGCCTTCAATAACCAGGAGAGAACCGAAGGCACACAGCAGAGGTCTGCACAGGCTAGGAATACCACCGAGGGAAACAGCTTTTTCTGGGTGATCAAGGCGTTGTAGCTATGAGTGAATGAAACTGCGAGAGGGTATTAAACAGTAGGGAAAACCTCCTAAGACTGAGACATAGTATCATGTAGAATTGCTTTCTCAGGGAGAGGGTGGGAGGCAGGCTTCCTAGATATTTAAAATCCGTCAGAAGATTACTCTGAGTGGAATGGTTCTGCACTGGACACTGAGACAAAGACAAAACCATCCCACCAGCCTTCCCATGTCATTATCAGGTGATGCCTTTTAAGCCACAGAAGGATTCCCTGGAAGAGTTTGCTGTGTTAAAGGAAAGCATAAGTGCCAGCACTCGCTACAGCAAGAGACAACCACAACCAGCAGCTGGAGTTTAAATTGCATACTAAAGCATGCGGGAAGAAAGGCCACTTGAAATCATGCAGCTGAAAGATTTTCCAGTGGGAAAGTGTGCATTTCACAAATTCAAAATGTTTCACCAGAATGAAGGGATTCTGTTCAATTTTTCGACCAAATACTCAAATATACTGTTTTCAGAGGGTGAAATATGTTCACTCCCTCATTGTTATTTTTAACGTAATAAAACCTTTTGGAGAACTTTTATTTAGGGGGAGTTTCTCCTTTTTTTATTCCAATTCGGGATGAAAGGAAGTCTTGTGGTAGGGGAAGATGGAGTACAGTACAGTGCTAAACAGGAACCAGCTCTAATGGACATTGAGTGATATCATCAATGCCTGGCTAGTGTTTGCTCCTCTCTGTACACTTCTGAGGATGGCAGCACTGTTCTTTGCAAGCTGAAGCCCAGAATATTGCATGTGTTTCTTGTCAATGAATGAGAAAAAAGGAGGTGAGTGTCCTATGGCTTGCTTTTCAACCCTCGGGACACAAAAAACCCTCATTTGAAATCTTGCTTGTATGTCACGTCCCCCATTGTGAGGATAAAACCCCAGCACAGTCTCACAAAATGTGCTTTGCCTCTGTCAGCAAAAATCTAAGCCCTCGGCAAGGAGTCATGAATTAACAGAGGATAAGGATCATTCTCAACCCATAGGTGCAAACAGGAGAAACAGAAATGATTTGGCAGCCTGAGTCATGCACTGAGATAGTGGAAGACCTAAGGTTAAGAGCCAGTTTTCTTATATCTCAACTCCTGGCAAAAAGAAACTTACCTTCAAAACTTCAGAAGTTGGTAAAGCATGCAGAGATTGCAACTGGTTTGTCAGAATCGCTGACCCAGAAAGCCGAGTTGAAAATCTCACACAAATGTGTTTTTCTGGAAGAGGATCAATTTCCCCCAAGCTTCCACCAAACCAGAAAGAATCTCCCTATCCAAACTTCTACCCTAAAAAAGAACATACAGGCTAAAACCTCAGGAGATTTGAATCAGAGATCACTGATCAGATGGTCAGAGAAACCTTTTGGGTTGTTTGTCCTAGAAGTCCGTTTGTGCCAGAAGACCAGATTTCAGTAGCCCTGTGCCTGGGAATGTTTGGAACTGGTCCTGCGCTTTGTGGCTTGGTGTCACTTCTATGACTCTTTTCTTTTTTTTCCTCTTGAAATGTTGTCTCATAACTGAATACCACAATAATAGCAAGACACTACCAAGGGGTCATCTAGGGAGAAATTGCAATATTTCTGATCATTTCAGGGAAGGGAGGTTGGGGGCGGGGGGGGTGAGGAGAGGCCTGAATTCCCTGGAAAAGATGCCCTGACTGTTTACATATCAGTTATACCAAACTTCTTGCATTCCTTGTCTACTGACTTCCTCCGTCTCCTCAGCTACCCATTGTTTTCCTTTTTTAACCTTTCATTTTGATTTCACAGCGCACTCAGTTTTCAGCAAAATTTTCTTCCCCTGGAATTCAAACTCAAGCCCCACCTTTGGGACCTGGACAGCGGTTAAAAATCCCTCCGCAGCAAAAAGGCACTTGGATCTGGCATTTACAATTCACCCCCATATCTTCCAACTGCAGCTCTCAACTGCATTAAATGCTTTTGTTCCTAGCGTTTGTTCCCAGCTTTTGTTCCATTCTCTGTTGCCTTGAAATGTCAGCAAACATGATGGCTTTGTTGATGCCGTCAGGGTGGTCTGACCGCTTCCCACGCTGGCCATGCGGATTGGGCAGCCGTGGAGCAGTCAGCAGTTCACTGGGTGTCTCCTCTAGGATGTTGTTGTTCCTCACACCAAGGCAGTGGCCTGAAGCAGCAACACTGCCATGAAATCAACAGAAAACAAATCCACCTCCAGCTGCCCTGGCTCGCACAAGGACACGCAGGCTGTTCCAAACCAGCAGCTGCCAATGCTGCCAGGCAGACAGGAAAACCATGCTGGGGGCTCAGGGCTCTCCTTGGATATTGGGATGGTTATCCACCCCTTCAGACACATTCTTTGCTTTGTCTGGAGGAAGGCTCAAAATATGTGCATTACTGCTGCCTCCTGAGCCAACAGACTGCAGGACTGTCGGAGCTCAGATCTCTCGACTGTTCTAGCTCTGCTGACTTCCACGTGGAAATGGTTTCTCTCAAATCCAAGTGTATGTGTGTCAGGGTAGGGATGGGGTGGACAGGCATACCCTGCCCCAGAGACCTCCTCAGATGCCCCCAGGACTACTCTGAGATGACCTGGGACCCTCCTGACCCATGCTGCTCCCCGTAAGGTTGCAGGAGAGTCAGTGCCAAGCCCAGCAGGCTCTGCCTGACCTCTGGGAGCTACCCATAAAATGTGCCTGCCTGCTGCCACAGCATCCCAGGGCAGAGTTCTTGGGAGGAATGGGGAAAATCAGCTGAGTCAAATACCAACCACAAGCCTTTTTTTTCTGCCCCACCACAGGAAACAGTTTTAGCCTGCACTGCCCAGTAAGGGTTGCCCTGGCATTGCTCCTCGGCCCACCTGAAGTGTTTGTACCTAGGGGGATCTTCAGGGCTTCCAGGGCATTTGTCCTGCTCTCTCTCTCTCTGCTTTGCCTACCAATATGCTGCAAAATTTTGGTCATGGCCTCTCAGTTGTTCTGAAATTACGCGTTTGGCTTCAGCCTGAGAAGCCAGAGCAACACTGCTCTACTGCACTTTCCTGGGAACCCTTAAGGTAAGGATGTGATCCAATTTAGGAATGAGCTCAGGCTCTTCCTGCTCTCCACTCTGCATCTCTCAGGTTCAATTGATCTTTTTCTATCACAGTGCTTTTTCCCACTATCAATTAATTTTCTTCAATTACAGCAAAAAGGGACCCTGGCCACAGAGCAATTCTGCTGCAAGTCTCACAAAAGATCATATTTGTCTGCAGCTTGGTTTCATTTAAGGAAGGTCATTCTGTGTCAAGCGCTCTCAAAACAGACAATGCCTTGTCTCCAGGTCTCCAAAATCTCCCATCCAGACACTGTCATCAAAGCTTTCAGCTTGAGTACTCCTCTGATCCATATCCAGCATCACCAAGAGTTTCTCTGCAATCTGAGAAGTGTTCTAGGCCAACTCAACCTACTTCTCTTGGAGCTCATGGCACCACTGTCTTCAATGTCAACTACAGCAAATTACAACAGTCTACCTACTGTTGACAAATCCACCTAAAATTTGGTTCTTTTTTTCATTCTTGGCAGCAGTTGAGTTCTGGTGCATTCTTTGGACTTCCCTGGAATTAATTCATGCCTCACTCTGGTAGTAACAGGGAAAGTGTGGATGTTGCAGAAACACTTCGTCACAAGAGAGATTTGCAAGTACCTCCATCACGCAGAAGTTGCTTTTGATCTGCTGTTTCACTAACCCAGATCATAGGCCCCTTTACGGCTGGGAATACTTTCTGAATATTCAGATCTGAAGTACTTCCATACCAGCTGGCTGCAGTATCCAATATTAATACTACTATCACTGAGGTCAGAGGCTGGCCCGATGCCACGCAGCCTGTGCTTCTGGAGGAGACAGTGGTAAAAGGCAGCATGCTGAAATGGAGGCAAGGAGTCAGAGAGCTGCAAGGTGTGGCTTTCAGAGCCACAGTAACAAAATGAAGACACTCATTTTCTGACAGCATGAAAATCCCTTAAACTGCCTGTGTCCCACGGCGAGACTCTGTTAGGGAGTGTTTGAAGGGACACATGGAGCGACAAGAGCCCCATGCTAGGGAAGGCTTGTGGCACAACGTACAGACAAGGGGTATGTTCCTAACTGGATCCCTTGGCTTGTACAGCCCTGCTCCATCCAACTTTGCCACACTGCTCTGCACATCCCCTTCCACTCCATAGCTTCGTACAGCAGAGAATGCCAGGCAGGGGACATTCAGTGGGACCAGCTGTGCCTCTGGCCCGCCCGAGCAGCAGATGAAAGGAGGTGCAAGGAGACACATCAGTACAAATCCATGAAGTGCAGATACGGCTGCCAAGGTCTAAAGACCAGTGCCCTGGTCCTCTGGGCACAGATGGCCCCACGTAGAGACTGGTCTCAGTCTTCATGCGGCATTCAGGTCATCCCAGTTTCTAAGATGGCTCTGGGCACGCATGGGAGACAGTTGTATGAAACCTACACATAATGCACTTCCCTCGATCTGAAATGCAGTGAAACCAGTTGGTTTTGCAGTATGCAAGCAGATATTTGGGTGGATGATATTTTGTTGGACAGGAATGGAAGGGGAGATGGCAAAGTGAGTGAGAGTCACAGTCAGGTGTACACAGGCAAGCTTGTCCTGCTCAGAGAAAACTAAGGAAAAGTTGCAAAAGATAGTGGTGTTCTCAGGAAATCCAGTTCTGAATCTGGCTTGCCTCACCCTGACCTGAGACTCCTTTATAAATTGCATCAGGAAGGCAGCATTGGCCAACAGAACACAACAGCTAATCATAAAATGCGAGGAATATCTATTATGTGCTCAGCTAGTGACATTTTAAAGCCTATAATTTTTTGCATCTGCAGTCTCCTGGCCTGTAGCATTTATTCTCCTTTCCCTTGGAGCCAAGCTGGAGACAGACTCAGATAAAAATCCTACAGCTGAACATCCTGTATTTCAGGGAAATTGAAGTCAGGCATCTGTACTTCAAATTCAGCCCTGATCAGAGCAATCTAAGAATAAGTTCAAAATGAACAGGACATCAGACAGGCATCTTAATCTCCATCTTTGGCCAAGACACAGCAAAGGCCAGTGTGAGAGCACAGAGTGTAATCCAGGCAGGCTTCTGAGACAGGCAAAACTCAAGTGCAACCCAAGTCAGCTTTGTGGGCCTGTGGACCTTTGCAGACAACAGGCACAAGGTCTATTTCTTCTGCATTCAGGTTTTGTTGGGGAGATTTCTTGACTTCAATTTGGTAGCACTTGGGTAACCTCAGTCCTCTCTTACACAAAAGCCTGGGCACTCCTGATAGGAACATTTACAGAGGGTTTGAAAAAAAACCACTGGAAAAATACGAATTCAGGAAACAGGAATGTTATAGCCTTGCTAGCACAAAGGCAAAAGCCATTGTGTGCACACAAATTTAGAAGCAGCAATGGCAAAAATCTTTGAAGGAAAACAGCAGTGATTTTTATTATTGCCTTATATGAGTTCAGAATGTTGCAAAGTTAAACAAAGCAACTATAAAGCTGGGTATTTAAAAATACCTAATGTTTCACAGTCTTCTTTGAGATGAATCAGGTATCCAAACATCTGGGGACTGCAACATCCATCAGGAAACACAGACAGATGAGACACATCAAGACAGGAAGGTTTAGGGCTGCAATTGGACAGACAAGGAACAGCAGGAGATTCCCGCAGCTTCTTTTGGGTCAGAAATGTTAGTTCTACATGGATGTGTACACTAAACAAAAAGAGGAAGAAAAAGAGAGAGCTAAAAAAGGTTTTTGCAAGTCTCCTGCTGTTCTGCGTCTTTCTCACTTTGCTCTGATCTCTCTGTACATGTCACTGGCTGGCAGGATGACTGCTTCCTGATTCATGATTTCATATTTAATTCTTGCTATATAAAAGGAATTTAAAGGAAATTATTACAAACGGTTTGGCCACACTGCATCAAGTCACTGGAAACTATTTCTTTATCCCTGACGTTTTCTCCTTCCCTCCTTTTTTTTTTTTTTTTTCCCTCCTTTAAGAGAAAAGTTAGATGCTTTCTTAAACACTTTCCAGACTTGAGCTATTCACAGATTGCATGTGGAAGGCAAACACAGCCCAGGCCTGGAAGAAAGACTCTCTCATACTAGTCACCCCAGTAGCTTGGGGCGTTGCAGGCGGTGTCCTCAGCAGTGTTTCCTTTCAGAGAGCTGTGGCTGCATGAAAATGCTTTGGGTGTAGCAATCCTGCGCTCATCCCACAGGCACTTCATGAAAGAGGCAACTGTTCCATGTTGGGAATTCAGAGAAACCTCTGGCCAGCAGTGGCTGCTGGAGGCACCCTAATTAAAGCCCCATTGTTTTGCCCACTCCAGCTAAACTGCTCCCTGATGAAGCCCCCGTCTGTCCAGTGGTTTGGGGAGAAGCAAGTAAGTAAATAAAGTCGTTGCTGGGAATAACAAAGACTGGAGGAAGCAAGGAAAGAGGAAGCAACCAAAGAAAAAATCCTTTAATGCACTACATTTCTCAAAGGCATATGTCCAGGAATTGGGTTTCTGGACTGTGTTTCTTTTGTCTGACTCCTGGATCTTGCTGTACTAAGGGCTTTGAGACACTAACAAACACTCTGCAAACACAAGAAGGGGTGTTGCAGGAAAAGGGTGTTGAGATCATACTTAATCAAACTTCCTTACATTTTGATAGCTACAGTACTGCTGCACAAGTCAGTCATCTCTTTGCCTTTGCAGTTCTCCACAGCCAACACAGCTGAGCCACACACTTCAGGCCATGACCTGTATCCTGATTTTAGTACGTGGCTGATGTGTTTCAGAGGCTCCAGGCTAAGTTCATGTTCTAGCACAGGTGTGTCTCAAAGGGGTATGAATCGAGTGATCTAAAAGCAGGACCTTGCTGGAGACTGTGAAATCAGAGGAGTTTGGATTCATAGCACAGGCTTCCAAAGCAAAAGGTGAAGCACTGCATCCTTCAGCAGGTGATGAAGACGAGTACGTTCAAACATTAGGTACTGAAAGCTTATCCAAGAGAGGCAAAGCTGCTCTTGCTCACATCCATGGACTTTGGAACTAACCAGAGACTGAAGCTCATTTTAACATCAGTTAGGTGCCAAAAGGGGAATGAAAAAAATGCATCACTTGCAATGTAGTAACTCAATGGCACCTCCTTGCACTTTATAAAACCAAGCTTGTTTCAAGGGCTGAAAGGAGTCAGAAATGATTGTTTTACCACTTGCCCTGTCTCGGTTTTGGGTAAAAATCTGGAAGAGGAGTTTTGGATAACAAGAGCTGTTGACACTGTGAGCCTGTTCCTTTAGTCCTGTCTATCATTCAGCTGTCTGTACCCAGAACAGTATCTCTTCCTCTGTTCTACTCCTACTAACAAAGCTGCCAGAATTTTGAAATTTGTTCCCACTTACAGCCCTCTCTCTTCCACCATTCATTAGCAGTCTCCATTTGTTCCAATACAGTCAGTTTTGCCCTCAGACTAGTTTT
Organism: Struthidea cinerea; assembly: GCA_013397865.1. Classification (NCBI taxonomy): domain Eukaryota; kingdom Metazoa; phylum Chordata; class Aves; order Passeriformes; family Corcoracidae; genus Struthidea; species Struthidea cinerea. Next base: position 2,351,325 of record VZTI01003809.1, read on the forward strand.
TCCAACCTTCACCTCCTCCCTTTCAAGCATATTGGAATTTCCTCACACGCTTTTCTCCGTTCCACTTTTGCCTGTATTTCCTTTTCCCATCCATTTCCTCTGGTGTCCTTTCCATTTCTCTGCCACACTTCTTTCCTCCCAGCTGTTTCTTTGGATGTATTATCATTAACTTCTATCCATAAATTAAGATTGGGTCTGGTCCCAAAACCAGAATCACTTGAAGTTGCTGCAGGCAACTTGGAAGGGGCAGTCCTATGCACAAGCCAGTAATGAACCACGTCCCATGGTGTGCAAAGGGAAAGCTAAGCTATTGCATATTCTCCCTTCTAAATCAGAGACTATAAAATGAAGACTGCAGTCTTGCAGAAATTCTTTGTAGCATTTTTTTATTTTTCTGCTAGGTTTCTTTTTTTTCTTTTTGCAAGATTAGCAGAAGCATCCTGGCCAAGTTCCAGTCTAGGGTAATCTCTTCTGCTATTTCAGATACATGCTGCATTGTTTTTTCCATTTCCTAACACCAGAGGTTAGGTGGTAAATGGCTGTCATGTTCTCTTCAAAGCTAAATTGTCACGTATCAGGGCAGAAGCCTCACCAAGTCAGCACAAAGCACTCTGGGTATGTAATGCCACCCTGGTGTTCCTCACACCTCCCTCGGACGCTCTTGGCGTGGAACCTGCTGAGACAGGCGAGCTGGGTGAGCCCGATCCTTTCCTGCCCTCACTCTCACCCAATGTGTCACCACCCAGAGCTGCAAGAGCCCACCTTTCAGTCCTGGGTGGTGAAAACACCTAGCACTCTTCCCACTTAATAACAACAATAATGGGAACTTTGCACCAAAAAGAAGATGATAGCAGCATCATTTAATCACTGAGGGAGGTAGGATGTGGAAAAAGAAGGCGTGCCCTAAGGTCTCTCACTGAGCCAGGCAGTGGCAGGAGCAGAGCTTGCCACGGCCTGTGGCATGCCATGGATGTGACTCCTGCCACCTCCTTCAGGCAATTCAAACTCCAGTCTGAGCAATTCAGCCTTCACAGACGCTGGAATGCAAAGAGAAAAGCAGAAGGTTTGCTTTTAAGCTGCTTACACCCCCAGCAGGTCACCGAACCAGATGCGGGATGCAGGTAGCCAAGCCGCGGCTGCAAAATCTCACTCCACACGTGAAGGTCCGTGCTCCCCCGCAGCCTCCAGCACTGCCTCAGCACGGGGCACGGAGCGGGCCGCACTGCCCAGGGCGCACGCGGAGCTCTTCCCGGTATTTCGGGCAACTGTGCTGCTGATAGCTCACGAAAGCACTCAGCCAAAACTGCTGACACGTGTCAAATTCCCCCAGCAGCGCTACTGGCCCAGCCAAGGGAGTTCGAGGAGCCATCTGGCCAGGGACATGGAGCCCACGTGTCAGGGAGTGGCCTCTTGCTCCCAGGGCTGGGATAATTGGACATTGTTCAGCCTGTGAATCGCGGCTCTGTTGGGCTCCGGGCTTGTCTCGTAGGGACGAGCTAATTACCATGCAAACTGCTGAGGGGAGGAGGGGGTCAGGGATGGCCCTCACCCCTTCTTCTGCCCCATAACGAACAGGAGGGTTTTGTCACAGCCACCACAACGCCCCGAAGCAGAGAGAGGAGAATGGGTGGGCAAGGCGAGGTGAAGGGAGAAGCCTCTTGAACGCTTCCCATTAAAACACAAACACGGGACCCCGTGTCAAACCCCAGAGCGGATTTTCCTGCCATACACGGGATTTTGTTTGCAGTTCCCTGGGAACCAGCAAGCAGCCCGCAAAGCTGCCCAGAGATCTCAACAGCTCACGGTGCCACGCTTGCTGCCTTCCCTTCTTTGTCCCACATCATCCAAGGTCCTGTTTTTCACCACCACAGCCCAGCCAGAGAGCTGAAAGTACTGCAGAGACAAGGCTGCATTCAAAGTCCCAACCTCCACCCTGCCATCACCATGAGGTAACGTCAGCAGCACTAGTGCTGCCAACCACTTTTCAAGGAGGCAGGATTGGGGAAAGGGATAGAAATAAGGCACATTACAAGCTAAAATATCTTTCCTTAAGCACAAGAATTGATGTCAGGTGCACCTGCAGTGCTCCTTGAGTCACAACTATTCAAAATCTTTTCATACCCTGCAAACACGTTCTGTCAAGAGGCAGCAACACATTTTTCTAATTTTTCCCATTCTCCTAAAGAAAACACGCATGTGTCTTTCCCCTTTTTCTACCAAAGCTCAATTAGATTTGCTTCATAGGTATATAATGTTGCAAAGAAAAGCCTTGCTGTCACCCTTTGTCCATCTGCTAAACCCTTCCACCATCCCGCAGTGAGTTCAAATCTGTAGTAAGAGGTGCATGAAAAATCCCAAGTAGGGAACCATCATTAGGGCAGGGATAAGCCTCTAAAGCCCTCAGGATCCAGAGCTGCAGTTCACGTCTGTTTAATGCCCAAGAGCTAACATCAATAATTTAATGAGCACCTTACATCCTGAAATATTTCACAAACGGCAAAAACAAGACTCACTCCACCCACCTCTGAGCTGGGAGGTGGCAGCTGTTGAGCCAGGCAGAGCAACACTACGTGACAGTTTAGGACGCCAGATAAAAAAACAAATCCGAGCTCGAGCAGAAATTGCTTCTGCGAACGAAAAGACACAGCACAGCACGTGCATGTGTAAAAGAGACGCTAACCCCTAGGAAAGAAAAAGATAAACCAGGGATTTTTTTTAAGTATTGGGGTCCTTGTTTTGCCATGTGCCCAAATGGCAATATTTCCCCAAACGATGCCAAGACAGGAACTTGACTGAGCTGATACTACACTTGCCATCCTCTGAATCACCCACCCCATTCCTGTAGCAGATTTTTTTGGGCCATTCCCATGCAAGCACTAACCAGACATAAACCTGCTTAGGGTGTAATTGCTGCAAGCGTGGCTTAAATCAGAACAGCAGCACACTTACTGAGCTGCCATGCTGAGGGGCCTAAGTAGTATCCTGTTAATCTTCTCAAATCTCATTATTGCAGCAGAGTGACAGATGGGTATTTTAGCAGGCTAGAAATGAGGACTAATTAGGACTCCTAGCCCTCCTTTGTGTTTGTCACATCAGGTCCTCCCCGCCTCAAGCAGGTTTGTGAGCAGTGATGGAGGGCTGCCTCTACCACCGTGTTCTGCCTGCCACCCCGAGGGCGACAGCAGGCACTGGGTCACCTGCGCCCACCTGGTCTACAGACAGGGCTGCAGGGGATTCCATTCCTCATCAGGTTCTGGCAAGTCTGGAGGGTGAGCCCAAATTGGAGTTACTGGGATATGGAACTGAATTCCCTGACTCGGCCCCCGTTTGTGGCTTCACACAGTGAACCTTAGGCAGCAGTATGTAAACCACTATCGAGCCAGGAGGGAAGAATGATGGACTCAAGGGATCAAGACCAGCTCTTCTCATTTACTGCTCCTAAGCCTGCCTTCGGCACAGAGCTTGATGTATTGACTTTGGCAACACATGCATACTGCCAACCTGGCAATAAAGTTATAAAAATGGAGGGAGGTGGGGAGAGGAGGACAGGGGGGGGTAAAAAAAAAAAAA